>OZ010575.1:5444562-5499562 GCA_963932145.1 Acanthosepion lycidas | reverse complement strand
CCGACAAGAATCGAGCCTGTATCCTTCATGGAACCGTCATATAGCCTGACGTGCTATACCATTTAGCTACAGAGGAAGCGTCCGGTTAGCAAGGTTGAATTATTGTGTAGGATACAGGTTCGATTCCTGTCTAAGGTCATATATTTTCTATGAAATTTCTCGGACATTCAGGCCAGTAAATGTAGTTAATACTGTTTATTATAAATAGAGCATTTACTTAAATACTTGTATCTATAAAAATAATGTATAAACAATAAATATATTAAAATTATTGTCTAACTTAGTTCATTTTGTAAAAGATGACGTCATTTGTTTACGTAAAGATATGCTTCGAGCAGATATGAGCCTTCAAGAGAAATCATGGTGAAATTTGTAGTTTAAAAGCAGTAATTCAACCTTGCGAACCAGAACATGTCTCTGTAGATAATATAAATATATATATATATATATATATATTATATATATATATATATATATATATAATGGAAACGGATACTTTAGAAATCCATGGTAATATTTTATTTCGCGAGATCAAATCGATCTTGTCTCATTAAATAAATAACTTATGAATTTGTAGCTTTTTGTAGACTTTAGTCTCTGTTGCTTGTCATATCTGAATCATCCCTTTTCTTTCTCTTTCTCTTTCTTTTTCTTTCCACTCTTCCTGTGTCCCCTTTGAATATATTCTTTTTACTTGTCACATCCTGTGAAAAGAAGCTAACGTGTCGGCATTTTCTATACCACTTCATTTCCTTTCTTTATCTTACTCTCCCTCTCTCATCTCTCTTTCTCTTGACATATACATCTCCGTCTCTTTCTCCCCTTCTCTCTCTTTCCCTTCCCCAATATCCTATTTTAAAATCTATATTTTCCCATTTTACTCTCCCTCCCCTAGATATATATTTCCATATCTTTCTCCCTCTTTCTCTCTCTTTCCCTTCTCCCATATTAAAACTTTAAAATCTATATCTTCCCATCCTATTCTTGAAAAAACTTATTTATTTTATTTTTTTATTTCTCGCTTGTTCCTAGATAAATTTAAAATTCGTTTATTTATGTAAAATTGTTTGGTCTGATGAGACGATATCGATTTGATCTCGCGAAATATAATATTACCATGGATTTCTAAAGTATGCATTTTCATCATTATTATTTGCTATGTTCTACTCTTTGGATATATATCCTCTTTGGAATTATCCATACTAATTAGCAAACAATATTTTATATATATATATATATATATATATATATATATATATATATATAACCCCCCTAGAAAATGGCTAAAAATTGTTCGAAAGCTCTTGAGAAAGTTAATATAACGGCCAATTTTTGCACTCCCAGCAAGCAGCAAAATGTATGAACGTTGGAAAAACTAAAACTAAAATTTTCTTGTCTGTCATATTCAACGAGAATTCGGTTTTTGTCTCACGTGAACAAACAACAGAATTTATTCGACTGATTTCAAAATGCTTTTTTACGAGCATTTTATGTGTTTCCATCAACAGTGGCAACCCTTTTGTAAAAACCTTATCGGTTTAATATTCTCCAAATTGTTTTTCAGAGCTGTCTTTAAGCTCGATTTTAGTGGTTTTCCCCTAGTCTATATGACAGGCGAAAATCTTTTGAATTTGTTTCAGAGGTTATTGAGTCCTCCATACGAATCAAATCTTGTATTTTTATTATCACGTACGATAAAAAATATATTTTGTATAATAACTAAAGAAGCTCTTTCCAACGTCTGGATGCGAACAGATATATTTGTATACAATATCTTCCGACTAAACAAGGCCCGTAGCTCCTGTAGGTCAGCTTAAATTTGTGAACTTGGAAATCTAAAAGACAAGACTCAGTTTGGCGAATAGAAAAGTAACTAATTTGACAAGTTAATTATATTGAAGAAATTATATTTCTAAAGTTGCATATAGAGGCTTTATTCATCTTTGTCTATTCACCAAACATATATCTGAGTGAATGTTATATTTTCAAAAGGTTAGACTATTTCCATACAGGCAAGAAATTCACCAATTAGGCCCAAAATAAAATGGTTATCTACAAATATATTGGTTCTTTGAAGGACGAATCAGAGGTGACTTGACAACATGCTGACAAGGTGGAACAAATAAACAGTCGCTAATTAGTAATATTTTGAAAGAAGCGATGAAGATATGGATGCGAATAAGAACTGCTGTATAATACATTACCAGTTGTTTGACATATTTCATCATTTTATCTTTGCTGTATTTATCGGCGAGTATTGAAAACTGTTAGCGGGAATGAAAGAAAATGAGAAGACTTTAACGTGGAGAAGTCATCAGTTCTCAAGTCGGCATCTTCACAGACGACACTACCATTTACTCCTGTCTCAATATCAAATCCAGCATTGCTGACAAAGTTGACCTGACCGTTGGTCTCTAAAATGACCTGCAATCTGTGGTTGACTGGGGCAGGAAATGGCTTGTGAATTTTGATGCATCCAAAACGAAACTGCTGTCATATACTCACCATAGAGAAACTTCCCAGCCTCCTATCAATATAGCGCCTCAACGCACCTTCTTGGTCTCATGTTCTGCACTGACCTGAGGTGGAACAACTACATTAAATAAATTGCTGCATCTATCGCAAGGAAAGTTGGTTCTCTCTGTCGCGCAAGAAGTTTTTTACTCGTCTGAGTCCATCCTTCATATCTACAAATCTACCATTCGTCCATACATGGAATATTGTTGTCATATATGGTCTGGTACCCTGTTCATCTCGAGACTCTCGACAAAATCCAGAGACGGATATGCAATGTGATCCGTCCTGACTTAGGATCTCGACTCCAGTCACTTTTTCTACATTGTAATGTGGCTTCCCTCGGTCGTTTCTATAAATATTTTCATGGCATCTGCTCTGACGTGCTATTTTCATTGGTGCCCCGACTGCGTAAATTTAAGCGTGCTATCAGGTTGGAATCTCGGTACCACCGTTTTACTATGGAAACAGTTAAATGCATCCACCTCTTCTATTCCAACGGCTTCTTCTCTCTCACTTCCCGACAGTGGAACTCCCTTCCTCTTACTTGCTTCTCTGATAACTATAACCTTTAAAAAAGTTAAATGTAATGTCAATTGGCTTCTTCTAATGTCTTCATCCCCGTTCTTTTCCTCAACCCTGCCTCTACACAGTCTTTTTCCTTACTTTTATTCTCTGTAGCCCCTTACTTATTAGTTGCCATCCCGCCTTGCTTGGGGTGAAATGATTATAAAAAAGTAAGGAAAAGCACCATACAAGAACTAATTTCAAGAAAACAGAAGATGTCGATGGACGTTCCATGTGAATCTTTGTCCTGTGAGTGTGAAATTTTAAGTATAAGTGTCTTTTTGTTTCCATTTTCTTTAAAACATCATCGTTGCTTACTTGTTCTGACCATGTCATTCACAGTATCCTCCTGTAGAACCACGTTTCTGTTGGCTTATGTCTATTCCCCATTTGTAGTAAGATTGTCCAGTATACACTTCCGTAAAGATATTTGTTAATAAATTTCTCTGTTATTTAATACTTTGTTTACCCTTTGTAAGGCACTGTGTGCGTGTGTATAATGACCGACTAATCGTTTCTAAGCACATTCGTCGGCTAGTGTTACTAGTCAATCCCTATTGCAGACACCTGCTCAGGCACATTTTTGTGCGTTCGACACCGACAGAAACCAGCAGGGATTTTTACTGCAACTATACTAAGTGTACCTTTATTAGAGTTTCTGGGAGAAGAAGGCGGGAAGAAGGTCAGTAGGCTGAAACCGTCGCTCATGACATATGTATGTGGTTGTGTGCGTATATATATATATATATATATATATATATATATATATATATATATATATATATATTATAATTTTTGTCTATTTTTAAAAATATGATTCCATTGCTACACAAAAATTGATATGTTTCAAAACTGAAACTATAATTGTAAAATTAATTATAAATAGGAATAACTTTCTAAGAAATTTATTTTATTTATAAATATTAAAATTATCTACGTTTATAAATTACGTGAATTTCTTACAAAGTTATCCCTAGCATCGCTTGACGATGGAACGAAACTCTGGATTTTAAGTTTAATTTTTATAATCAAATTTTCAATTATCTCCTCCTCCTTAGATAAATTTACTAAATACCAGGCTGTCGATAAATGTGGCAATACTTCATAAAAAACAACCTTCTCTGTGTTAGAAAATGCTTTTCCGCGTTATTTAAAACTTAAAGTAAGTACTTTTTGTTTCAAATCACATTAATTACAATTTAAATCAGCTAGTTTTTCTCAAATAACGTTTCAGAAAAGTATATTTTATTTTTGAAAAATTTTCTTTAAATAAAGAAAATTGTTTTGACAGATTTGTCAATATGGACGATTTTAACGATAATACTGATAATAGAAAATTCATTCCAATCAATTTAAATTCAGTCTGAAAAGCAGCAAAATATTTTGCATATTGGAAATATTAAATTAAATCTATTAGCTTTTGGATATAAAACTGAAATAAAAACTTCAAGGAATATTGTTCTTTTTAAAGTTCACTTTAAACATTAGCTATTTTGACGGCACACACACACACACACACACACACACACACACACACACACATATATATATATATATATAGAGAGAGAGAGAGAGAGAGAAAGAGAGAGGGAGAGATAGATAGAAAATAAATGTAAAGTTGGAAAAGAGATAGAGTTAGATAAACATAGAAATACCAAGGTGTGAGGGGGTGGGTTGTAAAGATGTAACAGCGGCTAAAAATCCCGACAAAATGGCGCCGTCAGTCAGCCAAACGTGGTAACACAGAGTCGGCCATAATGGCCGCCGTTTGCCACTTGTTAGCACGCTTGACTGCAGCCAGCAGTCAAGCGTTGCAGAGCGGACTCGTTCTTTTCTTTTGTTGAACTTTGCTTTTCAGTATCCGACACTTTGTTTAAAATTCTTTTATTTTCTTCCCGTCTGGATTTTATTTATTTTTTCTTTCATTTCTTCCTACTTCCTTCTTTCCTTAACATCAGCAAATTTATCTTATATTTAAATTTAACTCAAATTTATCATAAACTCCCCCGCTTCTTCTTCTTCTTCTTCTTCTTCTTCTTCTTCTTCTTCTTCTTACGCCCCATCTCTTTTTTCTTCTTTCTCGTTATCCCAATTATTTCATCTTCTTCTTCCTCTGT
Source organism: Acanthosepion lycidas (assembly GCA_963932145.1). Classification (NCBI taxonomy): domain Eukaryota; kingdom Metazoa; phylum Mollusca; class Cephalopoda; order Sepiida; family Sepiidae; genus Acanthosepion; species Acanthosepion lycidas. Next base: position 5,494,364 of record OZ010575.1, on the reverse strand, counting down.
CACCTTTCTTTTTCTTCTTTCTTGTCTTTCCAATTCTTCTTCTTCTCTTTTTTTCTGCTCGTTCTTCTTCTTCTTCTTTTTACGCCCCATCTCTTTTTTCTTCTTTCTCGTTATCCCAATTATTTCATCTTCTTCTTCCTCTGTCACCTTTCTTTTTCTTCTTTCTTGTCTTTCCAATTCTTCTTCTTCTCTTTTTTTCTGCTCGTTCTTCTTCTTCTTCTTTTTACGCCCCATCTCTTTTTTCTTCTTTCTCGTTGTCCCAATTATTTCATCTTCTTCTTCCTCTGTCACCTTTCTTTTTCTTCTTTCTTGTCTTTCCAATTCTTCTTCTTCTCTTTTTTTCTGCTCGTTCTTCTTCTTCTTCTTTTTACGCCCCCTCTCTTTTTTCTTCTTTCTCGTTGTCCCAATTATTTCATCTTCTTCTTCCTCTGTCACCTTTCTTTTTCTTCTTTCTTGTCTTTCCAATTCTTCTTCTTCTCTTTTTTTCTGCTCGTTCTTCTTCTTCTTCTTTTTACGCCCCATCTCTTTTTTCTTCTTTCTCGTTGTCCCAATTATTTCATCTTCTTCTTCCTCTGTCAACTTTCTTTTTCTTCTTTCTTGTCTTTCCAATTCTTCTTCTTCTCTTTTTTTCTGCTCGTTCTTCTTCTTCTTCTTTTTACGCCCCATCTCTTTTTTCTTCTTTCTCGTTGTCCCAATTATTTCATCTTCTTCTTCCTCTGTCACCTTTCTTTTTCTTCTTTCTTGTCTTTCCAATTCTTCTTCTTCTCTTTTTTTCTGCTCGTTCTTCTTCTTCTTCTTTTTACGCCCCATCTCTTTTTTCTTCTTTCTCGTTGTCCCAATTATTTCATCTTCTTCTTCCTCTGTCACCTTTCTTTTTCTTCTTTCTTGTCTTTCCAATTCTTCTTCTTCTCTTTTTTTCTGCTCGTTCTTCTTCTTCTTCTTTTTACGCCCCATCTCTTTTTTCTTCTTTCTCGTTGTCCCAATTATTTCATCTTCTTCTTCCTCTGTCAACTTTCTTTTTCTTCTTTCTTGTCTTTCCAATTCTTCTTCTTCTCTTTTTTTCTGTTCGTTCGTTCGTTCTTCTTCTTCTTCTTCTTCTTCTTCTTCTTCTTCTTCTTCTTCTTCTTCTTCTTCTTCGGTCTTTTTCTTTTTTCTCGTCATTCTAATTCCTCTTCTTCTTCTCATTATTATTATTATTATTATTATTATTATTATTATTATTATTATTATTATTATGCCCTCTTCCTTTTTCTTTTTTCTCGTCATTCTAATTCCTCTTCTTCTTCTCATTATTATTATTATTATTATTATTATTATTATTATTATTATTATTATTATTATTATTATTCCCTCTTCCTTTTTCTTCTTTCTCGTCATTCCAATTCTTCTTCTTCTTCTTCTTCTTCTTCTTCTTCTTCTTCTTCTTCTTCTTCTTCTTGTCCCATCCCACATCTTTTTCTTTCCTCATCGCTCTGATCCCTCAATTCGTAATCACACCCAAGAATTCCATCTCTAAGAACTTAAGAGACTTAAATTTTGGAGCATTTTCGACAGCGTGACGTCCAAACAACATGGTAAATACATTACACCATCGACTATTTCTTTTCCATTCATACTTATTCAAGCTCAAAGGGCCAATGGTATGTTCGTTGGTACGTAATTCTTCCGTCCAATATGTCTACCAATTTTAATTAACTGTCTAATTAACGAAATCAGTGATTTGAGAGAGATGATTCGAAATCATACATTTGTAATTTGTGGTGCTTTTCGTCTATGTTTAAGAAACAACGCTGTTTTTGGAACACACACACACGCACACACACACACACGCACACACACGCACGCACACACGCACACACACACGCGCGCGCACACACGCACACACCCGCGCGCGCGCGCACACACACACACAAACACACACACACATATATATATATCACCATGGTCAATTTGTCAGGAAGGAGACTTCCTGATGTTATCAGACTGGAGGGGTCGATCCCAGCGTGCGACACCTTTGGAAAGTGCCTGAAAACCATATCACGGGTTGACCCAAGCCTTGTGTGCGAAATTGGTTAGGCGAAACACTTGGGGATCGTCGATAGCTGTGCTAGCACGAAGTCACAAGTCATCGAGGCCGAGAGCTTGAGCGTGCTGGCCTGATTCAAACTGTTGATCACGCTGTAACTAAGCTCTGCTCAGCATAGTTGCAGTATAAACTACAGGCGGTCTTTGTGGGTGTTGAATAAACACAAAATGCGCCTGAACAAGCGTCTGCAATAGGGATTGGCTAGCCGTCCTAGTAGACGGGTATTCTCGAATACGAATGGCCAGCTAATACTATCTATCTATCTATCTATCTATCTATCTATCAAAATGCAGATATGAAAACAAATTTTTACTACGTTACTTAAAAATCGAAAACTAAAAAATAATAGCTTGTAAAATACCACAATGAAAAATGCAACCATGTTTACTATATACGACGCAGATAATGTAACATTCTTTAGATAATACGCACTTTAAATAAATAAGATAATCAACAAAAATAAATAAAATAAAATAGAAAATCTAAATAAATGGAAAAACAAATTAAATAAATAATAAACAAATTAACGAATCCCAACTAAAAAGCATAACTAAATGTAAAAGTAATAATCAACAATAAATAATTAAGTAAGCAATAATAAATAGTGGGAAGCAAGTTAACAACCATTACTATAAAATAGCTACCAATAACTGCATTCGGATCCACAATTATTTCCACTCAAAATAATTTGAAATATAACCATTACCGCCACCTAATAACTTTCATGACAATACAATAGACCTTGCTACCCATAATGCACCATTTCCAGCATATATAAAAATTGTCAAAACGAAACACAAACATGACCTGGAGATTGCATTCAAGCATGAAACAGATCTGTCGCGCTTCACCTCAGTGTCCTTATATATACATATATATATGTGTGTGTGTGCGTGTATATAAGGTACTTAGTGGAAAGTGCGCAATATCTGTGAAAGAGCTAACATATTCAGTTGTATGGATATAAGTTTGTAACCATGGATTTCACGCTTTTGTGAGACAAACCAGTTTGTCTGATGATCACAAAAGCGTAAAATACAGGGTTACAAACTAATATCCATACAAGTGTATATATATATATATATATATATATATATATATATATATATATATATTATGAAACTGATTAAGTCCAACAATTATTTAATATATTTTCTGTTTATACGGTTCTTTTATAGATATAATTTATTTAAGTAAATACTCTTCTTTTTTTTTAAAAAAAAATTAAGCATTATTAATTACATTTACCGGCCTGAATGTCCGAGAAATTTCGTAGAAAACATGTGCTCTCCGTGAGGAACCGAACCTCTAGTCTATAATAGGGAAGCGTCATTTGATCTGACGTGCTGTTAAGTATTAAGTCACATAGTAGCGTCAGGTTGGCGAAGTCTGACTTACTGTTTATAAACACACCTTCGTCGTCTTTTCTCGATCAATAATTCCTGCTCACGTAATATATCTTAATGTAAACAATGATAACATATGAAACGATTTAAATCCGACAATTATTTAATATATTTTATGTTTATACGTCAATTTTATAGATATAATTTATTTAAATAAATACTCTGATTTTTTTTTAATTAAACAGTATCAATTACATTTTCCGGCCTGAATGTTCGAGGAATTTCATAGAAAATATGCGTCCTCCGACAGGAATCGATGGTGTGTGTTTATAAACAGTAACTCAGACTTTGCTAACCAGAAGCTTATTTGTGGTTGAATGGTTAACAGCACGTCAGATCAAATAGCGGTTACCCATAAGGGTTACAGGTTCGAATACTGTTACTAGAAGAAGAAGATGAAGAAGAAGAAGAAGAAGAAAATTTCTTAACCGTTTGTTTCTTTAGATTAAATTTGAATTAGATTAAAGACACATAGACCAATTAACAGAACACCCAGTGAGTACCAAACAATGGTATGTGATGCAAGTTTCAGATTATCTCTCAAAATGTAGTAGACCCGCCATATTTGGGCCGGAGACGCTCATTCCACGCTTTCCAGCATCGATAGAATTCAAAATCGTTTATGTGTTCTTGCAGGGATGGCTTATTTCCTATTCTAAAACCCTTTTCTCCACAGATTAAAACATTGCAAGCCTATCACTGCTCCATAGCTACAGCGTGGAAAGTATTTCATCCACTGCTGATTATCTGAGTTTGCCACCTTACAAAAATGAGAACGGTCTCTAATTTTAAGGGTAGATCCGTCTTGAAAGTGAGATATAGAATAAGGCAAGAAGGTACATGTACAGGTCCCTCAGAAGTTTGCGAATGAGCACCTGGATAATTTAGAGGAGGATTAGCAGAAAGTGTTGTGGTCAGACAAGACTAAAATTGACCTTTTGGGCATCAATTCGATTCGCTGTGTTTGGAGGGGGAAAAAACTGACTTGAACTCCAAGAACACCATCCCAACCATTAAGCATGGTGGTGGAAGCATTATGCTTTGGGGTTGTTTCTCTGCTAAGGGGACAGGATGACTACACCGGGTCGAGGGAAAGATGGATTGGGGCAAGTACAGGGAAATCTTGAGTTAAAACCTCCCTTGCGTCAGCCAGGACACTGAAGATGGATCGTGGATGGGTGTTCCAGCATGGGAATTTCCAAAAGTATAAGGCTAAGGCAACAAAGGAGTGGCTCAAGAAAAAGCACATTAAGGTAATGGAGTGGCCTAGTCAGTCTCAGGACCTTAATCCTTTAGATAATTTGTGGAGGGAGCTGAAGGTTCGAGTTGCTCAAAGACAACCTATACACATTGGTTGTTGTTGAGCAACTCGAAGCTTAAAGATTTGGAGAGGATCTGCAAAGTTGAGTGGGCCAAAATCCTTCCTGAGATCTGTAAAAATTTGGTAACCAACTACAGGAAACGTCTGGCTGCTGTGCTTTCTTCACCAAATACTGAATTATGTTTTATTATGGGATGAAATACTTATTTTTTCAATAAAAAAGAAATAAATATTTAAAAATTAATATAATGTGATTTTCTAGAATTTTCTTTTATATTCTATCTCTCACTTTCAAGATGGACATACTCTGAAAATTATAAACTATTCTTATTTTTGTAAAGTGGCAAACTCAGAAAATCAGCAGGAGATGAAATACTTTTTCTCTGGCAAATGCTCAGATGAGTTCTATACTTTATTTCCACCAGTTCAGTCTTTTTTCAGCAGCTCCAACACACCATGCGACTTTTACAGAGCCAAATCATTCATATTTCATCCATGTTCCAAATGTAAGAAGTAAAGTTTAACTCAGCTGTTTTCTCAAGGAATGCCACGCCGCGAAAGAAATTTCCTCGACTCTATAATATAAACAAATTCCTTCGACTCTATAATAATCTTTATGTCAAAGGTCAAGTGTTATATATCCTATTTATCTGAATAATCTTCATTTCCTTTCATTTTCTCTTTTTCATTCACGCACGGCACTCATCGGCTTTTGAGCTCTCTAGCAATGTACTGGATGAATTTTAGCATAAAATACGAACTTATAAAAGGCATCGATCGACAGCAAGGCATATACTATTAATACACTGGGCCATACAGACCAGCATTCAGTTAAAGGACAACGAAGATTTGCCAATGAAACTCCGAAGCAAAATTAATGGCCAAATCAATAGAGAATCACAAAGAGAAATGGTGGAAAATGAAATTTAAAAAGAAATGATTTTTTACTCATAGATTTTCTTTTTTGGCCCTCATTTTCTTTCTTTTTTTTCTTTTGTTTTCTTTCTTTCTTTCTTTCTTTCTTTCTTTCTTTCTTTCTTCGTTTTGTTTTCTCTCCTCTCTCTCGTCTCTTTTTCTTTGTTTCTTTCTTTCGTTTTCCGATTTTCTTTCTTTCTTTCTTTCTTTCTTTCTTTCTTTCTTTCTTTCTTTCTTTTTCCCGTTCTTTCTTTCTTCTCTCTTTCATTTGTTTTCCGATTTTCTTTCTTTCTTTCTTTCTTTCTTTCTTTCTTTCTTTCTTTCTTTCTTTCTTTCATGTGTTTTAAGATTTTCTTTGTTTCTTTGTTTCTTTCTTTTATTTTCTCTCCTCTCTCTCGTCTCTTTTTCTTTGTTTCTTTATTTCGTTTTCCGATTTTCTTTCTTTCTTTTTTTTGTAGCTTTCCGTTCTTTCTTTCTTCTTTCCTGCATTTGTTTTCCGATTTTTCTTTATTTCTTTCTTTCTTTCCTTTTTTCTTTCTTTCTTTCTTTCTTAGTTTTGTTTTTATCTTCTCTCTTCTTTCGTTCTTTCTTTCTTTCTTTCTTTCTTTCTTTCTTCCTTCCTTTCTTTCTTTCTTTCTTTCTTTCTTTCTTTCTTTCTTTCTTTCTTTCTTTCTTTCTTTCTTTCTTTAGCGTCCCATTCTTTCTTTCTTTTCTTTTCCGATTTTTCTTTCTTTCTTTCTTTCTTTCTTTCTTTCTTTCTTTCTTTCTTTCTTTCTTTCTTTTTTTCTTTCTTTCTTTCTTTCTTTCTTTCTTTCTTTTGTTATCCGATTTTTTCTTTCTTTCTTTCTTTCTTCGTTTTGTTTTCTCTCCTCATCTCGTCTCTTTTTTGTTTGTTTGTTTGTTTGTTTCTTTTGTTTTCCGATTTTCTTTCTTTCTTTTCTTTTCTTTTCTTTCTTTCTTTCTTTGTTTCTTTCTTCGTTTTGTTTTCTCTCCTCATCTCGTCTTTTTTTTGTTTCTTTCTTTCTTTCTTTCGTTTTCCGATTTTCTTTCTTTCTTTTTTTTTTGCTTTCCTTTCTTTCTTCTTTCCTTCATTTGCTTTCCGATTTTTCTTTCTTTCTTTCTTTCTTTCTTTCTTTTGTTTTCCGATTTTTCTTTCTTTCTTCCTTTCTTTCATTCTTTCTTTCTTTTATTTTTCGTTCTTTCTTTGTTTGATTTTCTCTTCTTTCTTTCTTTCTTTCTTTCTTTCTTTCTTTTCCTTCCTTCCTTCCTTCCTTCCTTCCTTCCTTCCTTCCTTCTCTTCCAACTTATTTCTTTTTATTTATTAAATCTCATTCTTCATCTTTCTCTCTCTCTCTCCCTCACACACACTATCCTTCAGTTCTCATTTTCCTCCTCTTCACTCTTCTTCCCTCTCCCTTTTCTCGTATGGTTTATTTCTATTTATTTTCTCTCCCTCTCTTTTCCTTCTCTATTTCACACCTTTGACTTCTTCCGATACTAAAATCATTCGACAGTAATTTCTCTTCCACTAGGGGAATTTTTAAATCTACGAAATGTTATTAAACACACACACACACACAGCAAAACAAAACAAAGCAAAATCAACAAGCGAAAAAAATAAACAATTTAATTTAATGAAATTAATTAACTAAATAATTAAATTCCTTTTTTATACTTTATGTACTGTTTTGTCATTTCTCTTTGTCTGTCTGCCAACACAAATGTTTATTTTGCATTGCAATCGTCTGCTTTTCGTCTTGTTTGCTCACGGCCATTCTGTCCATAAACATCCAAATATAATTATTTGGCATCGTTGGCGATAGCTGAGTGGTTGCATACAGACATTCTGACCCAACAAGTGAGTCAGTTCGATTTGCAATAAAATAAGACTGCTAAATTGTATAGGATGCGTCATAAATACCTCCGAAATATACCACTCAGAAATGCCCCGCAAACAAATGGTAAGACATTACCTAGAGGAAGACACCATTGTCACTAATGTTTTACTTAATGTTCGATCTTAGGGAAACACATATATTTAAGTTGCCGATTTTCAATGCAGGTACACTTAAAAATGGAAAACAAAAGAAAGAAAGAAAGAAAGAAAGAAAGCAAGAAAGATCGGAAAACAAAATAAATAAATAAAGAAAGAAAGAAAAAAGGGAAGACAAAAGGAAGAAAGGCATTACTTTGGGAAAGACACTATTGCGACTATTGCCACTATTGCCAATGTCTTACCATTGTGTGGGAGGTATTTCTGGGAGGTATATGTGGGAGATATTTTCTACCGCACCCTAAACAATAAAACTTAATACATTCTTATTATTACAATCAAGAGTTTTCGTAATGAATGTTGATAAAACCCTATTTTGAAATATTCGTTGAACCTTGTGGTCAGCAAAGAGCTGTCTTTGACAGAAAACTTTGCAAAGAGGTTACGTGATGGTCGAGAAGTTTTTAAACATTGCCAACAACATCAGTGATCAATGTTCGAACACATTTTATGTACTGCTAATCAAATCAGAAAAGTTCTTGAATTTTGACGCAACACAATCTTTATTCCTCGTTACTACTCATGTTGCTATTTATTGACGAAACTAAAAAAAGGAACTGCTTGATAGCTGAGCAACTGTATAAGGCAAATAAATATTTAGGCTGCTAATTTTCAAGGCTGGTGCACTGTAGGTTGTGTTTGATCTCAGAGGAACACAAATATTTAGATTGCCGATTTTCAAGGCAGGTACACTTTCTACGGAAAACAAAAGAAGAAAAAAACAAAGAAAGAAATAAAGAAAAAAGAACGAAAAACAAAAGTAGAAAAGAAAGAAAAAAGAAAGAAAAAACGCAAAACTAAAGAAAGAAACAAAGAAAGAACGGAAAAGGAAAAAGAAAGAAAGAAAGATAGAAAAGAAGGAACGTAAAACAAAAAGGAAAGATAGAAAGAAAGAAAGAAAGAACGGAAAACAAAAAAGAAAGATAGAAAGAAAGAACGGAAAACAAAAAAGAAAGATAGAAAGAAAGAACGGAAAACAAAAGAAAGAATGAATGAAAGAAAGAAAGAACGAAAAACAAAAGAAAGAATGAATGAAAGAAAGAAAGAACGAAAAACAAAAGAAAGAAACAAAGAAAGAAACAAAGAAAGAACGTAAAGCAAAAAAAAAAAAAAGATAGATAGAAAGAAAGAACGGAAAATAAAAGAAATATGGACGTATGGCTCAAGACATCTTCCTACCAATATGGCTCTGTGCCAGAATAAATCTAATTCTGTAAAGATATACAATTGTATGTAGGTTAAGAGTTGACTCCAGTCACGTTATAGAAGCCGTCAAGATATTTACTTGGCTCGCTACTTTCTAGTTTTTATGTAGACGCCTACTTGGGGTTTTAGCAGCCGACTAATTTGGAGCCATACTCAATAATACAAAAGGCTAGTTTTTCTAAGTTAGTATAAGTTATTTTTTATAATTGGAAAATCTTGCTTAACAATATATTTACGTTATTTTTTCTTTATCATATATCGTCTCCGAAGAAAGTTTATCACCTCTGCCATTTCAGCTGTCTCGTTTTGATTGTAAGTATAACTTTTTTTAGTTCCTGTTTTCTTCCAACCTTTTTCGTGGCTCACATGTTCTGTTCATGGAGAAAACAGTGAATGACCTAGCTTGCGATTGAGTGGATGAATGACAAGTCAAGGCCAAAAGAAGGATGATAATGGGCCTATATTATATAGAGGAACAAAGCAAAAAGAAGCTGTGGTGAGCCATAATTACGCATGCTCTGAAAGACAAGGCACACAAAGGAGTAAACTCCAGAATGATAGAACGTGTCAACAAAAGTAGTTCCCAATAAAATCTCTCGCTAAACAATGCTCCACAGTCGGGTGGACCTGTTCGGGTTGATCGTGATCCAATCAACATATGAGCTGAGAGTAATAAACATTATACAACATCCTCAAATTGACCCAATTATGTCTTAAATATCATCTGCGCAGAATTGGTTGCGTTAGTCACTTTGATGTGTGACTTCCGCATAAGTAAAAAACATAAAAATAAAAAAAACCTGCAAACAGTGACGAGCTATGAGAAGTGAATACTTTAAAACAATGCTGAATTCATACGAGAGGCAAATAAAATGAACCATAACTAACCATATCAAATAACTGTCTTTATCTGAAGAATTACTGCTCGGTTCATAGCGAGAGTAAAAAGGAATCCTCTGCTTTGAAATCATCGCGGGAAACCAAACGGTTCATTAAAATAGTCACTTGCTCTTATTTCGCAAATAGATACAGCAACCAACAGAATGCACCAGGAATTACATTTAGAAAAAAACAGTTATATTTTGTTCATCAGGAAAACCCCAGATCAAATATTCCTTTTGTGACCGGATTTTTTTTTATTTATTTCAACTCAAGAAAAGCGGGAATGTCACAGGTACGCAAGGGGTTACAGTGGGGCCGAGCAATGGACAAAAAATGAACGGGGTTCAAGACGACAGAAGATTGCGATTGACGTTGCATTTAAATTTTTGACTATTGTAGTTATCAGGAAAGCAAGAAAACTAAAAGGAGTTTCCCCGTCGGGAAGTCCGAGAAATGAAACTGCTGGTGTAGAAGTGGCAGCTACATTTGACTATTTCAACAGTAAAAAGGCTGCGACCTAGATTCCAATCAAGCAAAACGTTTAAATTCATGCAGTCGGAATGGTAGGGAAAAATATCGTAAGAGTAGGTGCCATGAATTTTTTTTGTAAAAAAGACAGAGGGAAGCCACATCACATCCGTGGGAAGGTGACTGAAGACGAGATGCCAAGTAAGGATCTATTATATTGCAGATCCTTCTTTGGATTTTGTCAAGAACCTCGAGATAAATAGCAAGGGCACCAGACCAGATATGGCAACAGTATTCAATGCACAGACGATTTGTAAATTTGCAAAATGGACTCTGACGAGAAAAACCTTCTGGTACGACACAATGAACCAAATTTCCTTGCAGTAGATGCAGCTATCGATTTAATATAGTCTTTTCACTTCAAGTCATTTGAAAACGTAAGGCCAAGAAGGCGCATTGAAATGCTCTCAAGGAGTCGAGCATCAGCCATTCTGATGGCGGACAGGTAAGTTTTTCTTTGGGGGTTTTAATTTACAATCTATTTGCTGCCCAAATTAACTACTGATTGGAGGTCATTTTCAAGAACAACGGACGGATTAGCTATTGAGACAGGAGTAAATGGTGATGTCATCTGCATAAATGCCTACTTGAAAACTGATGGCATCCGGAAGATCATTGATGAAGATCAGAAACAGCATAGGACGCAGGGGTACACCTGCTGCGTTCGTGTGAAACAGTCTGGAAGCGAGCCTGTTCAGAACGATCTTCATTTCACGATTTGATAGGAATGATTGAATTAACTCAATCATCCTGTAATATTGTAACCCTGAAGCTTACGTAGAAGACCAGCATTCTTTATCCTTGTCAAAGGCCTTCGAGATACCTAGAGCCACAGCTCGAGCTTCACTGTTATTATGAAGAGCGGCAGATCAGGCAAAACGGAAGCCATGTTGCTTGTTCGTGAGAGGTAAGACGTTTAACCACTTCAGCATTGATTAAAACATCGAATAATTTGCATAAAAGTGGTAGGAGACTAATAGGGTGATAGTTAGAGGGGACAGAACAGCAACCAGAAAACTTCCAACCTGGTACTGCCAGTAAGAGGAGATGTTGCCAACATCTACGCACATCACAAAAAATTAATGACAGCACCACTATTAAGGCCTGAGGAATGGAAAGGAACCAGATACACTCCTGTTTAAGAGAAAGGGGAGTAGTAGTATAGACCGGGGGTATAGAAGTGCCTATCTATTCTTATTAAAAAAAGCAAAACAAAAGAAAAAAACCCAAAACAAACAAAATCAAAACAAAAGCAGAAAACAATCCCGGGCTATGGCCCACAGATGCCCCAGCAGAAACATGTATACATACCTGTGCGCCGAGGAGTTTAAAAAAATGGTGAAATAATTAAGTTTTAACACAGTATATGTCTGAATATCATTTTTTTCAAACTGCATTATTATGATCTCGAGTCTATTCTATTATGCCTCTTGATTCCTTGGGGAACATAGAGCCGCAACAAAACCTCTATAACGGACGGGGTTCCGGGGCGATCTTTTTCAGCTCGGCCCATGCCGTGTCGGCTGCCTTCACTTCTACGTTAACACTTGTGCGCCAAGTCTGTTTTGGTCGACCCACTTTTCACTTCCCTTCTGGATTCCAGTCAAAGGCCTGCTTGGTGACACTATAAGCAGGCTTGCGAAATGTGTTGCCGATCCATCCTCATTTATGTGTCTCGTCCTGTCCTACAGTTGGTCGTTGGAGACGACTTCCGGTCACCTGATACTGAGGATGTTCCTGAGACACCGGTTGGTAAATGTCTGAAGTTTGTGTGGATGTTGGTCTCGATTACCCGCTAGGTTTCTGAGCCGTAAAGTAGAACCGATTTGAATCTGGTGTTGAAGATCCGGATCTTGTTGCAAAGTGAGACGGCTGTTGATCTCCAGATTGGCCGCAGTGTGTTGAAAGCATGTCGGGCATTGTTTATTCGGAATTTGATGTCTTCATCTGCCCGCTCCATCTTTACTGACGACGTTTCCCAGGTAGACAAACTTATCATCTTCCTTAATGTCTTCTCGATGGAGTCGCACTGGGTCTTGTCTGTTTTTTACCCTCATCACCTCCGTCTTCCCGATGTTGATTTGGAGGCAAATCTTCTCTGCTTCTTCTGCAACCAAACTCAGCTTTTCTTGCGCATTTCATTGTTTGTTTAATTTTATAATATTTTGTTTATATTATGCTTCTTGATTCCGGGGGATCCTCTTCACTTCTCCGCCAAGTATGTTTTGGTCGACCCACTTGTGTTATTTTGCTGGTCTCGTATAGGGTTCTAGGGTCCCTATCCTGGTTGTTCATTTATTCTTCAGATGGCTTGTCGGCGAACTAGCTTCCCGGGGGGTGGGATTTCGCTAGCACGCATCATACGTTCCAATTTCAATGACTCTTCCTCGGCGATGTCGTTGCTTGAAGATATTGTTGTGGTTTCTGTAAGAAGCCAGTTTTTTTAAGTGAGTTAGTCTACTAGAGGATCAGGGTGTGCCTTTCGCCAGACTTTTACTCCAGAGACCTGTTGAGCTTGGTTGGACCTGCTAAGGGCCAAAGTCAATCACAACCAAATGAAAAAAACTTCATTAAATGCTGCGACCCCAATCAATGTTGTGATGTCCTCCCTCTAAAGAGTCTACGTTGGACTCTTCCGCCTACTATAAGATTAGTAGGAGAGAAGGCCTTGGGGGAGAAGACTTACAGATTGTTCAACTGTCGAACTCTCTGCCTTGAGCAGAGAGGAACTAGGACGAGGCTTTGCCGCAGAGCAAAGTTTCGTCCGGGTAGGTAGACAGGCCCTGAACGCGTTTATACGGGTTAGAAGGGAATATTTTTGGCCGTGCCTACGGGCTCGGAGAACCCACGGTAAACTCGGCCTTGTGCCACATGCATCCCTTGTCCTTGTGGGGGTGGGGGCTGTTAAATATTAACAGTCGAATAGATTGAACGCTGGGTCAACCGACACACACTCACTAGTCGTGTAATACTTTTTTGTTGTACTTACTTTTTAATATATGATATATGATATATCTGCAACACTTTCTTTAACCTTACTACCCCTTCTTTTGGGGGTGGAGGGAGTCTTATCCGTCCTACATTTTATATATTAGCGGATATATATATATATATATATATATATATATATATATATATATATATATATATATATGAACGCTCAAGCAAAGGTAGGAAGACATTCAGTTATGTGCTTAGGCGATCATGTATCTTTCGACACATGACTGATGAGGCAGATTTTTTCCTGCAGTAGGTTTCTACATTAGACCAGTTGACATCCAAGGCTATAGAACACAGTCTTTCCTGCTATTTACTCATAGCTTGGGGGAAGAAAAAGCGGATTCATACCTTTCCCAAGGGCATTAGGACGTAAGTGAATGTAATGGATTTGACTGGAACTCGAACTCGGCTCTCCGATTCTTCAATCCGCACAGATAATAAAGAGGCGAAAAGTATTAAATTAAAACAAAAACATTACATTTCATTTACAGACCGGCAAGTTATTCTGACCAAAAGTGAGAATTCTGGGATATGCCACGAGACGCTATAGAGTTGGGATTAAGGAGAAGGTAGGCAGCTCAGGCCTTACTACCCCTTTGGGGGGTAAGGAGGGAGGTTTATCTGTCCTACATTTTATATATTGGCTGATAATTTTTCACTCATCTACCATTAATGGGTCATCTATTACTTTCAAGGGACTATAAATATACATATGGGGAGTTTTTTTTATTTCTAAATAGGCTGCAGGTGGTAACACAGTGTCTTTTTTTACCAAATAAGTGCGGGGTTATAACCAGTAGATTTTGGTTACTGTATTTTACCACCGTGATGAGCTGAAACCTATGTATTCTCTGCAGGGTATTTGGTCTGGGCAGTTATTAAGACGCGAGATCAACACTGGCACACACGCCAGGGTCTCTCCCTTTCGCTTGTCTCAGGAAAGGACAGGGGTCTATACCGCTTAGCCTCTTGGAGTCTCTACTCTTTCTTGTCTTCAGTATGTCCCGTGAATATTACATTCAACCACGCCCTCTTTTGTCATTATGCGTCCCAGGATTTCAGGTGTTTCTTTCTGATTGTAAGCACTATTAACAATGTTCGGACTTTATTGTCATATTCACGACGTTTCGGCCTTTGTAGGCTCCGGCCTTCATCAGGATCTATCTCTGTTTCTGAGATGAGGTATTGTAATTATTTGCATTATTTACAATGTTCGGACTTTGTCCTCATCTTTATTGTCATATTCACGACGTTTCGGCCTTTGTTCTCTCCGGCCTTTTTCAAGATCTGTCTCTATTTTTGAGATGAGGTATTGTAACTATTTACACTATTTACATTGTTCGGACTGTTGTCCTCACCTTTATTCCGGAAGTTTCAGCCGTTGTACGTTCCGGCCATCTACAGGTGATATACATTTATTTCGTCCACCGAGGTAGATTGTTCTAGTCCAAAGTGCCATGTTTTTTACAATATGTTGTTGTTGTTGTCGTTTTTTTCTTGCACTCCGTATTGCTGGTCCTCATATTGTACTCATTTCGATGCCTGGACGACTTAGGAGAATTATGAGTTCGATTCCTGGCCACAGAAGAGGTGAGCAAAAGTTGAGTTACTGAAGGGAAATAACTAAAACTGAAATATCCAGTAAAGTTAGAGCACAAGACAAAGAGTTCGACAGTTGAACAACCTACCCTGAACAACCTACCCTGGTGAACCAAATAAAGGGTTCGTTTTGAAATGTCAACGTATATCACCTGACGAATGTCGGTACGTACAATGGCGGAAATATCGAATATGACAATAAAGATGCGAACGACAGTCCAGGCAATGTAAATAGTTACAATACCTAATCTCAGAAATTTGTTTGTGATTGTGTAGCGCCAGTTTGCAAGGTTCGAATAAGGATGATCCTTCATTCGTTTAAAGTCATTTTTAATTACCGATCTGAGAAAGCGGCTGTATAGAGCTGAAATTTTTTATATTTCTGAACGAGTTTGGCCGCAGACATGACACCCATGCGAAAGTCTACATTGGACGAGATATTTAAGAGCATGACGAGTTTTACGTTAATGTTTTGCAGCAACTTGCAGTATTGGGCGAGACTACAGCATATTCTATGATCAATTTATTTATCCCTGTATTCAATCTGTTATAACTGATCCATACACCAAGGCAGGTTAAATAAATCTAGTGAGGAAACGCATGTTTTTGTTACTCTTATTTCTATTTTAGAGTAACTTTCTGTTTTAGCGTACCTTTCGATTTTAGAGAACATAACTCCTGCTATTTAGTTTTTAGTTTCAATCGAATTTATGCGCTTTTATTTATTTTAATATAGCCACTGTTATATGTAAAATCGCGGGGCAGGCTTGACTCTAGAGCCGTGGTTTGCATCCAGTCTAGGAGAAGGACAACTTTGAATTCAAAATCGTATGTAACCCTGGTTAATAATATACTGTGAGGTCTTGGGAAATATTATAACGTTTAGAAATGACTGCGATGTGGGGTTGTGAAATCTATGATCTCGACGTGGGGGCGTATAAAATAAAATTGGGGCTCTTAATCTTATTTTAAGCTTTTTTTTTTTTTAAATCGGTATCACTCTAAGCAAGGAGGTACAGCCATTAGCACGCAATGGGTTGCAGGTTGTGGAAGAATTAGGAACAGAAACATTAATAATGAGCAAGAAGAGGAAAGAGTAATCAGGAGGACAGTAGATAACGATTGACATTGCATTTTAATTTTTTGCAGATTAAAGTTGGCTGAAAAGAATGAAGCCGGAAGGGAGTTTCACACGAGAGAAGTGTGGGAAAAGAAACTGTTAGCATAGAACTTACGGTTACATCTAACCAGTTCAACTGTCAATTGATGAAATCTCGATGCCAGTCTGTTACTGCGCTTAAATTAAAAAGAAAAGTCTATGTACCATAGCAAAGAGTGATATTTATTTGTAAATGTTTGCAAAATCTGGCACAAGGCCAAAATGGGGAATGGGGAAAAAGGGCGGTCTTCGTCTGTCTTAATTTTAAATTTAGCTAGCCACAATCACTGACCCAAACATACCACAATATTCCTAACACCAAAACAACACATTCTTACATACCTTTCTTACTACAACCACCGTAATACCTCCTGGTCTCTATGAAAATCTTAACTAGTCCCCATATGTACAGAGAAGAACAGTGACGAGCTTATCCGAACAATTACCTAGAAAGTATTTATAGAAAAGTCACAAAGAGGCAACCTGACGGCGGTGGGAAAGTGATTGAAGCCGAGATATCAGATCAGGACCAATAATATTGCTGATTCTTCTTTAGATCTTATTGAGGAGCTCCAGGTTCAGAAAAGAATTATTGTCATAACTGTATAGGTTGTGGGACTTTGGACTCTATAGGATGTTCGAATTGTGAAACAGCTAGCGGTGCGGGAAGAGAAATCAGTGAAAGGAAGTCAAATTCTGATGGGGTTCGTTACATTGGTTTTCGCACAAATGGCCTTGGGAAAAGTATGAATCCATCTCTTCTCCCCACCCACCAGCTATTGGCTAAATGGTTGGCGTCCAGTATAGAAGAAGAACAACGGATCACGGATTTCAAAAGCGTATGTAGCTCTGGCGACACATACTATGCAGCTATAGAAAATTATGACGCTCAAATTGAACTACGACGCGACTCTGTCGTATCAACTGCGGCCGATGAGGTAGGGATGTAGGTATATAAGTAGGTAAGTGAGTTGTTTTTTTAATGGTTTTTCAACTTTTTGTAGGTTATTTAAAACCAGATATTATTTTTAAACTGCAAGGATTTTTTTGAGACAATAAGGATTTACTGATACAAGACTTACTCTTTAATCCATAGCATATTGTCTTTCTCTTGAATATGAGAATTAAAAAAAAATTATTGATCGATTTTAAATAAATGCTTGATGCCAGAATACAGCCAATAGCCATCGTTCTTTTAATTAAATTAGAAATAAACACTCCTAATGCCACCCTGAAGATCAAACCCACTGCAGTAGTTAGATTGGCTTACGAAGTATTGCGTCGACACATGGTTTTCGAACGCCGTCGTTATATAATAGATATTTTTGAATGGATGCCCGGTGGGACTCACAAAAGAGAGAGAGAGAGAAAGAGAGAGAAAGAGAGAGAGAGAGAGTAGAAAATAGAGGAGGAGGAATATATCAGAAGGAGGGGGTGCTTATTTATAAGTATAAATGGTAGTGGGGGGAGTGAGATTAACATCTTCATTCATTACGACATCAATTTATATAAAGATTCTAATTAGATCTTCTTTGACGCACTATCGACCTTAATGCGGATTTTTTTAATGACAGAAAAAGGAAAAGAAAGAGACAAAGAGAGAGAGAGAGAGACAGACAGACAGACAGAGAGTGGGAGAGAGAGGGAGTATGTGTGTGAGAGACATTTTGAACTTCGTCTTTCTTTCTTTCTTTCTTTGTTATTTGATTCAAACTCTTATCCATTTTTTCATTAACATCAATCTTTTTTTTAATTTTCTGCCTGCACTACTTTCTCTGTCCTTCCTCCTTTCTAGCATATAATTCACCCTTTCCTCTTCACACCCCGGCCGTCAGTTCTCTCCCAAGTTTGTTTGTTTCTTTTTTATTTGTTTGTTTGTTTGTTTGTTTCTTCTAACCATCGTCTAAGTCACTCTTTCTTACACCCCATACGTCACTTCATCAGTTTTTTCCTTTCTTTTTCTCACTGAAAATTTCTTTGTTTCTTTCTTTCTTTGTTTGTTTCTTTCTTTCTTTCTTTGCATCCCATTCACCCCGGCTTGTAATTTCATTGGTTCTAACAGGCGGAAGTTTGAAAATCTTACTCAAATTTCCGTCACATGAATGAGCCAATATTTTCTTGCTTAGAGATTGCCTCATTTCTAGATATATAGAGATATAGATAGATAACAGGACAGGCTCCGTTGGTCACAAAGGATTTTTTTTTTCAAAAATACACCCCATCTAATTTATACAAGCTTTTTTGTCGGTGCCCACCACCACCGCCACCGCCACCGCCACCGCCACATGCTATTCAAGTAGCAGTGTGTCAGACTATGATCAATAGATCAAAACTGCTTAGAGTAATGAAAGTTTGTTCAGATTGTTCTTGTTCGAGGTTCTATCCTCAGCAGAGGGTTCGGTATTGTAGCCTTGTGCCAGACTAAGCTAAGATCTGTAAATAAATATATTAATTTTTTTTTAAATTTATTCGACTGTTTCCTTTTTTCTTTTTGATTCGTTTTTAGAAAAATTATTATACTGTTTCGTTTCTTCTTTTCGATTGTTTTTTTAAAAATTCTATTCGACTGTTTCCTTTTTGATTCGTTTTCAAAAATTTTATTAAACTGTTTCGTTTCTTCTTTTCGATTCGTTTTTATTTAATTTTATTCGACTGTTTCCTTTTTGATTCGTTTTTTAAAAAAATATTAGACTGTTTCGTTTCTTCTTTTCGATTCGTTTTTTTAAAATTCTATTCGACTGGTTCTTTTTTTCTTTTTGATTCGTTTTTAAAATTTTTTTATTAAACTGTTTCGTTTCTTCTTTTTGATTCGTTTTTTTAAAAGTTTTATTCGACTGTTTCCTTTTTTATTTTGATTCGTTTTTTAAAATTTTATTAGACTGTTTCGTTTCTTCTTTTTGATTCTTTTTTAAAATTTTTTTTTCGGCTGTTTGCTTTTTTCTTTTTGATTCGTTTTTAAAAATTTTATTAGACTGTTTTTTTCTTTTTGATTCGTTTTTTTAAATGTTATTTGACTGTTTCCTTTTTTATTCGTTTTTAACTTTATTAGACTGTTTTCATCGAGAAAAGAGTAAGTACAGTTCGTCAGAACAGACGTGATCAATTTATATGTGTTGGACAGCCATGTTATTGGCCTATAATTTTGGGGATCATCTCTTTCATTTGTTTTTGGTAGGAAATATTTAATACCTTTAGTGATCCATTTTGGAATTTCGTTGGGGCTATTCATTAGCATTGATAAAGTTTGTGCAAGAGTTTTATGAATTGACGACAGATGATAGAGCCAAAAATTGGCTACCTTGTCATTTCTTGGGGGATTTTCATTTTGGGGATTTTGTTAGAGCTTGCCTAACATTATTCTTGGTTATATTGGTATCGATAACTCAGATCTGATTTCTCGCTTTAATCGTGACTTCTAAGTGGGGCTTTTTTTGTCTGTTGTTTCATCTTTTATTTATCTTGATATTAAGTTTTTCATTAGCTGCCAAAGCTGTTGCATATATAACATTATTTACGTCTGTTAACAATGTTTGCAATGCAGCGTTATATGTTTGAACAATAGCTGTATATTATTATTATTATTATTATTATTATTTAAAAAAATCTTTTGGTGCTGAATTTGTTTTTTAATCACATACCGAAAGACAAAAATTAAATTTCAAAGGTTCTTCCCGATGGACTGTGCTTATTACGGCTATTTGTTGCATTTCCTGGAAAGATAGTTGCACCAGGGATTTTCTTGATTTGTTCTTTAGTTCCTTTTTTCATCACACCCAAAGCTCCAACCACAACAAGAACATTATTATTATTATTATTATTATTATTATTATTATTATTATTATTTCCTTTGATTTCTGTTGTATACACATTTCCTTCCGGGACCCAAGCAGAGGACCTATGGTCGAAAATGCCTTCATGACATTTTACACTGAGCATTTCTGTAAAGAATCAACAACAACAACAGCAAAAAACAACAAACAAACCCTAAAATCACCACACATTTTGCATGGATAAATCTCCTTGTATTGTGTGATCTGTACTTGTGAATACAATTTTTTGTATGTCTGTAAGGCATAGGCTACCCTTTGATCCCTTCAATGTGTCTGTGAGAACCTTTACCAATGAATCCAAGATCTCCCACCACAATTGAAATCATTGATGTCCTCATGTGTCACATTTTTGTAGATTTCTACTTCAAGATCCTTGTATTTTGATAATCTTCAAAGATACCTTACAATCTGCGGGGACTGCCATTTCAATAAGAAAGCACATTTTGTTTTTGTGGTCTTTGACCATGATGTCTGGACGACTAACTTTGATTGTTCTGTTTGTGTGTATTATTGTTGTTATTATTATTATTACTAACACTGGATAAGGAATTATCATAACAAAGTATTATCGATATTCTGGTTTATTGCTGTAATCTTGTAGGATATTTTCAATATTGTAATTTCTTGTCTTATGCTCAGCTATACGGCTAACTTGATTTTTATATACAGTGAGGTTTTCTGCTAAAGCTAAAGTGCTTTTGTAATTTTTTGTCATGTACTCTTAGCATGATTTGAATCATATATGCATATATACATTAACGTTTTTCCAGGATATACCGTGCTGAAATAGGGTGCATTTAATATGTTCGTCTTTTATATGGTCAAATGCGGTAATTACTTAAAAGATCTTTTTTTCTTTTCGGTATTTTTCAATATACTACTACACTTCTTTCCGTATCTTTTGCTTATTTCATTACCATTCCCATCCGCCCACTGATGGCGTCCACTCTGTTTTATCGTGCCACGCAGCCAATTTAACCGATTTCTACCCGGTTTCAGCACTCACCTCATTACAGACAACTCACCCGTTATCAACCTAATTTACACTAACCAGACTGGCTCCTTCAACACACACACACACACACACACACCCATTGGCGCTGCTATTTTTTCACTCTGGTCAACGTACCCCGTTCAACTTGTCCTTGGCATTGATTTTAGCGTCGAGTCGAGAACTGCATTATGATATTGATCTTTTCTACTTTCGTTTTAGTTACTTCTACTTTCACTTTCACTTTCTTGTGATGAATGGGAAAGATTAAAGATATAAGGATTCAAAGACAGATCCGGATATAATAACAATTCGTCATAGTGATAGTTATAGACAGTTATGAAGCGATTGAGATAGAGATAACAGAATTATATATATATATATATATATATATATATATATATATATATATATATAAAGATTACTTAACTTTTAAATATCAATTTAATTTTATTTGTTGAAACAAAATGGCTATTTTTGTAGTGATTTTATAACATTTATATCATAATTTTCGAATAAATTATATTTGCTCTACTCTGTATTGAGCCATCTTTTAATAATAATATTTTTGGTTATTGGAATATATTCCGTATTCCTTAATCCTATACTTGTATGTATATATATATATATATATATATATATATATATATATATATATATATATATCCATCCCTTCTGTACCGGGGAACTAGTTACCAGCAAAAGGACACGAGGCTGACCTCATCTTGGACATGAGGGTGATGGATATGGCGAGGATAGAAGAAACAAGGAAAGAATTAATCACGGCCAAATCGGAGTAGAGTGTCTTCACAACCAGACGCGCTTCCTCTGCAGCTAAATGGTAACTAGAAGTAAATAATTTTTGTGGATATGTGTCTGTGATTTTTTCGTTTAAATACTATATCCAACATGGTGATATAGGATATTAAATTCTAACATTCTACGTAATTTTGATTATAACTTAATCTAGTATGTTTTGGTAGTAGATTTAGTCATATCATTCATATTTATATATGTCTATATATACCCATAATAATTCGCATCTGTAGGTGTACCATGTTATTGGTGAATAATTATTTGTATATAAATATTTAGATGTAAATATTTATATTGTATCTGTACCTTATAAATATATATATATATATATATATTGTAACTATATATATATATTGTAAATATATATATATATGTGAGTGTGTGATATACACGGTGCGATGGGTAAATTGTCGCCACTTTTAATTTTGCGCATGCGCTTTTTTGTCGATTGCACAGTATAGTAGGGTCAGTTGGGCACCGTCTGTGAGAAAAAGAGCACCATGACGCAATTCGCTCCGCCATAAATTTGGAAACGGCATGCTGTACTGCTTAGCATTGGGTGTTAATCCAATCTGAGGACAGTGCCGATGATTTGGAAAGAATTAGATAAGTCTAGTGGTGATTACGAAGACACGGCAGCTCGGAAAACTCACTCTGATCGTTCTGATAAAGAACTCCCGAATGTTTTGGGAATATTTCAACACGGAAGCCTACATCGAGTTTCTTGGGGTAGTGCTGACGTGGGTTAAGAGTTTGGCTGCTAGAAGACCCTATGCCTGTCATTAGAACTCTGCGCCATGCTACACAAGCAGGCGAACACAGTCATGGCCAATTTCTGCAACCGCCCCAGCCTTTACACCTGGCCACCTAACTCCGCAGACTGCGATGTCTTCTCATTCTACTTATATCTATCTATCTATCTATCTATCTATCTATCTATCTATCTATCTATCTATCTATACTCAATGAATACACATTCCACAAAAAAACCTTCTACAAATCCTTGACAACACTAATCGTAGCAATCACCCCCACGCCACTCACAAAAAAATCCAACTTCGTTTTCTTTATAGCTGTTAATCCAAAAATTCCGATTTTTATCGTCTTTTCACATGCTTCGATTTAGTTTGACGGTTTGATAAAACAATAAATATTATTATTGTCATTATTGTTATATCATTATTATTATTAATCCTTTCATCGGCTTAATATGTCCACACACACAAACACACAAACAGACAGACACACACACACACAGACATATATATATATATATATATATATATATATATATATATATATATATGCGCGTGTGTGTTTTAAGAGAGAGCGAGGAAAAGACAGAAAATTGTAAAGAGGAAGAGACATATATATATGTATATATATGTAGAGAGAGAGAGAGAGAGAGAGAGAGAGAGAGAGTGAGAGAGAGAAATAGATAGATACATAAATATGAAAAGACTAAGATAAGCTAATATACGAATATGAACAAATCGATATACGTATGAAAAAGCGAACACAAATAGGCTTTGGCTAGCGAGATACATAGGAACTACCATAGACAGATAGATAGATAGATAGATATGAACAGAATTATATATATATATATATATATATGTATGTATGTATGTATGTATGTATGTATGTATGTATGTATATGAACAAAACGAAATAGGTAGATCGATAGATATGAACAGCCTGAGATAGATGCATAGATAGATATGTACAAAACAAAATAGATAGACATGAATAGCCTGAGATAGATAGATGTCTTGTGGCTTAATGGTTACCGCCACTTATTTCCCCATCTCGAGCCAAATCGCTCTATTGATTCGCCTTTTCAACATTCGTTTTCCTTTCTTCTTACTTTCACTTTCACTTTCACTTTCTCTTGCGTCGAAAACTTGTTATTTTCGGTGATTGCGGTCACTTGTCTCCAAGTAGTTGCCGATAAGCGTACTCAACTTGACCGCCAATCGCTTCAGACGTATGGGCCACCCATTTCAATATTCTTCGTTTAATTACTTGCATTGCCATTCAGTCGCCTATAGAATGAGAGAAAATACAATGAATTAAACAAGTACAAGGCAAATTCAGAATTAATGACTATATGTCTCCGTATAGAATGATTGGTTGGTTTGGTTGTTTTGGTTTAGCAGCATATCAACACTTCTATGGGTTATTTAATGCCGAAATCTAAATATGATTATAATTAACATAAATATAAATAAACATTATAATTAATTCAAGAGAATGATATTTTTTTACGATAAATTATAATTACTTGGCTGCTTTTTTCCCCCAAAATATCTTACAAAATCAAACTTGGCGTGAAAACTTACAAGAAATGAGATTTATTATAGCAAATTGTTATTTTTACTTTTTTTGACAATGCGTTTGTCTTCATTTTTACTATAAATAAATAAATACATTGATTCTCCTTTGCCTATGAAATGTATTGTCATTTTACTGTATTATAATATATTGATTGTCATTTTAATATCAAAATGTATTGATTGTCATTTTAATATCAAAATGTATTGTCCTGTACTTTATTATTAAATGAGTTGTTGATAATTCTGCAATGTATTGCTGGTCATTTTAGTAGTGTTTTGATTATTGTTTGCAAGTTCACTATTTGTTCATTAGGAGTAGATAGGCCCACCTACCGCCCGGTTCACACTTCTCCCCAGATATTTGAACAAGAGTAGAGGTCTAACCCTTATTTCCTGTTTAGGATTGGGTTTCCACTTCCTTCTAATGTCTACTTCAACTCTATAGGCCTAAAATTCCCTACGTGAACTCTGAAATGATTTTCAATTATTAATTATTTTTTTCCTCTTTCAATAAAAGTAGATAAACCCACCTATCACCCGGTTCATACTCCTCTCCGATTTGTTTGAGCATAAGTAGAGGTTTATCCCTTGTTTTCTGTTTAGGATTGGCTTTCCGATTCCTTCAAATCTGTACCTTTTGACGTCTCTGCCTGTTTTGCTTCAGGAATTATTATTTTTCCTCTCCCAATAGGAATAGATAGGTTCGCGTTTCGTCCGGTTCACTCTCTTCCCCGGTCTTTTAAGCAATAGTGGAAGTTCATCCCTTGTTCTCTGTTTAGGATTGTGTTTCCGGTTCCTTCTAAAGTCTACTTCAACTCTACGCTTCTAACGTCTCCGTCCGAACTCTTAAATTTTTTTGCTAATTATATCTTGATCTCTTCAAGTCTAGAATTAGCTGTCTGTTTTTCTCATTATCTTGCCCTGTCTTACGCTAATTCAACTCCACACTGTAACGATCTTCCTTGAGTGCTCCTAACACATGCTACCACCCCGGGTCAGGGTGGATCTAAGAACAACAGCAAATAAGAGGCGGTTCCACGCTCCTCAAAACCTACAATCTCTCGATCAGAGGCCTTGCTGCTGGATGTAGTTTATCGTAATACCAAGGACAATCTATGTAGGAAGAGACGCAGCTGTAAATCTAGTAAGTGAATGTAGTAAACAGTACCAAACGGATACGACAGGGTAGGAAGAATTATACAGTGATATGGTTTGCCGCTTTGAAATGTAGATCAGGTTAGGTAACATGGACGCGGTTGCGAAGAGGACATTTAAAGTGAGAAAGCGAATATGTAGTATTATTTTATTTCTTCTTTGTTTTATCTCCTGCCCACCAATGAACCTTTTTTTTATATATCGGGGATCAGAGTGTAGTAAGTGCCCGAAGTGGGCTACGGTTTTTGGCCGAGAAACTTTGTTAAAATTCCGCTCCTTTGTATATTTCGCAGATGGTTGCGTCTTTTCATGCCTGGATGAAAGTGTAGTATCGGTTCAATTCTCAGCGCTTCTGAACTGGAATTTGTTACGCTTTCTAACGAAGAATCTTACTTAAGCGAAGAGGAATTCGGAAGTGCGAGGGAAGTGGATAGTGAAATTTTTTCGTCAAGAGGGTGTGAAAGAGGCAAGAAAAATTAGGCAGACAAACAAAGAAAACTATGTGTAGAGATGGGTGAGAGGTTGAGAGAGCGTGTTTAAGGGACGGAGACGAAAGAAAGACGTGTAATGACAGGTTTGGTGGTTGAAAGGCAGCGTCAGGGGGGGGGGCTAAAGGCATAAAAATTGCGATGTATTTGCCATCAGAAAAAAATTAAGGAAAGTCTACATTCCATCTTACCATTTCGCATATGAAACTAATCTAGGGTTGTATAGCATTTAGGTAAAAGCATGAATGAGCAAAGAAGATTAAGAGGAATAAGGGAGTGAATGAGATGATACAGATAATGGGTTAGGAAGAGCAGTGGCGTGCGGCAGTCGATAATTTTAGCAATCAATAACCATGAAATGTTCATGAATCCATTGTAAGCTGTTCAAGAGACTCTCAACTGACTGTACAAATCGGAGAGAAATATGCATTCAAATCTCAAGCGAGCAGCGCAGAATGGGCAGTACGTGATAACTCAAGATCGATGTTCGTCCGAATTTATAACCATTTAGCTATGTTAGCAAATAATCCACAGTAATGAAACAAGAAGCCGTGTTGATGACGCAGCTAATATTACTTTGTTTTTGTCTTGTCGATAGCTCTGGTTACAACTGCTGGCGTATGTCCCTGAGAGAAATATATAAACAGAGATAGATAGATAGATAGATAGATAGAGAGAGAGAGAGAGAGAGAGAGAGACAGAGAGACAGACAGAGAGACAGACAGATAAATAGATAGATAGATAGATAGATAGATAGATAGATAGATCTAGCACACCGTGATAGATAGATGATAATATTGTGTTTATTATATGCGTCATTTTAATTTGAAAGATAACCATTGGAAAGAATGTACGCTTGTAGGCTGATTTTAGAAGAATCAAAATGTACTAAATGGGATGAAAAAAAAATCTAAATGTAATCGGTTAGATTAAAAAAAAAGAAGAAAGAATTTAGAATACTCGGCATCCCTGGTTCGTGCGCATGTGCAGTCGCGCCATAATAAGTTTAGTCCGATGAGGAAAACTTTTTATACTCTGTTATACAATTTTCCCATATATATATATATATATATATATATATATATATATATATATATATATATATCTGGGGTTGAACACCATCACTTGAGAAAACACCAGAAGTGTTGAAACACAATAGCTATTTTTGCAGTGATTTTATACCATTTTTATGTTATAATTTTCGAATAAATAATTATATTTGCTCTGCTCTGTGTTGAGCACTCTTTTAAGAATAGTATTTGTTGGTTATTGGAATTTATTCCATATACACCAATCCTATACCTAGGTATATATATATATATATATATATAAGGTTGATGCAAAAATAATGACGTAATAATGCCGTTTTTTGACGTTAAAAATACGTCAAAAAACGACATTATTACGTCATTATATATATATATATATATATATATATATATATATATATATATAATAGATAGATATATATATTTCGTTGAACAATTTTTTCTAATATAAATTCTTTGTCACCCTCTTTTCGAGACCAATTTAAAACCAAACATTCATACCACTAATTATAAACATGAGCACAAGGTATTAGCCGTATTCTACATTAAGCAATGTTGATACCATCTACAACAGCATTCACACACCATAATAAATGGTGTGTGAATGCTGCTGTAGATGGTATACTATATGTAACATAAAAATATGTTGTAGATGGTATACTATATGTAGTATAAAATATGTTGTAGATGGTATACTATATGTAGTATAAAATATGTTGTAGATGGTATACTATATGTAGTATAAAATATGTTGTAGATGGTATACTATATGTAGTAAGAAAAATCATCCGTCAAAATAGGTAACCGTTTTTACTGAAAGCGCTCGCAACCAACAAAATTGTGTATAATTTTTACATTCATTAAGACCACAAAAGCAGACAATTGTTCGCATCGAAGGAAAAAAAATTCTAAATTCTAAACAAAAGTACCTTGTCAGTCTTGTCCAACGAAGCATGCATTAAAGAAGGATTGTTGTCCAAATACACAACTATATATATATATATATATATATATGTGTGTGTGTGCGTGTGTGTGTGTGTGTGTGTGTGCGTGTGTGTGTGTGTGTTAGTAGAATATTTTCATTCAAGCATATTTGGTTAAATAATTTTGTGTGTGTGTGTTTGTAAATACTAACCATATACTTATTCTCCCCCGATCTGATGGCCTTGTTATTAGGTTGGTGCAAAAATAATGACGTAGTAATGTCGTTTTTTGACGTATGTTCTAACGTCAAAAAAAGACATTTTTACGTCATTATTTTTGCACCAACCTAATAGTAGCAAGGAATTACTCCTGTAGTTCTCTGCTACTAACAAGCAGAAATTTTTTTCTCCTAAGTTTATTTTTCTCCCGATGATGGCCATGCTGGCCGAAACTAGTCGAGGAACCGAACTGAAATAATAAAACAAAAAAATATTAATATACAACCCAACTAACTAACTAACTAACTATCTATCTCACTCTCTTCGTATATATCTCAGGCACTTCGTATCTAACTATATATATATATATATATATATATGTATGTATGTATGTGTGTGTGTGTGTGTGTGTGTGTGTGTGTGTGTGTGTGTGTGTGTGTGTGTGTGTTAGAAAGACAGGTATAAAAGCATTTATATGGTGAGAGCGACGGGGAAAGAGAGAGTGGTGTGACGTAAATGCTAATTAGAATCATTCAGTTAAATAATTTTGAATTGTTTTTGTCTATAAACGTGTCACTTTTTGTACATACAGACATTCATGTTCGTGACTATCAGAAAAAAAAATCAATATATTAAAAACAATTTAAATCATCTAATTTTCCTGAAATAATGTTTCTTAGAAAAGTACATTTTACTTTTAAAAGATTTTTCAAAAAAAGAGAATTATTTTGTGTTGATAGATTAGACGAATTTATAGAATTTATTGAGAAAGGAGAAAAACAGTTTTAATCAATCTAAATTCGGTTTGAAATACCGGGTGCGTCATAAATATTTACCCGTTATTTAAATATAAATTGAAAGACCTATTTGTAAAAATAGTTCCAAAATTTTCGTAAGGCTTCCTAACATTTTATTGTTTACAGTTTAATTAAATATAGCAGCCCAAACAAAGGGGATCAAATTGTCACATTGAAAATGTCTGGAATGAAGAATTGTAAGTTTATAAAAGAGACGAATGTTTGTAGAAAAGCTATTTTTTAATGTGTGGGAAAAGGTTTCAAGAGGAGCAAAGAACCTCACCCAGAAAAAAACTAATATATATATATATATATATATATATATATATATATAAATATATATATATATATATATATATATATAAAAACCAAAATTAAAAAAGAGACGCTCCTGCATAAGCCTCTTTCTGGATATTGGTATCGGTAACTTCCTTTTTATTAAGAGTTTGCTTTTTGTTTTCCATGTTGACAATATAATTAAATTTCCCATGAAATAATTTTGAAAATAAAGACAAATCGGTTTTAAAATGAAACTGGAAAAATTCTTAGTTCTTGCCTTGATAAAATCGGACACGAAACTTGCCGGCAAGAAATAAAATTTTTTTCCAATTGTCATTTTTAAACCGATTTGTCTTTATTTCATATATATATATATATATATATATATATATATATATATATATGTGTGTGTGTGGGGGGAGTGTCTGTGTGTGTCTCTGGGTGTCTCTGTGTCTGCGTGTGTATTAAATGTCAAATGAAGTCAAACAAAATATTACAATTGCCATAGACCAATATTATTTTATGATTTCCAGAAGGCGGGCGGAGGTGGGTGTCAAATAATTTTGGACTGCACCAATTTTTAGAAAAATCTATAACACAACGTTTCGGACGTTGTACGCTCCGGCCTTCTTCATGTGTTTGGAATGTCGAACTGAACCCTTTATTTCGCTCACTGGGGTAGACTGTTCTCGTTCCACGTGCCATGTTTTAATGGATGTCAGTTATCAGTTATTGCCTGTTAATTCCTCTCTCGAAGTTCTCTACTGCCTTAACCAGGTATTGAACTCACTCTTTGGGTCTTGTCCCTGGATCTAACGAACGCCTTTATCCACTGTGCCAAGTGTCCTTGAGGACACATGGCACAGTGGTTGGTTAGATCCAGTGAGAAGACCTAAAGAGTGTGTGTTCAATACCCGATTAAGGCAGTGGAGAACTTTCAGAGGGAAAATTAGAAGGAGATAACTGATAACAGACATCCTTCAAATATGGCACGTAGAACTAGAACAGTCTACCCCAGTGAGCGAAATAAAGGGTTCAGTTCGACATTCCAACCGCCTGAAGAAGGCCGGAGCGTACAACGGCCTAAACGTTGTGATATATATGGCGACAAAGATGAGGACAATAGTCCGAATAATGTAAATAATGTACATAATACCTCATCTCAGAAATATAGACAGATAAAAATCTATAAGTATGAATAGTTGGAAATTTCTAAATTTTTGCTAAATTCAGCAAATACTTGCAAATATTCACATTTCCTTAGAAAATATACAAATATTCAGTGGGAGCGAATAATTCTGTCCACAACTATATATATATATATATATATATATATATATATATATATATATTGTGAGTGAAATTTGGTGAACGGAATTCTTGGGAGCCGTCGATGGTTGTGCTAACACGAAGTCACAAGTCATCGTGACCGAGGGTTTGAGCGTGCTGGCCTTTTTTTAGGTTGTTGATCACGCTAAATATTGCACTTCTCTCCCAGAAACTGTAACTAAGATCCGCTCAGCATAGTTGTAGTATAAACCACAGGTGGGCTTTGCAGGTATTGAATAAACACAAAATGTGCCTGAGTAGGGATTAGCTAGCCGTCCTAGTAGACGGGTATTTTCGAATATGAGTCGCCAGCCATCAACTGCGTGCCTAAATAAAATTCAATATTAAATAGCGACACAAAAGATGAGATGTAAAAATATAAGCAAATCCAAAAGAGTGAGATAGATTGATAGACAAACCGATAGGAATACAGACAGACAGACAGACAGACAGACAGATAGAAACAACCAGACTGTGATAGGCATATAGGTAGATAAATTTGAAAATACATAAATAGATGGATAGATAATACATCAATGAATAGATAGATAGTTATATATATATATATATATATATAGAGAGAGAGAGAGAGAGAGAGATTGAGAGAAGCATACAGTAACAGTTAGATTAATAAATATTTATGAACAGATATAGATTGATATATAGGTATCAACAGACTAAGATAGAAAAAAAGTCAAGGTAAGGACATAAGTATATATATATATATATATATATATATATATATATATATATATATATATATATATACATACATATATATATATATATATATATATATATATATATATATATATATATATATATGTGAACCCTGAAGTCAGCACTCAGATAATAACTATAAATAATATATATATATATATATATATATATATATATATATATATATATATATATATATATGAGATAACGTTATATTTTTTATATATCCAGAACAATATTAGGGAAAATATATAACAAAGTGGAAAAAGTTTTCCTGTGACGCGTTTCATCCTTCAGTACCTCAGCGACTAAATTTATTATGAAACGCGTCATATGTAAACCTTTTCCCAACTTTTTCCCCCTCTATAATATATATATATATATATATATATATATATATATATATATATATATATATATATATATATATATATATATAATTCTAAGGATTAAATAATGTTAATATCTATCCAATGAGTTATAAAGTGTATTTCTATATAATACTAATACTCTAATCTTGTGTATCGTATCTTCCCGAAATACAATTTAACCTATACATAATACCCTCAGATAATTTAGGAACATATTGTACCTTGAACCCATGAGATTAGAATTATATATATATATATATATATATATATATATATATATATATATATATATATATATATATATATATGTTCTGGACAATGAGCTCTACCTGGATTCTATCCTCTTGGAAGCGCTCAATATCAGTGATAGACTAATATATATATATATATATATATATATATATATATATATATATATATATATATATAATTATTTATTTAAAAAAAATGTATAACATAAATATGTTATAAAATCACTACAAAAATAGCCATTTTGTTTCAACACCCTCAGTGTCTTATCAAGTGATGACGTTGAATGTATAATAATTGTTACAAAGGCTAGATGGTCCAATCAAAACACAAGTATAGGAAAATTCAAAAAGCTTGATAACGAAGTCATGTTATAATATCTATTCAGATGTTTAAAATATGGGTAGTATTAAAAAAGAATTTATTCCAACCAATAATTACTAAATTATATGATAAAATTTAATATTAAAATTAAAAACTGCTAATTTCAAAATCAAAATTCAATCGCTATTAAGTTTACAACTATAAAATTACTGAGGAGAAAAGAAGAAATATATATGTTATTCAATTTATTTCTTCATTGAAGTTACTTTAGCTAATATATATATATATATATATATATATATATATATATATATATATATATATATAAAATAAAAAGGTTTAAACATTAATATTCCATGGTCATAATTTATTCCATTGGAATCGTAAATACGATCAAATTCCTCAGATATGTAGAAAGAACTTGATAAAGAAATAGAATGAAAAAAAAACTGACTTGGATAGATAGATAGAAAGGTAGACAAATAGAAATTTTCAACCAGTGATAGACCGATCGATATGAAAATACTGCGATAGATAATCTATCTATCTATCTATCTATCTATCTATCTATCTATCTATCTATCTATCTATATATATATATATATATATATATATATATATAGATAGATAGATTATATATATATATATATATATATATATATATATATATATATATATATAAGGTGTTCCAAAAGTCATACGACAATTGGCAGAAAACATACACTTATGAAATAGTGACCAGATAACATTTGCATGATATCATCTCCTATTATTATTCGACCAATAAAAATTCTTAATAATATATTTTCACATACAGAAACATGATTCTATTTTATAAATAAATATAAAATTTACAATCTTATTAATGGTAATGTGACTTTTGCAACAATCTGTAGGTATAGATAAGGGGGCGGACTCTTTAGCAAGTAGATATGAACAGATATATATATAAAGAGAGAGAGAGAGAAAGAGAGAGAGAGAGAGAAAGAGATAGAGATAGATAAAGTCTGAGTTGAACAGGCAGACAGATACCAAGAGGGAAGTATGCAAAAAGCTGAAATATATAGCTACATAGTTTCGTGTGTAAATCTTCTGAATCTTACCTACTTATAAAGACAGGTACCGAGGCAGGTGGCGTAAAAATGATCGGGTAAGCGCCTGGCTAGATGGCAAATAGGCAACCAGGTGCATAGCAGATCCGACGCACACTGTGTCGTGGTTGTTGGTAGACAAATATTCGGTAATATATCAGGGCGGCTGGTGCGTTAGTCGGGGAAGCTGTGAGATTTTTTCTATATATTAAGACGCTTCTCGCTAGAGTCCTTTACGGACGTATGGATTGTCATCTAACTTTCATTGTCGAGAAAGTTCTGGCTTTGCGTGTTTGGAAAAACAGGTGGTGGGAATGGGGTTGTTGTGGTGGCGGATTAGGACACAAATAATATCTGTGTAAGTAAGCAATATGTGGCAATAACTAAATTCAGAATACAAATGAACAATAAAAAAAATTGAAAAAAAAAACAAAAAACAAAAACTCATTGCAAGCAGCGCGTATCCTAACGATTGTTTCAAGCATAAAATTTTCTCTCCCGAGGCCAGTGTACAAATGATGACGACGGGGATAGGATGATGATGGGTGTCGATCGTAATACCGTAACGTAAAAACCCGAATGTCAAAATCCTGAAATTTAAAACACTGAAAAATATTCTTTGAGAGAAATTGAAAAAAAAAAGAAAAAAAAAAAGAAAACAAAAGAAAAAACCCAGAAAAACAAACAAACAAACAAACAAACAAACAAACAAACAAACAAACAAACAAAAAAACAAACAAACAAACAAAAAAACAAACAAACCTAAAAGTTCTGATCTTTCGGAATTTTGATACATTCGATATTTCAAATTTCGGGATTTTAAATATCAGGATTTTGAAATTCGGTATTTTAGAAGATTCGAGATTATAACCCAAACCCGCTGATGACATTGGTATTCATAATTGGGATAAGAATGATATTCCGTAGTTAAGCAATGTCGATTCTGGTCAGTACCGAGATGGGTGACCGCTTGGGAATACCAGGTATTGTAAGGTTGGATGTGCAGCTGGTGTAATAGTTAATAGCAAGGAATTGTTAATCGCAGTGCAGAGTTCCAATAACAGTTGAGTTTGTAATATTCACTTACGAGCTAGTAACGTTGGGAAAGGTATGAACACGCCACTTGCCCCAGCTGCGGGTTAAATAGTAAAACTTGCATCAGGAAATTTTATGATCTAAAAAAATTCTCAAATATTATCTGTTTCTACAAAACCGGCAAAGGGTTGATAAGGCGTAAAAAACGAATTAACCTAACAATAAAAAACAAAAATTATGATAAAAAATTTCCATTATCCAACAAATATTTCAAGAAATAGGACTCAAGATAAACCTTTCCAAAACAGAAACTATGACTGGGAATTGGAATGAAAGCAGTGATGGCACCTACTCTGAATCCATCATCAGAATGAAAACATCCACTATCAAGAGTTCTAAGAAATAGGACTCAAGATAAACCTTTCAAAAACAAAATTTATGATCTAGAATTGGAATGAAAGCAGTGATGGCACCTACCCTGAATCCATCATCAAAATGAAAACATCCTCTATCAAGTTCTAAGAAATAGGACTCAAGATAAAACTTTCAAAATCAGAATCTATCATCTGGAATTGGAATGAAAGCAGTCATGGCACCAACCCTGAATCCATCATCAAAATAAAAACATCCTCTATAAAGTGCTCTAAGAAATAGGACTCAAGTTAAACCTTTCAAAAACAGAATCTATGATCTGGATTTGGAATGAAAGCAGTGATGGCACCTACCCTGAATCCATCATCAAAATGAAAACATCCTCTAACAAGAGTTCTAAGAAATAGGACTCAAGTTAAACCTTTCAAAATCAGAATCTATGATCTGGAATTGGAATGAAAGCAGTGATGGCACCTAATCTGAATCCATCATCAAAATGAAAACATCCTCAATCAAGAGTTCTAAGAAATAGGACTCTAGATAAATCTTTCACAATCAGAATCTATGATCTGGAATTGGAATGATAGCAGTGATGGCACCTAATCTGAATCCATCATCAAAATGAAAACATCCTCAATCAAGAGTTCTAAGAAATAGGACTCTAGATAAATCTTTCACAATCAGAATCTATGATCTGGAATTGGAATGATAGCAGTGATGGCACCTAATCTGAATCCATCATCAAAATGAAAACATCCTCAATCAAGAGTTCTAAGAAATAGGACTCAAGATAAACCTTTCCAAAACAGAATCTATGATCTGGAATTGGAATGATAGCAGTGATGGCACCTAATCTGAATCCATCATCAAAATGAAAACATCCTCTATCAAGTGTTCTAAGAAATAGGACTCAAGATATACCTTTCAAAATCAGAATCTATGATCTGGAATTGGAATGAAAGCAGGCATGGCACCTAATCTGAATCCATCATCAAAATGAAAACATCCTCAATCAAGAGTTGTAAGAAACAGGACTCAAGATAAATCTTTCCAAAACAGAATCTATGATCTGGAATTGAAATGAAAGCAGTGATGGCACCTAATCTGAATCCATCATCAAAATGAAAACATCCTCAATCAAGAGTTCTAAGAAATAGGATTCAAGATAAAACTTTCAAAATCAGAATCTATGATCTGGAATTGGAATGAAAGCAGTCATGGCACCTACTCTGAATCCATCATCAAAATGAAAACATCCTCTATCAAGAGTTCTAAGAAATAGGACTCAATATAAACCTTTCAAAATCAGACTATATGATCTGGAATTGGAATGAAAGCTGTGATGGCACCTACCCTGAATCCATCATCAAAATGAAAACATCCTCTATCAAGTGTTCTAAGAAATAGGACTCTAGATAAACCTTTCAAAAACAGAATCTATGATCTGGAATTGGAATGAAAGCAGTCATGGCACCTAATCTGAATCCATCATCAAAATGAAAACATCCTCAATCAAGAGTTCTAAGAAATAAAACTGAACATAAACCTTTCAAAAACAGAATCTATGAACTGGAATTGGAATGAAAGCTGTGATGGCACCTACCCTGAATCCATCATCAAAATGAAAACATCCTCTATCACGTGTTATAAGAAATAGGACTCAAGATACACCTTTCCAAACAGAAACTATGATCTGCAATTGGAATGAAAGATGTATGGTACACACCCTGATTTCATCATAAAATTTCACGGTGTGGAAGTAATAATTTCTAAACCGTTTGAATCTCTTGGTGCATGGATTGTTTATAGCATATTCACCATATTAGATAATAAGTCATTGCTAGCCTTGAATGGGACATTCAAATCGCATGTAACTCTCTTTTTTAGTGTGATTTCATCCGGTTGACTCTCTGTCCATCCTCTGTGCCATCTAAATCTCTGAATTATTGCTATTATTTATTCAGACGAGTATCTTCACACTAGTTATTTCGGTTACCATATTTTGTTTGTCATCCGTACGGAACTGTTCTCACTTTGAATGCCTGTGATGGAAGCTAATCATTTTTCCATGATGCATTCAAACGGGTGTCCTTACATTTGTTGTTTTGATCATTAACTCTCCTCCGGTGTGTTCAGCAACCTTCCTCAGTACTGTTTGGAAGTGTTGTCATTATTTCAAGAGAAATTCCAACGATTATCTGCATCTTTGTTGTATGGCTCACAATCCTTCAATATTGGACTCGCCACTAGTAAATTAGTATTTTTTCTTTATCTCTAAAGATATAAAATTTGACTTATTGCGTTAATTATCACAGACTTGATTCTAAGAGAATTAGAAGACCTACGTCGATTTATTAGCGACTAACGCAACCTTAGAAACATGGCCGGATATTTGGACGACAGACATTTGGCCGAATGGACATTTGGCTGAGAGACATTTGGCCGATGGACATTTGGTTGACGGTCATTACACCGAAAAAGTACAAGTGAAAATAGTGACAAGCACTATAAGTATTTTAATTCGCAGTATTATAAGGTAGAATAGGACAAATAATTACCACTGAATTTTTAAATTACTAAATGTAAAGTTAAAATTAAAAGATTTTTTAATTCAATATTTGTTTATTGAAATTGGTATTTTTTAAAATATTTGAGTGCATATGGGTAAAATGTAGCACCTAATTATTTAAATTCGTAATTAACAATAAGATAAAAGCGAGTTCATCTCTTTAGGATAATGATTATTAAAAGCGAAATTGAAAGATATTTCATATCGTAAAAGGTTAAAATTTTTGTTGTAGTAAAATGTGCTTTTTCTCAAAATACTTATCATCTTACATTAATATTTGAAGTAAAATATATACAGGATAGATTTTTAAAAAGGCTGAAAAAACCAAAAATTATAAATTAATACAATATATAAATATATGTAGGACATTACGATAAAGAGTGTGACATACATGGAAGTACGCTACTGCATTTTTGGCTAAATGTCCATTCATTTAATTATCTGTCGGCCACATATCCGTCGGTCAAATGTCCGTCGGCCAAATAACCATCGGCCAAATATCCATCGGTCAAAGATCCGTCGGCCAAATATCCATCTGCCAAATATCCATCGGTCAAATGTCCGTCAGCCAAATGTCCGCCGGTCAAATATCTATCTGCCAAATGTCCATCGGCCAAATATCCGTCAGCCAAATGTCCAAGAACCCATTCGGTGTTAATTGACCGAACAGTTAACGTTACTGTCTGTTGGGTGTATGGAGAGGAGTTTCCTTCCTAACTTTTTGTTTAAGGTAGTGTGGAACGTCAACATCTTTCATTATTTTTGTCAAGTTACATGCGCTATCCATTTTAGTTGTTGCTGCTGTTGAAAGTCTTCAAGTGATGTGGCTTCTTTTATTTGGTTACTTTATTTGTTTGTGATTGTATACCGCCAGTCGAAAAGATCCGACGAAAGACAGTTCTCTTCAAGACCCACAGGGTTCATTCACGTGAAGCCATTTTTAATAATTGATCTTCTGAAAGAACGGTTGTATATAGCTGACAGTTTAGACTTTCCGGGCGGATTTGATGCCATGCACGACATCCGCATGTGAGTGTAGATCTGATGTGGCTATTTAAGAACATGACACAAGTTTTGTAGCAGTGTTGGACAAAACTCCACCCTCCTAGCACAACTTATTCCGTGTTCAATGGTTCCCTCTCCTATACTAAATTGGTTATAAAGGATCTATACACCAAGGTATTTGAAGTGTTTAGTGTTTATTAATGCTGTATTTTTTAATGATAGATTCGGGGTACGTGCTATCCCTGCTTTCATTTCAATTACAGATAACTGTTTCAGAAAAGTTTATCTTAAGTTCTACTTTTTAGAAGACTTGGTAAATGTTCTAGTACCGTTATACTCATGACAAGTTATTGATAGAAGTCTTTGACAATGTAATTGATAGGAATAAGAAACGGTCATATGTTTCTTACTTCTATTAATTACATTGTCAACATAGTAAGAAAACGAAGTTTACTCATTTGTTTGAAAAGGGTTAAAGTCCAAAGACTAAGTTGCGGTAAATTCAAGCAGATGCTTGCTGCTTTATTCCCCGTCGCAGTCCCTTTCTTTGTAATGCTAATATTAATATTAGCCGTTTCCTTATAAGGAAACATTCGGCATTCATTGACCGAATAGCCAGTACTACTGTCTTTTGAAATTTATAAAATCCAAAAAATCCTAATAATCTTGTTACCTCAGCTGCATGAATTTAAGCGTGTTACTAAATTGTCAATTAGGTCCCACTGTTAACTGTTTAACTTCTTGTTCTAATCTAATAAGTTCTTTTCTAGCACTTCTCACCTATGGAGCCCCACCACCCGCCTTCTGATATCTTGCTTCCCTGCAACTTAAAATCTTCCAAGATTGAAATGAAACGCCAATCTCCATCTTCTGTTATCTTGAAAACTTTTTATTATCCTTTCTTCTGCCTTCTGTAATGTCTGTTCATTCCTTTTCAATTTTTGTAACCCCATTGCGTCTTAGTGGCATTATCGCCTTCCCTGGAGTGAAATAATTAAGAAAAATAACGTTTAAATTAATATACATGTCGGATGTAGATGACTACAAACACACACACACACACACACATATATATATGTATATTGAAATTTCTTTCAGTCTGTTTCAGTCTGTGTCTGTCACTTTATATATATATATATATATATATATATATATATATATATATACACACACACACACACACACACACACACACATATATATATATATATATATATATATATATATATATATATATATGATGTCACACACTACAAAATGGACAAAGTTCGATAATTATTTTAATATATTTTATTGTTATACGTTATTTATAAAGACACAAATATTTAAGTAAATACTCTGTTTATAATAAACGGTATTAACAACAGTTACCGTCCTGAACGTTCGGGAAATTTTCATAGGAAATATGTGTCCTCCGACAGGATTCGAACCTGTATTCTACACGGGACGACATATAGTCTGATGCGCCCTACCAGTTTAGCTACAGAGGAGGGTCTGGTTGCCAAAATTGTAGCAAGATTCCTGAAAGATTGAAGTTTAAAAGCAGTAAAATCGACCTTTTTCTATGGCAGGATGCAACCGTAAGTTCTATACTAACAGTTTCTTCTCCCGCACTTCTCGCTTGTGGAACTCTCTTCCAACTTTGAACTTCAAAGCTTTAAATTCGATATCAATTGTTATCTTCTGTCTCCAAAATATCCTCTTTTCTTAATGATGTTTTATTCTTCTCATATTCTCACACACTCAGCAGCCCCTTGCATCTTAGGCTTAAGGGCATATGTTAAAACACCGGTTCTCATAGGATCACCGAAGTTAAGCAATGTTGAACCTGGTCTGTACGTTGGTGGGTGACTGCTTGGGAATACCAGGTACTCTTTAGCCTTGTATTTTATGAACAGTAATATATATATATATATATATTACCAAATTCCAAATGTCCAGTTCTTGGCTTCATCTGACTCAGTGCCAGTCTTTCTCGAAGTCAGAATGCTATGTTCACTTGTCTGAAGTTGCAGTTGTGTGTCAACCCTAATTCTTAGTTTGTGAACCTTTTGCCTCATTCCTTTTAATTTGCCTTGCATATATTGTTTTTTTTTAATTCATGAAGTCTGGGAAACAGTGAAAGCAGCTCATCGGAGCAATTATCATGAAAATATTTGTAAAAAAGACAGAGAGAGGGAACGGCACATCTGTGAGAGAGCGACTGCAGACGAGATGCCAGATCAGGGCCAATTATATTGCATATCCGTCTTTGGATCTTATTTTGTTTGCTTGCCTTATGTTATTTTTGTGTTTTATCCTTTTTTGGTTATTGCGAATTGCAAACTGTCAATTCTTTTAGACAGTTCTGTCATTTATTTTGCATTTAACAATGGCCACTCATTCTATATCAACTATAATGTCTAATTTTAAGCGCAGTACTAGATTGGCAGCTAGGTCTCAACATTTTAGACTTGAAAAAGATAGGTCTAACCCCAAAGTTCTACGTTAACAGTTTCTTTTCTCGCACTTCTCACTTGCGGAACTTTCTTCCAATTTCTTGCTTTCCCGTAAACTTTGATAAAAAAAAAAAACTTAAATGCAATGTCATTAGTTATCTTCTGTTTTCTTAATTCTTATTCTTTTAATGTGGGTGACCTTAAAAGAAATCGGCTAGATTAAAAACAATCATGGTTAAAGTGGTTAGAACATTCGCTTTCTGACCATGAGACCCGGGTTCGCGTCTCAGGTAGGTGACTTTTTGATGTTATCGGTATGGGGGAGGCGATCTCAGCGTGCGGCAAATATGGAAAGTTGTCTCAAGCTTTATGAGTGAAATTGTATTGACGGAACCCTTGGGAGCTGTCCGTGGTTGTGCTAGCACGAAGTCACAAGTCATCATGACCGAGGGTTTGAGCGTGCTGGCCTTTTTTTAGGTTGTTGATCACGCTAAATATTGCACTTCTCTCCCAGAAACTGTAACTAAGATCTGCTCAGCATAGTTGAAATATAAACTACAGGTGCGCTCCGTGGGTGTTGAACAAACAAAAATGTGCCTCAGCAGGCGTCTGAAATGGGGATTATCTAGCCGCCTTAGCAGACTGACATCCTTGTATACGAGTGGCCAGCTATTATGCGTATATATATATATATCAACCGTTAGTTTACTTTCAGCGTATATAGTCATGAAAAAAAACCTTGGATAAGTTTTTTGACGCCTCTTCGACGCCAAGCACAGGGATAACTTTTATTTTTTTACCTCGTGACGTTGTTTTTTGTTTCGTATTTAAAAAAATAGGCGTCTCTGAAAAGCAAATGAAACTTACAATTTACAAGTAACGCTTCGGTTTTCGGGTGCCGCCTTTGGTAATTTATCAGAAGATGTTTTTATTTGTTTCTTTCTTTTTCAACTTTTGTACAAATCAGCAATTTATTTTTGGGGAAATGGCCAAACTCTGTTTCTAGAGAAATTGAAAAAAAAAAATGTTTAATAACAGATGTGATTAATATTAGAGAAGTTAATTAAACATGATTATAAGAATGGATACATATTAGAATAAACATATATCTCTGGTTGTTTATATATCTATCTATCTCAGTCTGTTAACATCTATCTATCTATCTATCTCAACTTGTTTACATTTATTTATTACAGTGTTTTCTTTCTTTCTTTCTTTCTTTCTTTCCATCTCAACCTATTTACATCTATCTATTACATTGTGTTCTCTCTCTCTCTTTCTCTCTCTTCTCTCTCTCTCTCTCTCTATATATATATATATATATATATATATATATTACAGTGTATTTTGTCTTTCTCTCTCTCAATTTGTTTACATCTACCTATCTGTCTATCTATCTATCTATCTATCTTTCTTTCTTTCCATCTCAACGTATTTACATATATCTGTTACAGTGTCCTCTCTCTCTCTCTCTCTCTCTATATATATATATATATATATATATATATATATATATATATATATATATATTACAGTGTATTTTGTCTTTCTCTCTCTCAATTTGTTTACTTCTATCTATCTATCTATCTATCTATCTTTCTATCTATCTTATCATGTTCATATCTATCTATCTATCTATCTATCTATCTATCTATCTCATCATGTTCATATCTATCTATCTATCTATCTATCTATCTATCTATCTATCTATCTTTCTTTCTTTCTTTCCATCTCAACGTATTTACATCTATTACATTGTGTTCTCTCTCTCTCTCTCTCTCTCTCTCTATATATATATATATATATATAT
This sequence comes from Acanthosepion lycidas, assembly GCA_963932145.1. Lineage (NCBI taxonomy): Eukaryota > Metazoa > Mollusca > Cephalopoda > Sepiida > Sepiidae > Acanthosepion > Acanthosepion lycidas. Next base: position 5,452,013 of record OZ010575.1, on the reverse strand, counting down.
ATATATATATATATATATATATATATATTACAGTGTATTTTGTCTTTCTCTCACTTAATTTGTTTACTTCTATCTATCTATCTATCTATCTATCTTTCCATCTCAACCTATTTACATCTATCTATTACATTGTGTTCTCTTTCACTCTCTCTCTCTCTGTATATATATATATATATATATATATATATATATATATATATATATATATATATATTACAGTGTATTTTGTCTTTCTCTCTCTCAATTTGTTTACTTCTATCTATCTATTATGTTGCTGCAAAATGACACAATAATGTCGTTTTTTAATGTTAAAAAATACGTCAAAAACGACATTATGACGTCATTATTTTTGCACCAACCTAATATCTATCTATCTATCTATCTATCTATCTATCTATCTATCTATCTAAATATTCTGATGGTGATTATGCGAGTGGTTTGTCCCCCCACCCTTTTCCTAATTTAAAACAAAACAAATTTAGAAATGCATTTGATGTTTATATTTGAATGAAGAATGATTTGCACTTTTAACATATCTTATTCTACTAAAATTTTAACGAGTCTCTGTTTACTGAGCAATTACGCACCCACACACGCGCATGCGCACATGTACATATGCATTCCGACAAACACACGCCATGGTTTCACAAGACCAGTAGCTGTTAACGCTCTTTCCCGTGTTGATGGGTGTTTCCTTCTTAACTTTTTGTTTGAAGTAGTATGGAACTTCATGATCTTGAATATGTTTTTATTTTCTCTTCGCGCTACCATATGATATCTATTTTACTTGTTGCAGCTCTTGGAATACTTAAAGTGATAGCATTTCCGTTATTTGGTGCAGTTTTTTGTTTGTTTGTGATTGTCAGTCCTCAAGGTTCGAAGAAATGTCGTCTTTACCAAATTCTATATTATTCACACCGTATGTTGAAGAATATACGAAGGTTGGCTGAAAAGTTCATAGGCCGGCCAAGGTACTCACATTGAATATGACCAATTGAGGTCTATTTTACAGCATAGTCCCCCTTGCGGTCCACACACTGCTTCAATCTGAATTGCAGTGCTTGGATACCATTCGTGAAGAAGATTTCATCCCGTTGGTCAAAAGAGTCATCAACATCAGATATGACGTCATCACCACTGAGATACTTGTTCCCAGCCAATTGCTTTTTCACGTTGGGTAACAGATGATAATTAGAATGGACCAAATCAGTAGAATAGGGAGGGTGATCAATTAGTTTAAAGCCATAGTCACGCACAGCGGCTATTGAAACCAAAGTCTTGTGTGCATTGCCCTGAAAAAAAAAAGCACTTTCGTCAATTTTCCTGGGTGTTTGTAAACTTTTGTAACTGCATCAGCAAGTTAACACAGTTCTCTCCATTGATGGTGTGGCCCTTTTGAAGATAGTGTATAAACGTAATGCCTTTTGAATCCCCCAAAACTGAGGTCATCACTGTCTGAAGATAAAACTTGACCTTTTTGGAGCGTGGTTTCCACTGCATAGATTGTCTCTGGCTCAAAGTAATGGACCCAATGATTATCTTGGATTAGAAAACGTTCAAGGAAACCAGCTGGATCTGCTTCAGATTTTCCCGTGATGTGATCAGCCTGGTGCACTTTTGATCAGGTGTCAGAAGACGTGACACCTAGCGAGCAGGAACCTTCGTCATACTAAGTTCATTGTGCAGAATATGCTTAACTCTCTCACAGGATATGCAAATAGCATTGGCTATTTGATTTAGAGTCAATCGCTTTTCATCACCATGTGTTGAACACGGTCAATGTTTTCTTCGATGAGAGCAGTTGTAGGAGGTTCAGACCTTGGGTCATTTTCAAGAGTCTCCCTTCTAAATTCAGTTGCCCACTTTTGCACTGTCTATAAAACTAGAGCGTTATCCTCTAATATACCAAGCATATCAGCATCAATGTCCTTGAGGGATAAACATTTTTCTGCAGGTATTTGGTAATACAACGATGCCAAATTTTGATCATTTTCAAGAGAAGTCGCAATTACTTAGTTTGAAGTCTTCAGGCGAAGAATGAGATGTTAGTTTATCTGCTCCAGTATCACTCCTTCATAGTAAGCCTATGAACTTTGCAACCTACCATCACATCTGAATATTAGTCGACTCAACTTCTCTCTCTTTCTTCCTATTTCTCTATGTGCCATGTCGCTTCAGGTGTTTATGAATTATGGCTCTCCACAACTTCCTGTTCTTTCTCTTTTATGTCTCCTATTTCTTTTAGTGGTATTTGTTATGCTATAAATATAAAAAACTCAAGTAGATCACACGCTGAACTCACCTACATCTTATGCTTTCAATATGTTCTGTGTGTTATATTCTCCAAACATTCTTTCCTCGGTATGCGTTCCAATATTTCAGCTCTCCCCTGATATGTTACTGTTGCTTTACCCTATTACTATTAATTTACCTTACATATATATGTTTTTTGACAACGCCATCTAGTGGTAAAATGTTTAAATATATTTCGGGATATTTTTCTGTCTGTCAGTCTTGTTTTGAAGGTAGAATGCTATGTCGTTTTACCCGAATTCTCTCTTGTGTGTCAACCCCAATTCTTAGTTTGTGAACTTTTTGCCATATTAATGTCGCTTTGCCTTGTATATATGATTTGCTTGCTTGTTAGAAATGACTGCAAAACACTTTCCCCTCCCCAATTTATAGGCAGGAGCACACAGAAGCATGCTGGAATTTCTTCCTAGCCAATAAGATATGCCGGTTCTCGGTTGCATATGACTCAGTCCCCGTCTGTCTTGTCTTGAAGTTAGAACGTTACGTCCTTTTATCCTAAGTTGCTCTTGTGTGTCAACCCAAATTCTTAATTTGTGAACTTTTTACCACATTACTGCCGCTTTGCCTTCTTACTGCCTCTTGGCCTTATTACGCTTAATTTACCTTGCATATATTGTTTGGATGCTTTATATTATTTTTTTACCCTGTTCTTTTCTTTTTCTTGTTATTGCTTATTGCAAACTTTGTCAATTCTGCCAGTTCTGCCATGTATTTACATTTGACCATGGCCACTCACTCTACACGAATGTTGTTAAGGTTATCATCTTTGATAATAACTCCTGATAGGTATTTTGAACTTCTTGGGATGATCTCGATGTACAGTTTAAAAGAATAATAAAACTAACACAAGTTAGCTTACCTAACCTACAATGTGTTTCATTCAACAATAAGGATTTTATTTTTTAAAACTATTTGATAACGTATAAAATTAGTGAAAATGTATTCAATTAAGTCAACACAACACGCGTCCTGGGTATGACGATAAACTAGATCCGCGTCGTGGGTAAGACGATAAACTACGTCCAACAGCAAGGCCTCTGATCAGGAGGTTTTGAGGAGTGGGGAACTACCTCTTAATTGCTGGTGTTCCCAGGTCCACCCTGATCCGAGATGGTAGCACCTGTTAGGGTACCAACTATGGTCAAAATAGTTAACCCCCAAACTGGGGTCAAACATTTTTTGAAGGATAAATTATTATCAGTAATACTTTAAAAAAATACCAGCAATACAGTTATACATTCTTTGAAAAAAAATATGACCAGATATGGATTTCTTCAAGAAAAAATATTCCCAGAAATAGATTTTTGAAGAAAAACATATTACCAGCAATAAAAATTTTTGTCGGCATTAAATAACCTATTGAGGTTGATATACCGTAAAAAACCAAACTAAACCAAAAAACCAACACGAGACCACACATCATTTCTTTTATTCAACATACAGCATTCCTAATCAGTCATTTTCGTGATAACTCTTTTTGTAAATCACACTGAACACACCTGAAGTTAAGCAGCGTAGAGCCTGGTGACTACTTAAATGGGGGACCACTTGGGAACACATACTACTGTATACAACTTCCACAAATGGTTGATAATCTGAAAAATGAAATCAATCAATACTTGACATGTGAAGATCACTCAGAATAGAATACGCTTTCGATTTCTTTAAATGTAACATACCAGTTGCATCGAAAGATGGGAGCTGATCCTAAGATATAATCGGAGTAGCTGTTAGAGAATCCTCAAAGAACTCTCTATCTTTTTTTAAATCGATTTCACTCCAAGCAAGGCAATAAAGCCACTAAGACAGAAAAACATTGTTAAGGAGCAAGAACAAAAGAAGAGTAATCAGGAGGAGAGTAGATAACGATTGACATTGCATTTAAAGTTTTGCAGATTAAAGTTGGCTGGAAAGCATGGAGCCAGAAGGACGTTCCACAAGCGAGAAGTGCGAGAAAAGAAACTGTTAGCACAGAACTTACGGCTACACCTAGCCAGCTCAATTGTCAATTGATGAGGTCTCGACGCCAGTCTAGTACTGAGCTTAAATCCAACAAGTCTAGGTATCATAGCGAATAGCTCATCCGAACAATTACCATGAAAGTATTTAGAGAAAAGACACAGAAAGAAAACCTGACGGCGGTGGGAAAGTGACTAAAGCCGAGCTGCAAGATCAGGACCAATAATATTGCTGATTCTTCTTTGGATTTTATCAATGAGCACTAGTTAAATTGCAGTAACACATGACCATATGTGACAGCAATATTCAAAGCATAGACGAATGGTAGACTTATAGATATGTAAGATAAATTCTGGAGAGAAAAATTGTCTCGCTCGAAAAAATGAAGCGACTTTATTAGAAGCTGACCCAGCAATGGATTCAATATAGTCTTTCCACTTCAGGTCAGCTGAGAACGTTAGCACGAGATGGCACATCAAGTCACTTTCATGGAGGTTAGCATCAGCCATGCTGATGGAAGGAAGAGAGGGGTCTCTCTGATGTTTAACGGAGAGAAGTTTAGTTATAGTTTTCAGAGGCGTTAAAATTAACAAGACATCTTTTGACCCAGTTAACGACGGGCTTGAGCTCGTTTTGGACATCGTCTGCCATTATCGCCTTGTCGGAGTGATCAGACTTAATTTCAGAAAAGACATTCATATAAAAGAAACTTATTTTTTTAGTTTTTTTATTTATTTACTGAACGCCATCTTTACATATACAGTGACACCTCGGTTCACGAATTTAATTCGTTCCTGAAGTCCGTTCGTGACCTGAAATATTTGTAAACCGAAACTATTTTTCCAATGTAGAGAAAAAAATGTCGCAGTACAATAAAACTGGAAAAGAAAAGCACAATACAACACACGAATGTATACAACATGGCGGACAACTCAGAAATGATTCTGTTCGGGTTAACTCAGTTCGGTAATGTTGTTCGAGAACGGAAACTTTGTTCGAAATCATCTTGAATTTTCTGTTCGAAAACCAAATTGAAACGTTCGTGAACCGAGGTTGGACTGAATTCTGCTCAACTTGTTTTTTTAACGTCTCCCGCAATCATTTAAGATTTTCTAGTCGACTAATGTTATGTAATCCTTAATACATTGCATCATTATGTGACTCTTTTGGGAACCATATTGTTACAGAAATTTAACCCATCTTCGACAACCTCTACTATAGTTCAAAAGTTTGAAGCGACCGCCAGAATTAGCATGGAATAAACTTGACAGAAGAGTGAAAAGAAAAAACAAAAATGAAAAGGGACCTCTTAGAGTCAGAAAAAAAATCAAATTATCAAACTTATACAGTGAGAAACTTTTGCAACATATGCCAAAAATTGTGCTGCAGTAATCAAGGCTAAAGGAGGATATTTTGACGAGAGTAAAATAAAATGATTTTTTTTCTTTTTGTCATAATAAAATTTCTAATAAAAAGTCATGTCTTAATTGTTTTTAACCATGTATAATAATTTTGTCTTATTTAAAGTACAAAACAACTACTTTTGCGGTCAAAAATTTATCAGCGGTGGCCTCGAACTTTATATATGGGTAGAAGATGAAATATATATCAAGTATGGATAGGAATCCGTGAAATTGATAGGAAAACGAACAAGTGGGAAACATCTTAATCTGACTGATTTTATTTTATGAAATCTTCATCAGAGATCAAGACAGAAATGATAAAAACAAAGAGACGCAGTTTAATGGTATGCTGTGTTTGGCTATTTCTCATACACATACACACACACACACACACACACACACATACATATATATATATATATATATATATATATATATATACTACAGTTCAAAAGTTTGATGCTACCCCAGAATTAGCATTTGATGAACTTGACAGAAGAGTGAAAAAAAAAAAGAACTCTTAGAGTCATTGAAAAAAAGAATGGAACCAATTATCAAACTTATACTTTAAAAAACTTCTGCAGCAAATGCCAAAAATTTGTGTTGCATTAATCAAAACTAAAGGAGGATAGTTCGACGAGAGCAAAAAAGTAACCATAAAATCCTTTTTTGGATTGTATCATAATAACATTTCTAATAAAAATCATGTCTCGCTTTTTTTAACCATATATAATAATTTTTTCTTATTTAAATTACAAAACTACTTTGGGGGCCAAATTTTAAAAAAATACCAGGAGTCCTCTTAAACCTTTGAAGTGTAGTGTAGGTATCGACACTTCAGTAAATTTTTCATCTTTTCTGACTTGCTTTTTGCCTTAAAGCCGTTTTTAATCTCCTTAGAAAGTTTGTCTTTAGTAAAAAAAACATGGCGGAAAAACTGGCTTATAAACTTATTCAAGTTTATAAGCTTATTCATTATCACTAAACAAAGACTAAATTTACTTCAGTCCTGATGAGCAGTTGTACTGTCAATGAGGCGTCTTGTTCGAAACATCTTTTCTTAGTAGTTTACAAATAGAACCTATATATATATATATATATATATATATATATATATATATATATATATATATATATATAGCCACCGAAACCGTGAGATCACCCTAGCTTGGCGGCTGATGAAGACAGGGTATCGCACGTGATAACACACGTTGTATGTTTAAAATATATATATATATATATATATATATATATATATATATATATATATATAATTCATGAATAAAGATTTTGGAAACATGGTCGCTACAGAAAGTACCAGACTCCTCGTGTCATGCCGTTTATTTGTAAGAGAAAAGTCAAAACGAAAATCGAGTAGGATTGCCATAAGTAGGCTGGAGCTACCCAGTGTTTATTTTGCAGCCATGGCAACGTCAAAAGTATTGGTTTGTATGAGAATGTAAAAGGTAAACATAAGTACATTAAACATGGACCCTTTTTTAGGTGGTGGTGGTAGGGGGTAAGGACCCCCCCCACTCCGCCCCTCGCTGTCGATGTATTCCTGAATCCAACGGAGAGGGCAATACACCAAAAAGTAAAACGAACCAAACGGCAGATTGTATAATAACAACTTAATCAGAGAATTTCCTAAAATAAATGGAAGGCTGGAGAGCGCTTCGGCCGGAATCTTATTAACAAAAACATCAAGGTAAGGACCTTCGGCTGAATCATTAATCACTATCTATCTATCTATCTATCTATCTATCTATCTTATAA
>OZ010575.1:5429562-5439562 GCA_963932145.1 Acanthosepion lycidas | reverse complement strand
AAAAGAGACCTTTTTTCTGAAGCTTTCACTCCGCGTTTTTCTTTCAACCCGTACAGCAATTAAAAGCAGTTTCTGTATTTACTGACTGGACCTTCTGAAGATCAAAATATCGAAATACTTATCTAATCCCCCAAATCTATATTAAAAACCTCTCACGCTGACTTTTAGTTCTTGAATTTCTTCGGCCATTGAAAATCTCAGTGTCACCCGTGGCTTTGTTTCCGAATCAAATTGGTGTAACCATGTTTTATCAACGATGACAAATCGTTCCCAAAGTTTATCACAAGATCTCTGAAAACACGGCTAAACTATTTTGGAGTAACATCGTCTTCGGTCGGCATTCAAACTTTTTGCCACCCAACTGACTGACAGCTTCTACAAAATTAACTGCTCAAGAATTAGAGATCCAAAGACTTTCCCTGGATATTTATAGTGTCTCATGAATTCTTTTGGCCGAAATTCGTCGATGTTATGAAAATGGCTAACGATTTCAGAGGTTGACACCATTGAAGGCTTCTTGGGCCGCGTTTTATCTTGGGTTACAAAAACTCCCCGTTGGAAGCTGTCCCACCACACAATTGACTATGACAGGCATTTGTCACTCAATATTCAGATCTTACACTGATGAGTCTCCTTTGTGCTTATCGTCTGCCGGAATAGAAATTTCAACAGTGGAAAATACCGCACTTTGCGATTTTACTGATTCACAATATAAATTGGCCATTGTTTCCATCTACATTGACGAAATTACGTTAACATTTGGTAATTAGGTCAGGTTGAAAACACTTCAATTCACTCATATATTCGACACATTAGGGTTTTAAACAGAATTTGTAAAGACTACGGGGGTCGTTTAAAAAGTTCTAAGCCTCGCCCAGAGGGAATTGGAGAAGCAAAATAGTTTTTCGCTATTTTTCAGTATAGTCCCCTTTGACATCAAATGCACTTGGTCTAAAGATGCTTAAGCATTGAAATCCCATCACGGAAGAAGATGGCGTCCAGGTCTTCCAAATACTCCTCCAAAACACATATAATCTCATCATTGTTACTAAAATGGCAACCATACAGGTGGGATCTGAGTTTGGGAAACAGGAAGAAGTCAGATTGAGCCGAGGCTGATGAGTAAGGAGGATGGAGTAGCAATTAAAAGCCACGGTTGTTTGCTTCAGATACTGCAACCAGTGCAGTGTGAACGGAGGCGTTATCCTGGAGCAAGAGCACACATGACCTTCAGCTTTTGCTCTGTGTTTCGATTTGATTGCTTCCTTTAGTTGTCTTATTTCAGATGCATAGGACTCTCCATTATTTCTTTTTTCCCTTTTCAGGTTGTCTATCAGGATTACGCCTTCAGAATCCAAACAAAGCTTAAAGCCATCACCTTGCCGACAGACGCTGCCTGCTTGAAATTCTTCAGACTAGGGAGAACCAGAGTGTTTCCACTATTTTGCTGTGAATCTTTGAATCAAGTTCAAAGTGGTGAACCCAGGTTTTATCTTGAGTCACTAATCTGCGGTGGAAATTCTCGGGGTCAGCCTGGAAGCGAATCAAAAGTGTGGTGGAAATGTCAACCGTTTTCAGCTTCTGCTCTTGTGTCAGCATTCTTGGGACCTAATTTGCAGACAGCTCGCATATTCCCGAGTCAGAAGTAATGGCCATGGACTTAGCTGTCTATCTGTTATCCCAAACATACGGTGAATGACATCAACTTGTTCATCAATGGTTGACTCACACCACCAAAACAAGTTTTACGAATATCGCCTGAAGATACACCAAGAACCAGTTACTTAAAGAACAAACAACTTAAGATGTTAAGACTCGCCTAACAAACACAAAGTGTCACGAATCCATATAGCGGGTTGGGAAGAAGACGCAGTCCTGTATTCAGCAACCATATATAAAATATTGTTATCCTTTTTTTAACACATTTGAACTTTTCGAGTTATTATTTCATTTTCTTTTACATATACTTGTGCGGTGTTGCCCTTGATCGAACTGGGCTTGCATTACGGCCCGGCGACTGATTGATTTCGTCTGCCTAAGATCAATTCACAACGTGCGTAGGTTAGACTGGAAATCAAAACAGTTACTTCGGTAACCAGACGTTGGAGGCGAGCTGGGAACGACAAGGCTGATACCGAATCTAACCAGATTCCCATCCGAATCACCAAAAGGTTAGAACGTCATATTCGTTGCCGCGACCAATACCAAGCCAGTTGGTCGTCACAGGACAGGATAGCACGACGGACGCGGCTAGGCAGACGTCACATTTGGCGCAGCGACACCCGGGGGGACGTCACAATTGGTGCCGTGACAGCAGGATAAGACCCTGGATCAGTCGCTGCCACAGGAGTTGCAGAAAAAATTCGACCAGGACAATACACGGCGTCTCAAGGACTCAAATTGAAACAGACTAGAGTGGGAATCAAAGGACTTTGGTTGGCCATACGGTTCCAGACACTCTAGTACGACAACCCGGAACCTGAGAAGAACGAGCTGAAAATCGTCTGTCAGGTAGGACACTTTATTTTCGGTTGATCTCCCAATTTCGATTGTTGCTGCTCAGATTGTTTTTCTTTTGCTGTGTTAAATATGTCTGACTATGAGCCAGATAGGGTAGACATAGAGGAAGAGGGGGTTGAACAGGGATTGTCAGCAGACCTGAGAGGATTGTTGGGTGGACCGAGGGTCTCGGCCTTTGATGGCAGTCCTGGATAAGAGCCGCGTAATATATAGACTCTCAGACCAAGAGGCCCTATATTTGGCGTATGATGCCACCAGAGGGAAAGCGTCTGAGTTTATAAAAGGACCCTTAGCCAGTGAGCCCCACTTGACATTGGAAAGGTTGGAAAAATTATTAACTCGGGAGTTCGCTAACGAGGGGACGGCGATAGAGGCCATGAGAGCCCTCCTGAAGATGACCCAGCTCAGGGACGAAACCCCTGGAAAATTGGGGACCCGAACGGAGAAGCTGTCGTCTTTAGCTTTCCCAGGGGTAGTGAGAAATAATGCTGTCATTCAGGCCCAGTTGGCTGATCTGTATGTGGAAGCGCTCAGTGACGAGCGTGTTCGTCACGATGTGTTGAAGGAAGGACCGCTAAGGTTATCGGCAGCAGTGGAGCTGGACAAAGAGAGCCAGAGAGTTTGGGAGAAGGTAAAAAGAGGTGGGAAGAAGCAAGAGCTAAGTCGAGAGGTCGGAAGAAAGGGGGAAGGAGGAAGACCCCCCGCGTGGAATCGGAAGGTCAAGCTAGAGGTGGATGAGCCTGAGGTGTGGGAAGAAGATCCCACAAGAAAGGCTTGGTCAACAAGGCATGGGTTCTATAAGCCCACGCCGGGTCGATACGGGCTGGTCTCCTGGACATGTGGACATGAGGACCACAGAGCAGCGGAATGTCCGACGAAGTGGGGTTTTCCCCCAGACTTTGAGCGGGATAAGTGTACTAGGTGTGGGAAGAAGGGACACATAGCCAAGTGGTGCGGGTTGAGAAAAAGGTGCTCCACCGATATTGATAAAAAAGGCCGAGCCCAAGAGACAAAACCAGGTAAAAGTCATCGGGACACCCCGGAATTAAGAGGGAGGGTGGCCCAGTTAAAAAGGAGGAAAGTAAAACGTTGGACAAGTGGTCGGGAGAGCCACTTAGGTAGAGGGAAGGTCCCCCCAGGAATAAGGGAAAGGGTGGCCCAGTTGAAGAGAGGAAGGGTAAAATGTTGGATATGTGGTCAGGTGGGCCACTTTGCGGTAAACTGTCCAACAAGAGAACTCCCCCATATGAGAAGAATGAAAGGAGTTTGTTGCTACCGGCGCCTATGTCTGGGATGACCCAAGGGTGGGAACCCAGGAAAAGGAAAGCCCAAGTATTCTCTTCGCTGACGCAGGAGATGGAGCTGTCTTGTAGGGAAGAGATAGGAGGTAGGGTAATGAAAGCCCTGATAGATACAGGAGCGTCCGTTTCATTGCTGAGAGAGGAAGCATACAGGCGGGTGAAACAGAAGAATGGGTTGCAGGAAGCGGACATAGAGGTCACGCAGGCAGATGGAGCCCCCCTGGAGATAAAAGGGATGGCGAGGCTCCCTGTGAGGATTGGGAAATTAATTTACCCAGAACTTCTACGTAACCCCCGACCTGTGTACGGAAGTAATCTTGGGAGAAGATTGGCTTCAGAGCCGGAGGGCTCGGATAGAGTTCAACCCCACTGTGCTGGTAGTGAATGGCGAGAGAACGCCATTGGGATGCCCACCGGAAGAAGATATAACAATAGTGGTGGAGGAAGATGTAAAGCTACCCCCCAGAACGGCAGTGTCGGGAAAGGGTAGGCTAATGACAGGGAAGAATATAGGAAAAGGAACCCTGCAATTGGTCCCTGTAGAAGGGATGGGCCTAGAAGAAAATGAGGTAACTCTGTATGAGGCAGTAGTGGAGGCAGCTAAATTAGTGCCCATTATGATGGTGAACCAGGCCCAAAAGACGATAACGGTTAAGAGAGGGGAAGAGATAGGAAAAGAACTCTGAATCGGGTGAGATTCGAGGAGAAACGAGGAAAACTCGTAGAACAAGCAGAAGGAATAGTAGACGAAGATATATTGGCACCTGGTCAATTTAGGGCCAGAGTGGGAAGTCAGGTGAGAGATAATCGAGATGTGGTGGCCCAATCGGATAGGGAATTGGGCCAGGCCCACACAGTAAAAATGAAAATCGACACCGGCGATCACCCCCCACCCCTGTGAAATTGAAGCCCTACCGAACACCTATTCATAAAAGACCACTTGTGGAAGAGGCAGTAGAAGAAATGTTGGAAGCTGGGATGATCGAAAGATCGATCTCCTCTTGGAGCTTTCCAATCGTGATAGTAGTAAGAAAGATGCGGGCACCGTTTTTGTGTAGATTTTAGGAAACTGAATTCTATATCGAAGCCGTTGGCGGTGCCATTTCCACTAATCGGTGACATATTGGCATTATTAGGAAAAGCGAAGTACTTCTCTACGTTGGACTTGAGGTCCGGGTATTGGCAGGTAGCCCTTGATGAGGCTGACAAGGAAAAGGCTGCATTTGCGCGTTACTTGGAACTATTTCAGTTCAGGGTGATGCCATTCGGTTTAGCCAATGCCCGAGGAATCTTCCAACAGCTGATGTCAATAGTGTTAGGATGATGCGAGAGCTTTGCCATGGCATATTTAGATGATATTTTGATATTTTCAGAAACAGTAGAACAACATTTTTTCCATCTAAAACATGTGTTGGGAAGACTAAGAAAGCACGGCTTAAAATTGTAATAGTCGAAGTGTCAGTTTCTGAAGGAGGAGACTAGATATTTGGGCTTTGTTATAAATGGAGACGGTATTAAACCCGACATGGATAAGGTGAAAGTCATAAGGGAAATGCCAGAACCTAAGACAGTGAGACAAGTAAGAGGGTTTATAGGAGCTATAGGGTACTACCGACGATTTATCCCGGCATTCTCGAGAATTGCCATACCCTTAGTAGCCCTGACGAAGAAATACGCTAGTTTCAAGTGGACAGAAGACTGTCAACGGGCATTTGATACCTTAAAAGAACAGTTGACAGCCGTCCCACTGCTGACGTACCCAGACCTCAGCAAGCGCATAGTACTATACACTGATGCTAGTGAGCAGTGTGTAGGAGCAGTTCTTACCCAGCCGTGTCCCAATAAAGAAGGACCAGTGCCAGGCATACCAGAGGAGGTACCGATATACTTTCTCTCTCATAAGCTCTCAAAGACACAACAAAGATAGCCAGTAATAGAAAGAGAAGCATATGCTATCATGTATGCTCTCCAAAAACTGGACTACTACTTGAATGGTGCGGTTTTTACGATAAAAACAGACCACAAGCCTCTGCAGTACCTATTTCAGGCAGAATAGACAAATAATAAGAAGATTCAACAGTGGGCGCTAAGGTTAAGTGGCTACCACTGTAAGATAGAGTATTTGGCAGGGAATGAAAACACGTGTGCAGATTTACTCTCAAGAATACCGAAACAACTGGAAGAAAGATCTGTAAAAGTAGCGCAAGGGGTAGATGATAAAGCCTATAGAATCGGAGTAATTAACTCTAATAAGTTAAAAGATCGCCCTATGTTAGAATCGGACGAGGACGGGGACGCACAGATAACCGATCCCTACTGGACAGAAGGAATTGAGAAGGAGCAGGCAGACAATGAAATAGCTGCCCTTAAAGAAAAGGTGGAGGAAGGAGTGACCACCAAGTATGCAGTAATAGAGGAAAGGCTGTATTATCTCTCAGGTAGGGATCAAGAAGTCAAGCCCAAATTGTATGTGCCCAAAAGTTTAAGACCAGAGATATTGGAACAGTGCCACGAGAGGTTGGATCACATGGGAATTGATAGAACATATGATCTAATAGGGAGAAAGTACTATTGGCCCAAACTGTTCGGAGAGGTCGCTAAATATGTTCGGAGCTGTGTAGTGTGCCAGTCGCAGAGCAGAAGGCAGGAAATGGCACCATTGGAGGAGATGGACGTGCCGAACTTCCCCTTCGAGAAAGTGAGTATGAATGTATCAGGACCATATGGGGAAACTGCACAAGGAAACAACTATATTGTGAGTTTTGTCGATTAGCTAACAAATTGGCCTGAGGCATATGCAGTACCAGACAAGAAGGCGAAAACTGTAGCCGATTTGATAATAAGTGAAATCTTCCCGAGGTATGGCGCCCCTGTGCAACTTGTCACTGATAATGGCACAGAGAATATAAACAGCATAATTAGAGAAGTGCTGACAGGTTTGAATATAGAGCACGTAAAAACATCTCCATATCACCCCCAAAGAAACGCTAAAGTGGAAAGGTTTCATAGAACCTTGGGAGATGTGCTGGCCAAGCTGGCCAGAGAGAATACAGGAAATTGGGATTTGTATTTGACACAGGCTCTGGCGGCCGTGATGTTTACGATAAACGAAACCTCCAGATTTTCTCCTTACTTTATGTTGTTTGGCAGAGACGTCGTCCTGCCTGTGGATAACCTGTTGAAGCCCCGAACAAAGTATATGGGAGAATATCATCATCAGTTGTTGCTGGAACAGCAACATAAAATATTTGTACAGGCCAGAAGAAGAATAAAGAGGGCACAGAAAAGGAGAAATGATAGAGTCAATGCTGAAAGAAAGGTAGTTGAATTCAAGGTTGGAGACCCTGTCTACTATAAAATCCAACAGAGAGAAGGAAAGCTGGACCAAAGATGGGAACCGTACTACCGGATAGTAGAGCAGACGGGCCCAGTATCATATATAATATGGGATCAAGTGGCAGGACGAGCAAGGAGGGTCCATGTCAACAATCTGAAGAAGGCTGAAATAGCTAACCTGGAAATGAGCGAGCCGAGGCCTAAGAAGACAAGGACAATGAAGGTAACTGGTTGAGCCGGAAGAAATGGAGAGGGAAGAAGATTCCCAGGAAAATGAAGAGATAAATCGACTTGGCCAGATGGGCGAAGCGATCCGAGTGACGGAGTTGGAGCCCTCGGCGGGGATCAGCGGCGTTCAGTCGTTGCCTGAATCGGTGCAGAGAAGACCTTGTGATGTCACCGTCGCACCCCAATGCCCAAAGAAAAGGAAGAGAAAAACGAAGAGATCCAATCAAGCAGTTAAGGGCTCTAAAAAGAGGTACCCCAAACAAGACGAAGAGTTCAACGAGTGTGAGGAAGATGGTCAAATACCCCTTTCCCAGCTCAAAGAAAGACTAAGAAAGAGGAGAGATTTATACATCGAGTCAAGAAGTATTGAAGACGTCCAGGGCGAGGACTCTAAACTGAAGGAAGAATCAGGAGAGGAAGAAGAGGACAAAACACATCCTGAACGGGAATTAAACACCGAGGGAAGGTTAGAGGTCGAGCAGGAACTACCTCTGAAGATGAGATTGAGAAGGGTGGAGAACCCCAAGTCTCAGTAGAACAAAGAAGGCTGTGCAAAATAGAAGCACTCGGTGTCGACAGATAACGACACTGGCTCATCCAAAAACCTACTGGCTGACTGTGGTGGATGTGGATGGAGGGGATGGAGTCGCGAGCACCTCACGAAGGACGGAAGAAGATTACTGACATTGCTAACTGGCCAGCAGTGGTGTCATGAAGTACGGCCTTTGAAGTAGGAGCCCCACGCACCTGTCCGGACCATTCTGTCTGCTAGGACTTAGTTAGGGGATGGAAGAGTTGAAGTGTTACAAACTTAGAAAGAAATTATGGAATAATTGAGTGAAGAATTGAACAAGACCGAATGGTTATGAAGAATAAAAACAAGAGAATTTTGTTGCCTTGGAGGAATGATCAAAATGAAATGGTTGATGATGATGATGATGGTAGCCGCACGAATGGTAGCAAGGTACAAGATGGAAACAGAATGCATAGCTTTAAATTCGGGTAGAACAAAATTCATGTTGCTAACAGCTGAAGAAGCTAGAAAGTGTAGAAATGATGCTCTAGGGACATGTACATCGTTAAGCCCTGTCTATATAGCTGTTAGCCACAAAATGTGCATACTAGAATTGTTTGAAGGGAAGAAAGAGGGAATTAAGAGAACTTGTTAAGTAGAGGTATTAGCAAACACGGCATTACCCCAAGCTATCAGTGTGTCAGACGGGGTGTGGGCAGTGGCCACACAGAAACCCATTAGCTTGTCTAGGGTATGTGGGGGAGAGTCCACCAGGACATTAAGAGTAAAGCCACCATTATCCCTGTTAAAGTTACCCCTGGGATGTTTGGCATTTGGGATATCTATTTCCTTACCCCCCTATTACCAGGAAGAAGAAAGATATGAAGAGAAAGATTCAATCATAGAAATGATTGGCAGAAGCTTAGTCAATTGTACAGAGTTGTGGGAGCCAATAGGGAGGGGATTCTCCAATGTTACCTTGAATAAAATGTCAGTACTAATAAAGCCGATAGAAAAGATGATGATGAGCAGATCGCGATAAGTTGGTCGACAATGATGGGTGCATTCATAATTATAGCCGTAGGGGGTATGGCAATATGGAAGATTAGAAGTAAGAGGAAATTAACTAGCGATAATCAAATGAGTATGCAGCAACTCGAGAGGGAGATGTCGAGCAGTGTTCCTTACTCATACAGAATCGGCGAAGAAATTGCAGAAAGACCGGCGGAGGAGGCTGACGTGAAACCGACACGTGCGGCGGAAAAACCTCCTACAGCAGAGAGAAAAACATTGACCAAGAAGAACAAGCCATAGTAACCACACACATGCACCCACAGGCATACGCATAGTTTAAATTGCATGAGAAACAGAAGGAGATGAAAAGAACATTACATTTGCATGTAGAAGGAGGAAGATGAAAAGTACATCACCTTGCATGCAAAACCAAAAAAAAAAAAAAAAAAGAAAAAAAAAAGAAAAAAATGAAGAATAGAATTGCATGGGACAGATGCATGGTGCATGATGCATGCTAAATAGTGTATTTGGGTTTAGGTGTCATTTACGAGTAAATGACAAATAGGTTAGGGGAGGATTGTGACACTACGTCGCTAGAAAGAAAGAAGAAAAAAAGAAAGGCAAGAATTAAATTTA
The DNA here is from genome assembly GCA_963932145.1 of Acanthosepion lycidas. Classification (NCBI taxonomy): domain Eukaryota; kingdom Metazoa; phylum Mollusca; class Cephalopoda; order Sepiida; family Sepiidae; genus Acanthosepion; species Acanthosepion lycidas. The sequence goes on along the minus strand of OZ010575.1, from coordinate 5,430,013 downwards.
GGTAATAAGAAGCCATCACGAAAAAGACACTAAGCGGTGTTATTTTTCTGTCAAGGAAAAGTGGTAAGATTTTTATTTCCATTGTCGAGAAAGTAAAACACAGAATTTAATCTGATTTATGTTACGAGGCGGAGAGTAAGATATGTCCAATCTGCCCATGGCAATGGTAAAGGGAATTTTCAAGTTGGACAAGTTACCTCTCGCAGAATTCTAAAGAGATAAAAATAAAAATTAATTAAGCACGCACTGTTCGAGAAAAACAAAAGTGTCCGCTGAGCACCATAAAGGAAAGGTTAAGCCTTTGTCTATATGCAGAATATCATTGTGAGGAGCATCTGTTTATCGTCAGGGCTGGTTATGATAGCGAAACTATTTTATCGGATCAGTAATTGGCACCAAGAATGCAAATACGTCCAAATGGCCACCCACTTGATGCTGGCGAAAATCTGAT
>OZ010575.1:5367062-5424562 GCA_963932145.1 Acanthosepion lycidas | reverse complement strand
TAATAATACAAACTGGTAAAGCTGGTTAGTAGTTCCAGGAATACGGGTTAGTAGCAAAATATCTATACAGTCTTTGGTATTGAAGTATCGCTGTATGACTTCTTACTGAATCTACGTGCTCGCTCACTGTGACTCCTAGAACGCTGTTACCCCGCCCTCACTTTTCCGGTTACCTACAACCTTTTACTATGTCACTCTGGACAAGACTCGACTCGACTCGACTCTTCGGGTATTCACTGGCAGTAGTATACACTGGGTGAGTCCATTTGTATAAAAAGGGGTGGATCCCTCATAAATATATATATATATTAGGTTGGTGCAAAAATAATGACGTAATAATGTCGTTTCTTGACGTATTTTTTAACGTCAAAAAACGACATTATTACGTCATTATTTTTGCACCAACCTAATATATATATATGGTATCAATTGGTAATTAGTAGGGATAATTCCAAGAAGGACATTCATCCAAAGATCGCTCAATGTAAGTTAAAGATCGGTATAATAATAATAATAATAAGTAAAGACAATCCTTAAAAATTCGTTTCAGTTATAATTTATTTCATGAATTTATTTAAATATTCATTTCTTCAGACCAAGGTTTTTTTTTTTTTTAGAAATGAAATCAATTTGTTCAGAGAAAAGCAAAAGGAAGAGGAAAAAAGAAAGAAAAAGGAAAATTTTTTCTTTTAATTTTAGATTGAAATTTTTATTTTTCTTTCTTCTTTTTATTTTATTATAAAAACTTTTTTCCATTTTCTTCTTTTTTCCTCACCCTTTTCTTTTTGTCTGGACCAAAGTTGATTTCATTTCTCAAAAACCAAACAAACATAACAAATTATAACCAAAATGGATTTTTAAGGATTGTCTTTACTTATTATATATATATATATATATATATATATATATATATATATATATATATATATATATCGATTATAGATAGGAATCTAAGCAAATAATAGGATAAAACCGAATAGGAAACAGATCTTAATTTAAAATGTTTCACTTTATTTTTCAATTTATTAGCTGACGAAGCTTTAATAAAATGAAACATGGTATACTGAGATCTATTTCCTACTAGTTCTTTTCCTAATATATATATATATATATATATATATATATATATATATATATATATATATGTCTGTGTGTGTGTGTGTGTGTGTGCGTGTGTGCATGTGTGTGTTTGATGTCGGTGTCGTATGTTTCTTCCTCTATTTCTCTCTTTCTCTCCCTCTCTCTCCATCTCTCTCTCTGTTGTAGCATCCCTTTGAATGATAATGGGTTTTGTCCCCATTCACATAATACAGTAGTAAATACTGTATGTTGGTCTGCAGTTGGAGATTGTAGAATTCATTTGACACGCTTCTAGTAGTTGACGACTTCTACGCGCCGCTGGCGAATCTTATATGTGTTGTTCTTGTCTTAAGTATTATCGTTCATTACCAACCTTCGTGTGATTCTTCTATTCAGTAACCTTCCCTACGTTACAACTCTCTCTCGCCCACTCGCACACAAACGCACAAATATATATATATGTTTTTTCAGTAGGTAGCATTCGCACGTGTGATTTCGTTTCACACGTGGTTGAAATGTATAAAATACGTACATATTCTAGATTGTCTCATTTTAATACCTCATTTTGTGTGATTCGAATGTGGACTAGGAATGTTTTTACGTGAAATGGAGGAAAATGGAACTCAATTGATGCTTTTTTTTGTTGCCGGAAAGGGAAAGAAAAAGCTACACAAACAGCAAAGAGGATGTGTGCCATTTATAGAGAAATCGAGAACTTTCCGCCAGACCTGAAGGCATTGACGATGGCTAAATTGAAATGCCGAAAATAATCCAAGCAACACGACACGGGACATCGCGCAGGTACTCCACGTATCTCATATGATCGTTGCAAGGCGTTTGAAAACTCATGGGAGCATGAATCGCTACAATGTTTGGGGGCCTCACAAATTAACGGGGAAAAGGGTATTTAATATACGGCATTTCAATCTGCGATTCTTTGAACAAAACCAACATATCCACATGGCCAAGTGGATAAAAGCGTTGTGAGTTCAATCCCTGGCCGCAGCAGAGGTGAACAAAAAAAGCTTAAGTTACTAAAGGGAAATAACTGAAACTGAAATATCCACCAAAGGCATGGCATGTGGAACTAGAACAATCTACCCCGGTGCACAACATAAAGGGTTCGGTCCAAAATTTCAACAATGTATTTATAGAAAAGACACAGAGGGGCAAACTTACGGAGGTGGAAAAAAATGACTGAAGCCGAGCAGCCAGATCAGGACCGATAATATTACTGATTTTATCAAGAGCTCAAGAGAAATAGCAGGGGCAACGGACCATATATGGCGGCAGTATTCTAAGCATGGGCGAATGGTAGACTTATAGATATTGTATGATGACAATTTGATAAAATCTTAGTTTTTTGCCGATGGGTTTCATCTTCCGACTTTTATCAAAGCAAACAGTGAAAGCAAAATGTTTTTGTTGTCTAGATTTGATTTTATATAAAATACAATTGTGGCACAAGGCCGAAAATGGCGGGGAATGACCTGAGGCTGGGTATCACTTACTATCTTATTCCTAGCTAATCAGATTCACGACCCATTCACTTATTACAATTTGTACATTCATCAAAAAAACTTATCCATCATCAGTCAATTCTCGATATACCCCAATACCGCATACTCTTAGGGAACTTACAAAAAATACCCCATGACATAAAAATTAAATGTTTTTTCTGTCATAGTTACATTAAATCCAAAATTTAAAAAGAGAGACGCCACTACCCGAGCCTCTTTCTGGCTAATGTTAACTTCCTTTAAACTAAGAGTTTGTTTTTTTGGTTTTCCATATCGACAATATTCTGGGAAATTTTACTACTGATAATATGTATGAAAAACTTTAGTTTATCCTGGATATAATTTTTATTTTTCTTCGACGGGACTTTTTTCAATTGGATCATAAACTGATATCATTCGGATCTTACAGTTACAAACAACAATGTTGGCAGCTACCAGTCTTTCTGACTAGTATACAATATCGGATTGGCCGGACATTGTGGATTGCAAAATCCTTCCCCACATAATCAGACTTTGAATTCAGACTAGCACTGATTCAAATTTGATCGTTTAAAGGCATCCACCGAAGAAAAATTTAAGGAATTTTCCAATTGGAAGGATGACTTCTTTCATCATTGTCTTGTTGTAGACCCGCCAGAAATTGATAAAACACGATTAGTATGCCAAACTACACGCACCATACACACACGCCCTTGAATCTTCTAGTTATCTTTTATTTAGATTTCTACAAAATTCTCTTAATAGGAAAAATTTAAATTCTATGTAAACCTGTAAAACGAGTTAATCAGTTCATTACCGAGAAAGATTAGCATGTAATGGGAAGATGCATCTTTCAAAGATGCTGAAAGAAACTGACTGAAAATGGCAGTCATGTGTCTGAATAAATCTGTGTCCAAATATATAAATATTAACTTTAAAATCCAGTTGAAAAACACTACGAACTTCCGTTACTACCCAATATTTTTATATATACTTTTCATAAATATATATGTGTATTTTCTGTATATATAATTCTTTTAAGGTGCGCTATATTTATGGGATAAAGTGCTCAATCTCAGAGATAGAGCGTATGTAAATATAAATATAAAAGTGAACATTGAAGTCAACACTCAGAGGCGACAGACTGTTTCATGCTGGACGCAATCTAGCTGCCTGACGATTGCATCCAACATGAAACAGCCTGTTGCTTCTGAGTGTTGACTTCAATGTTCACTTATATATATATATATATATATATATATATATATATATAGTAATTCATAGACAGATTGTTTTGCTGTATCACAGCTCATAAGTGTGCTAGACATACTATTACTTAAATATCGAAAACATTTAGGCCATCAGCTCACATAGCAGACAAAGCGAATTTTAAACACCTTTTATACGAGATGTAATATATATATATATATACCGGCTGCCAAAGTGTTCAATTCATAGCGGAGAGCTTGTAGCGTCAATAGCAGCACCCGACAAATTTCCTTTCTTTCAAAGTGCTCAGCCTTCAAGAGGGGTATATATATATATATATATATATATATATATATATATATATATATATATATATATGAAAGATTTCTCAGCGTTAACATGTAGAAAAAGACAATATTTATAAATGTAAAAGACAATAGGGAAACTATATAGTTTTTAGCTTCAGTTTTTGAAACATGGTTATTACTGTGTAGCAAAGAAACCATATTTTAAATCAGTTAATTTATAATATATATATATATATATATATATATATATATATATATATATATATATATTCTTCGTGTGATGCCGTAATTTAGCACTTCATCAAACTCATGTTTACATTGATGCGATTAAATATTAGAATGAAGGAGAATCAATGGTAACATTTTAGTTTAAAATATTCTTTGGCGAAGTCTTCAAGGGTGAAATGCGTGACCCAAAAATATTTTACACTTTTTAACAGATTTTCTTAAAATCGTTCTGATATGTAAAAGTGATTATATATAGTTATATATATATATATATATATATATATATATATATATATATATATATATATATATATATATATTATGAAATAAACAAAGTCCGACAATTATTTAAGACATTTTTAAATGTTGTTAAATACTGTTTATTATAAACAGAGCATTTACTTTTAATATTTGTATCTATAAAAAGATCGTATAAACATAGATAATGTCTTATATATATATATATATATATATATATATATATATATATATATATATATATATATATATATAAACGTTGCACATGTCTTTCTATTACAAATAAAAATGAATAGCCGAGTTTCAAAGGCCTGTTCAGTGCATGTCTTACCGGTATTAAATCCATTCAGCTTGTGATATACGAACTTTTCATGGGCGTGTGTTCTAGGTTCATTCGTTCAAAACCGGTAGGTAATGAGAAAGGGTTAGTAGCAATAATTTGCTTCCAAGGTCAAAAATATTCACTCCGAGAATTTGAGGTGGAGAAGGCCGAAGGGATTTCCATAGGTTCTCCCAATTATGATTTTCATCAACTCTGAATATACGCTCTTTAGCTTTAGAGGGCGTCGTCAGTGATGTTCTGAATTGGGTCATTAGGCAGTTTCGGGTCTTTCAAACACCATACCCACTCCGCTCACGAAATCGACCCCAGAAGAGATGATCAGTCTCTGATGCACCCCCTCCCGCCTAAATGCCTGCAGACACTGCAAACCCTATCCCTCCGTCACGCATTTGATTGGAAGTTGACCAACAGCCAATCGCAATGGTGTCAGCTCTATTTACGTTGTTTACGGGAGGATTTTTTTATTTTTTATTTTTTTGTGTGGATATTCGTCGGATACTCGGAAGGTAATTATGTGTTTTCCGTTTTTTTTTTCTTTTTTTACTTTTTTTCAAGTTTCATTTCCCCAGATGATAATTACTGCTGGTAAAAAAAAAAAAATAAAAAAAAAATAATAAAATAAAATAAGAAATAAAAAAAGATGCAACCTTAAAATAATTAGAAATTTACATTGTTTTTACGATTCAAATAAATAAATTACGACTTAATAAACAAATTTGAGGAGAAGGCCGAAGGGATTTCCATAGGACCTCCCAGTTATGATTTTGACCAACGAATAAAAATGGCCCAAAAGAATTAATTCTGAAACGACAGCGATGAAGAAAGAAAGGTGCAATATTGGATGAGAAAGGTTGAGATCTCCAAGAACGAAGCATAAATATTTTAGAAGACGTGGAGAGAAGAAACATATATAGGCCGAAAACGAAGCTATATTTCGAACAAAGACAAGATCAACAAAAAAGTTAAGACCTCTACATTTCCGGAAGAAATCGCTGGAGAAATTATCTGATTTGTATATCCAAAGAGAATATAAAAGTTATAGAATGTATTCGGTGTAGTCGGAGCCCAGAAACCCGGGAAGGAAGTCTGTCTAGGGGAAAGAAAACTTAGATTTGAAACCTCCACTACCTTGCGTTCATATCCAAACATGAAAAATGCTATGGAAGTAAACCCGGACAGAAAACAAGGAGTGGAGAACTTTCCGGCAACTCCTGCAGCCACGATGGCCTTGTCGGTACGACTGAAAGGGTGGGTATATAGTCTGGTCAGTGCATAGCCTCCATATACCATCGCACAGGCATTCGGCCCGGGGAACTCATTCCTATTTTACTACCTAAGGAGGTACTACCTTTGTCTCGCGAGATGAACAGACATTTTCATGGCAAGTATTATTTGTTACCTTGACTTTATAAATTTAAGCGCAGTGCTAGATTGGTAGTTAGGTCTCATCATTTTACAGATGACACACCTAGATGTAACCATAAGTTCTATGCTAACAGTTTCTTCCCCTACTCTTCTCGCTTGTGGAACTCTCATCTGGCTTCTTGCTTTCCTGTCAACTTTGATCTTCAAAAATTCAATGTCGTTCGACCTCGTCTGTCTATAGCCTTATTAAACGCCCTCCTCTATAGCCTTATTAAACGCCCTCCTCTATAGCCTTATTAAACGCCCTCCTCTATAGCCTATTAATAACCTCATAATGTCCACTATCCCATTTTTGGGACGGTTGGTACTAATGTGTTAATTTGAATAATAGCATGAACGAAAATATAGCATATTTGCTTATATCTTAGTTTAGCGCTTCAAAAGATTTCTGCATACCAAACACTGCTTCAATTCCTTTACATTCCTCGTAATGTTTTTCATCTAGCCTTATATTCCGATACATCCTTTCGTTTTGTAAAGTCCTGCCTAAAAAACTAAAACGAAATAACGAGAAAAAATGGCGCCCGAAATACAATATAATTTATTTCAAATATTTTCCCCCTAATCTAATCTAATCTAATCTCCGTGGATAAAAATGTACAGATATATTGTTTCTATTTATCTAGGAGTATTATTTCAAGCCAGTAAGTTTATAGAAACAGCAGAAATGAATTTTTGCGAAGTTTTCTTTTTTTGCCTACAGATACATTTCTTTATATACAATAGGAATTCTCCCCTTAATGAGGACCAACTTCAATGTCGGAACATGTATGAGAAAGAAAAAAGGCGGTTGTAAAGAAGCAAGAATTATTTAGAGCAACAGCCGAGAGAGAGAAGGAGAGAGAGAGAGAGAAAGAAAGATGGAGAGGGTTGATGGAGATAGAGAGAAGAAGGATGGGGAGAGCGATCGACAGAGAGAGGCAGAGGCAGAGAGAGAGAGGGATAGCTAGAAAGATGGAGAGGGTGATGGAGATAGGGAGAAGAAGGATGGGGAGAGCGATCGACGGAGAGATAGAGAGATAGAGGAAGAGTGAAAAAGGAAGAGAAAATCAAAATAGGTAAAATCTATTTCTCTTGGAAATCGTGGAGAGCCATTATCACCCATCTTCTAAAAGACATAGGTACTTCAGCGTGGTTAGCAAGCTTGTCTCGCCAGATCAGTTACTCTTAGAAGATACATAGCAGAGAGAGGGAGCAAAATAGAGGGAGAGAGAGAAAGGGAGAAGAGAGAGAGGGGGGAAGAGTGGGAGATAGAGACAAAAAGAGAGAGAGAAGGAGAGAGAAAGAAATTGGAGAGAGTGGGAGATAGAGAAATGTAGAAGGGGGGAGAGAGACATCAGGAGAGAGAGAGAGAGAGAGAGGATAAGGAAAATTGTATCGATATAGGTAAAATGTATTTCTCTTCAAATTTACGATTCTTGATTAATAAGTAAAACCAACACATGTGTCAAACGAAGAAATTTTAAGAAGGACTAGAAGTAAAAAAAAGGAAAGAAGGCTTGGAAAGTTTAACACACAGGCAAGAAAATCTTGGGAAAACACCAAGTAACCTCGTTGCGTCTTAGTGGCGTTAACGCCCTGCTTGGGGTGAATTGATAAAAATAAATTTACGCAATCTTCTATTACCTTTTCTTAACAATATGTTTCTTAATACTCTGTTTAGCTTCTGGAAGGCATCTTCCATATTTCAGATGTGGGTTCAGATTTTTGTGTTACATTTTCCATCATTTATTATGAGATTTGCCAGATTTCTGACGTTTCCAATTCGTAACTTACATCTTCGTTTGCCCCTTTTACTGACGACTATATATTCTTCTTATAATGAATAATTAGTCCTTTCTTCTCACTTTCCTTTATTGCCTTATCCAGGATCCTCTGCAGTTTCTTTTCTTTCACAGCGATCAACAGTGTTATCTGCGTATCTTATATTGATAAGATTGTACTCGCACATAATAAAATCCTGACAGGACGTCTTATTTCTTCTTGCTGCCCAAGTTAAATAAAACCAGCGAGAAGAATCTTCATTGCTTTACGCCATTTTTTTCTATTCTTGCTATTCATTAGTTCATAATGATGGCCCCGGAATGTGAGTAATCACATTCCGGGGCCATCATTATGAAGGGTAAATATTTTTCCTGTGGCTCTCAGTACTTTGGGTTCACTTGCCATCAATTTATGGGTTACCAATAGAATTTCAGTTAGTTTCTTGCAACGTGTTTTATTTACAGGGAAATATGCTAATTTGTTACACACATGCATATATACATATGAAATGGACAAAGTCCGACAATTATTTTAAGGCACTTTTATGCTTATACATTCTTTTTTTTATAGATACAAATAATATATTGAGTTGGTGCATAATTATCAGGCGTTTCCATAATATTTAGGAAACGCCTGATAATTATGCACCAACTATATATTATTTGTGTGTGTCTGTATATATATGTTTATATTTTTAAAGACATTTTTATGTTTATACGTTCTTTTTTATAGATACAAATATTTAAGTAAATGCTCTGTTTATAATAAACAGTATTAACAACATTTACCAGCCTGAATGTCCGAGAAATTCCCATAGAAAATATGCGTCCTCCGACAGGAATCGAACCTGTATCCTATACGGAACCGTCATATAGCCTGACGTGGTTTTAACGATTTCGCCAAAATCGATTTTGCTAACCGAACGTCCTTCTGTGGCTTTCGGCTATACATTTAGCCATTTTCAAGGTTGAAATAGATTAACTGTTAACAAGAAATAGTTTTTTGTATGTATGTATTTATATATTTTTTTCAATATCTTGACCGTGTTTTGAAAATGAAAAGATGAAAGAAGGATTGCTGCTTAAATACACACACACACACACACACACACACACATATATATATATATATATATATATATATATATATATATATATATATATATATATATATATATATATATATATATATTCTTGCATTCCTAGAAGCTTTTTCTTTTCTGGGTATAAAGTGTGTAAAAATTGTTCAAATGTTCTATAAAGCTAAGCGCTTTCTGCTCTTTTATTAGCCCTTGTCAAGGATGTTTTCTTGATAATTTTCAACTGAATATGTAATTTTTTTAATATATGTGTATCTATAGTGACGGGAATGGTTTTTACATGAAGTTGAAGCTATTATATTTGTATTATCTACAAGTATGTTGCTGGCGAAGTTTGCTAGATTTGCGTCCTAATTGTGCTATGGTCGGAGGGATGTAAAGTGAGTCTTCTTGATAGGTATTAAATTGTATGTCCAATATACTTTTCAGGAATCTGGTTTGATGAGGAATGCAGTTCCTTAAGGAGCATGTCAATTCATAAATGATATTGGGTCTCGGTAATTTGGATCTTGCAGATAAGTTGTTGTTGATAATTAGATAAAAAAAAATAAGTTCGAAAAAAAAAAGAAATATTCCCAGCACTAGAGATACAAATATATAAAAAATCTACTTTACTCGGTTTTAAAAAAAGTCTTCATAATTTCTAATAGAATACATGAAATTTAAAACATTTCGACATTTTTTACACACTTTATGTCCAGAAGAGAAAAAAAAAATATACGAAAGAAAGATTGAATAAAATGCTTAAACCACAGTACCTTGTTCAACGTCTTTAATGAAACTTGTATAAAAGAGGAATTTTATATATATATATATATATATATATATATATATATATATATATATATATATATATGGGGTGTATCAAAAATACTTTTACAAACTTTGGGGCAGGTTCCTCACACCAAAACAAGGACAAAAATCCATATAAACATGTCCAAAAGGCCATCGTTGTACCTCAACACAGCAAGTCATAAAAAATATTCAAAATATCCTCCGCTTGTATCTACACACGCATTCACCCGTCGGCTCATTGACTGGCGGACCCTTTCAAATACTCCCACATTCGGTGTCGAATGGGTTCGCGGGCCCCCATGATACGTTGATAAAGCGTCTCTGCATTATTAATGTCTGCTGCATAAACCAATCATTTTAGGTAGACCGACAGATAAAGATCCAAAGGGATGAGGTTAAGGCAACATGGAACCTGTCCTCCCCTACCTATCCATCTGCCATGGTATATATCAGCCATTGCATCGCGAATAATGTGACTAAAATTACTATCCATGCGGTTTCTATGAAGTGTACGACATGCTAAGGCCACTTGATATGTGCTAATACCTGTAGAATATGTTCTTCATGGTCAGGCATACGAGCATATCGTAGTCTTCCTCGGTTCATAGTTTATGGTGCCACAGATCCTGTCTCAGGAACACGATGACAAACAACGCCAAAGGTTGGATGACTCGGCTGTCGTCCGTATTGAAACGCAATTTCATGCAGCCTAATCGCGTCCATTACTATTCGCGTGACCGTATGTAAAAATCATATCTGCCTGCTCACTATATGAAAATCCTTCCATTGTTAAACGGACCACTTCACAGTTAACTCATTGCTACACACGTTAAACGTTGAAAACAGACAAGCCACAAATATACACGAATGACAAATGTAACCTAGTCTAAATGGCAACACAGCCATTTGCCGTAAACTTAACTCAAAAACGAAGGATTTGCGAACGTGTTTATATGGACTTTTGTTATTGTTTTGGTGTGAGGAACCGGACCCAAAGCTTTTAAATGTATTTTTGGTACATACCATATGTATACAGGGTCATCGAAAAGTAACTCCCTATTGCATGTATGGCAGGCCAGCTAGGGGTCCTGTCTTAACACCTAATGATTTTTGTTTTCTCTTGGGGTTGGTTAAAGGAGCAAGTCTACTATACCAAACCAAGACCTTGGAAGGACTTGAAGGGTGAATACAAGAAATTATGTCTTCCATACCACAAGAGTTCCTGGTGAATCAGCTGACGCAATTCCTGAGCAGCTAGAGAAACTGGTAGCGAAATCTGGTGCCTATATTGAATTTTAAATAAAATCTCATTCAAACTGCTTTCCTCTCATATCCATTTCTTGTAAAAATTATAGTTAAGAAATAAATTATAAGTATTTTTAAAATGGAGAGTTACTTTTGTATCACCCTGGATATCTCCTGGGTATAATGTAGTCGATTTTTTCATCTTTGCAGATTACATATTGAAAATAAATGCTTCAGCTATTTAAATGTACATTTTTCTTTTGTTTTTTTTCCCCATCAATCCTACCTGTTGCCTTATGTATTTCTCATTGGCTAAATAGGCAAACTCTATTTCTCTTCGAAGTCGTGGAGAGCTATAATCACCCATCTCCTAAAAGAAATAGGCACTTCAACGTGGTGTAATGGTTAGCAAGCTTGTCTTGCCTGATCAGTTACAACTGAATACTGATTTCGATCCACACTGGACGCCCCAAACTTTTAGCCTTGTGCCATATCTAAGCTACTTTTAGAAAATCACTATCTCCTAGAAGATATCTAGCAGAGAGAGATGGAGATAGAGAGAAAGGGAGAAGAAGAGAGAGGGGGGAAAGAGTCGGAGATAGAGACAGAGAGAGAGAAGGAGAGAGAAAGGGAGTGGAGAGAGTAGGAGATAGAGAACTATAGAAGGAGAGGGAAAGACAACGGGAGAGAGAGAGAGAGAGAGAGAGAATAAAGAAAATTGTATCGATATAGGTAAAATGTATTTCTCTTCAAATTTATGATTCTTGATTAATACGTAAAACCAGAACATGTGTCAAACGAAGGAATTTTAAGGAGAGTAGAACTAAAAAAGGAAAGAAGGATTGGAAAGTTTAACACACACAGGCAAGAAAATCTTGGGAAAACACCGAGTAACCTCCTTGTGTCTTAGTGTCGTTCTCGCCCTGCTTGGGGTGAATTGATAAAAATAAATTTACCCAATCTTCTATTACATTTTCTTAACACTCTGTTTCTTAATACTCTGTTTAGATTCTGGAAGGCATCTTCCATATTTCAAATGTAAAACCAACACATGTGTCAAAAGAAGAAATTTTAAGAGAACTAGATCTAAAAAAGGAAAGAAGTATATAGAGTCAATAGTTTGGTTTTTGGCATGTTTCTTTTTAAATGACTATTTTTTTATAAACTCATTTCAGTGGATATTTCCAAAGACAATGGGAATTGCAGATGATGATATACTCATGTCTGAGAAGAGTGTATTTAAAGAGAGAAAGTGAATGCATATGAATTGCATTCAAGAACGATTATTAAGGACACAGCAAAATAGTGCATCTTATGCAGACATGAAAAAAAATCATCCGTATATGCAGCAATAGTATTAAAGCCAAGAGTGGTCAATTCAAAATAAACAATGTAAAATATATGGCGATAAAAATTAGAGCACCAGGCATCTATTGAGTGCGGTGGTTCATAAAGCATACAGAAATAAACATGACTGGGCAGGAACGGCGATTCATTGGGAATTGTGCAAATTATTAAGATTTAGCTCTGAAATTCAGTGCAAAAAAGCAGAATTGGCTTAGAGAATACAAATATAAAATTAAACGGGACTTAGAAATTGTTGTGATCAAGTAATAGTTAAGAAATACCAAAACAAGAGGTTGCAGATAAATCGTGTAAATACAACAGAAGTCTGTTAAACGACTTGGGAGTGTGTATTTGTTGACCAACGTTAAGTCTATATCACTGCTATATTTAGAAGCCCGCCACAAGTGTTATATGTGGCACAAGGCCGAGTTTAAAGTGGGTCATCCGAGCCTGTAGGCTAGGCCCCCCCCCCCAAAAAAAAATCCCCGTAGAACCCGCATAAACGGTTTCGGGTCTGTCTACATCCCTGACAAAACTCTGCCCTTCGGCACAGCCTCGTCCGGTTTCCACTCTTCTCATGGCGGAGAGTTCGACAGGAGCTGTAAAGAGTCACAGCCTCGGAAGAACAGTTTATATCACGGTTATATTTAACGGCCCCACCCACGTGGGTCTTATGTGGCACAAGGCCGAGTTTATCGTGGGTTCTCCGAGCCCGTATGCTCGGCCAGAAATATTCCCTTCGAACCCGTATAAACGGGTTCAAGGCCTGTGTGCCTCCCCGGACGAAACTTTGCCCTTCGGCAAAGCTTCATCCGGGTTCCTCTCTGACGAAGTAGAGAGTTTGACAGTAATGAACGGTGTATATCACCGTTATATTTAACTGCCCCCCCCCCCCACGTCGGTCGTATGTGGCACAAGGCTGGTTTATTGTGGGTTCTCCTAGCCCATATGCTCGACCAAAAATATTCTCTTTGAATCTGTATAAACGGGTTCAGGTCCTGTCTACCTCCCCGGACGACACCTTGCTCTTCGGCAAAGCCTCGTCTGGGTTCCTCTCCGCCGAAGCGGATAGTTTGACAGTCATCCCTGTTCCCCCGAGGCTTAATTTCCTACTAGTTTACGGTAACTGGAAGAGTCCACAATAGCCTCAATAGAGGAAGGACGCCACAACAAGCCCCAAATAAGAAATCCTGCCTTACTGGTCATAACTCTGACAACCTTAATCGAATGGTGTAGGTAGTGGTGGTGGTTGTGTTTGTGGTGGTGGTGGTGCTTGTGGTGGTGGTGGTGCTTGTGCTTGTGGTGGTGGTGGTGGTTGTGGTGGTGGTGGTTGTGGTGGTGGTTGTGGTGGTGGTGGTGGCGTGAACCTCGTAGACGTTGAATTTATATAGTGATGAATTGCCGTTGTTTAAGTTTTAATTTACGACTGACAAACTTGCGAAGACAGTACGGTTGAACTAATATAGGTGTGAAGACACCTTTTCCGCTTCGAGATGCGTTGACGTGCCTCCCGACAGATTGATGCCAGTTCGCTGGCCGACCTGTTGAGATCAGTCCTCTCTTTCAGCCTCTCTCTCCCCATCCCTCTCTCTAGCTTCCTCCAAGAAATGATGCTGCCCCACATTGAAATAAAGTAAGGAAAAAAAAAAAACTCCTAGAAAATTTTTTCGTTGTTCATTCAGTTTGTGGTGCAGCGTTGGGGTCTGAAGAATTGTCAATAAACTATGAGAAGACACAAACGGCAGGTAAGGCAACAGAAACATCAAGTCCGGGGCCAGAAAGCTAATTTTCAAAAGAAAATTAAATTTGTCAGATAGCTGATGTTACTGAATCAGTTGACCACGGGGGCAGAGGGGGCGGTGGGATCATCGACTGACGCAGATAACGTTACAAAAATATGTTGTAATTAAACTAGTGTTGTTACGGATTTCTTGGGTCAGACAATCATAACTTAAAAGAAAATTTTGATCGGAATCCTTTTTTCTCGAATTCCGTATAGGTAACGATTAAGAAATGCTTTTTTTCAGTTTTTTTGTTGTTGTTGTTATGATTAAATAATTATTTGGTTACTCTCATTCTGGCTGGAGGCCAGAAATATAAATCACTTTTGCATATCACCATCAAACAGAAGGAAGCGTTTTCAACTGCCAGTGGTTAGTAAAAAACAAACATAAAAAACATTCTGCCTGATTACATCGTTCCGATTCGACTTATACTCAATGTCATGGAAGTTTTCACACTTGGCAGACGTATATCTTGTAAGTAGAAAAAAAACTGATTCATAGATTATGGGTTAAGGTTTGTTTATGTCAAATCGTTTGTGACTAACAATGAATGAGGTTACCTTATATTAAATTGTCTGTCTCCAACAGGGGCGGAAATTAACTTATTTGAAATCGTGTAAGTTGTATAATAAATGAAGTTGACGTATTTCAAATCAACTGGTTCAGGAAAAAATACCCAAGGATGTTCGCTTATTTCAATTCTGCATTGCCTGACTGTGAATCATTTCTGTCTAACAATAAATATAGTTTTCTCATGCCAATTTGGTTGGATCAAGCAATGATTACAGATTCCTTATTTTAAACCTCTGTCCAACGAAATCTTATTTAAAAGTGTATATGTCCATCAAGGGGAAATAGTTTATTACAAATCGTCTCTGGCCAGCAATTTATCTCAAATTTTTGTCTAACGTGTTTATTTTCTTCCAAATTGCTTATATCAAACGGGAAAATAGAGACGATTCCAGTTGTTACAGGTTGATGATAGGGATTATAGTTCTATGTATCCCAATTACGATTGATATTAGGGTACAGCAGCGTAGTACATAGTTTCATTTGGGTTAAATTTGCCCAGAAATGGTTTTAGACACATTGTCAAATGGTTTGACAGCATGCTCCATTGACCTAACGAAGCCAGTTGAACATTTATGAGAGGTTTTAGAGAGGCTCATTCATATGCACCTATAAATATCAGTGATCTGTGGAAATGACAGGGCACATCTCTGCAGAGGTTTTTGTGGGATACATGTCACGTTGTATTTCCGCTTTTTGAGGGACCGACACGATAATAGGCATCTATTCCAGGACTTTTGGCACGTCAGGGTCAGGCTGCATACAGGCATTTGAAGGATATTTTATATATAATATTTAGCATAATTTGAAGCATAGTATCACGAAACAATAAAGTTTTGTCGGAAAAAAAGAGAAAAGGAAACTGCTACCTGCTATGTAATATCAACGCTCTTATATGGCAATGAATGGTGGATAATCTCTTCATAGATAAAGAGAAATGGTATGGCAGCAATGGTGTGCTTCTACGGAAGGAGGCAGAGAGTTCAAAGGTCGGAACATGTGAGCCACAAGGAAGTTCTAGGACACGAAATGAAGAAAGAATGCTTGGAAAATGTGACACTCAAAGGACATATTGATGAGAAAACAGAGAAATCGATCTAAAAACTTGTGTAAGGGATTACAGAACAGAGAGAGATAGAGAGAGAGAGAGAGAGAGTGAGAGTGAGTGAGAAAGAGTGAGTGAGAGAGAGAGTAAGAGTGAGAGCTGAGAGAGAGAAAGAGTAGAAACACAAATATTGCTAAGCGGTACAAAAGATAGGAAGCTGTAGAGAGCCATGATCAACCTACCTAATGAGCTTGAGTAAATGAATAGCAGAACAGGGACATTGACGAAAAGTAAGACAAACATTGCTAAAAATTACGAAGGATGGGAAGTTGTGGAGAGCCATGATCAACCTACCTAATGAGCTTGAGTAAGTGGATGGTAAAACAGGGACAGCCAGAGAGAGTAGAAAGAAAAACGTTAATAAGAACTACAACAGATAGGAAGTTGTGGAGAGTCATGATCAACCTACCTAATTAGCTTATGTAAATGGATGGCAGAACAGGAACATTAACGGAGAATAAAAAGACAAATATAGCTAAAAGCTACAAATTATAGGAAGTTGTGGAGAACCATGATCACCTATCTAACGAGCTTTTGTAAATGGATCGCAGAGCAGAAGATGGGAAGGATAGTAAAATAGACAAACTTTGCTAAGAGCTACAAAGGATAGGACGTTGTGGAGAGCTATGAACGCCCACGTCCTGAAGGGACGTAGAAGAAGAAGAATTGTCGTGAAAGCCACCATATGGGACTAGTGCAAAAAGCCGCTAAATACACAGAAGCCCATCTGAAGAGAGTCTTGCAATGCAAGTGAAAGACTTGGAAATCCGAGAACGACTAACATCATCCAGATGGCGTCATTACAAAAACAATTTAGATTTCTTAGTACAAATTCTGGAGTACGAAGGTGACTTGCTGTCTCTTGATTCTCAGCGAGAAGCTCCGACAATTGCTGGCGTGAAAATCGACCAAAAAAAAAAAAAAAAAATACAAAAAAAAAAAAAAAAAAAAAAAATTAATCAAACAAACATTTTTAAATGGTAACTTTTTGGCATCGTACAACGCAGAGCGCATTTATTTTACCACCGCTTCGACTGCAGCGAGCCGACGCGCCACCTATTGCCCGACAGGTGCATAAATTTTGGCAGAGTTAATGCTGTTAAGTAAGCACTCTGTCTATCGTAATTACAGTTGAACAAAACTCATCATATCTTCATTATCAATTAGCTCCATCGACAGGATGTTTTTACGGGCATGCGTATAAATGTGATTACGTCACATCCGGTCGTAAGGCATGTTTTATATCAATTTATTTTTATACGGTCTAGTCTGCTACAAGGCCATTTAAGAAACTTTTGCAGAAGGACGGTAATATTTTGCAAGAAACGGAGAACATTTTTTTCATTTAAGTGACCATAAAAGATTTTTTTTAATTTCCATTAACATGGTTGATGCTAACCTCCAGAAGAATGGCTCATTACACCTGCTGGAGCTGGCGTTTTCAGCTGACATGAAGTGGAAAGATTATATTGCATCAATTGCTAGGTCTGCCGCTGGGAAAGTTGCTTCACAGTGTCGTCCTAGACAATTTTCTTGCCAGAAGATATCTTACATAAGTCTACCATTCCTCGTTTCTTGGAATTTTGCTGTGACTTCTGCTCTGGTGGTGCTATTTATAGATTCTTGATAAAATTCAAAGACGAATCTGCAATGTTATTGGTCCTAACCTGAGATCTCGGCTCCAGTCATATTTCCACTGCCATAACATGGCTTCCCTCTGCCTTTTCTATAAATAATTTCTTAGTAATTATCCTGAAGAACTTTCCGTATATAAATTGTAATCATTGTAAATATTCAATGAGGTTTTATTTTAAAAAGTTGTTATTTTTATCGCCACCTAAAGACAAATAGTAAATATGGAAACGAATTAGGATTTCATAGAGATTATGAGGTATTATGGTGATTGTAGTAAGAATAGTAAGTAAAAATGTGTTTGTTTTGATGTAAGGAATACTGTTGTATGTTTGTATCAGTGATTGAGGCTAGCTAATAAGACAGATTGAAGACTAGCCTTACCTCATCCCCCTTTTTAACCTTATACCATATTTTTCCATTTACAAAATAAATATTAGTTTACGCTATGGTAACTAGATATTATAAAAATTAAGAGCAGTACTAGATTGGCAGCTAGGTCTCGTCATTTTATATTTGAAATGGCTAGATGTAGCCTGACCATCTTCAAAGCATTTTATTAAATACCCAAAAGAACAGTTTTTGGGGAAAGGTCGTCTTGGCCAGACCGAAACATCTGGTCACTTTTCATCTCTTTCCAACTTTTAGTATATAAATGGTAACTGTAATAGTATATTAGATGTTTCCCTATAAGGAAACATTTGGCTAAACACTCTGTACTATTAAAGTTTATAAAGTCTTTCTCTTAATTTTTCAGGAAAATAGGTTTTCAAGTCCAGTAGCTGTTATCGCTCTTTCCAGTATTGATGGCTTGAACTAAATATATTTTGAACGCAATTATATGCTTTCAACTCCAGATAAAATGTATTGTTGGTCATTTTTTATATAATAACGTATTGCTAGTATTTTTATTACACAAATGTATTTTTCTACACTTTCATCGTGTTTTGTTTTTGATTTGGGTTTTACTTTGCCCATAGCTGGGACCCTAACAGATGCTACGATACCGGGTCAGAGGCGGACCTGGGAACAACAACAATTAAGAGGTGGTTCGATGTTCCTCAAAATCTCCAATCTTCCGATCAGAGGCCTTTGCTGCCAGATATAGTTCATCGTCATACCCAGGACTAGAAAGATGAAGAAGACGAATTTGAAGAACGTCTTGTTTTAAGTGACGAGGGCCACATCTCATACGAAAGGCAAAGATATGTACCGTGTGACAGGCACGTGCATATTGAAAACTTGTGAAATCGACAGACTTTTGAAATTCTCATTGCAAATTTGATGACTAAGTCTTACTTTGCTCAACTATAAGAGTGTTTAATTTTTGTCGTATATTCGGACTATTGTTATCCCTTCTCTTTCTGGTTTAGGTCCTTGTGCCCACCGGCCTTCGTACGGGACAATGGCTTAGATGATAAAGCATTGCTTTGTGAGTTCAATCCCTGGATCAGGCACCCTGTACTTGAACGCAGTGGAAACGGACGAGCAATTGACTGAACACTACTAAAAATAAGAACTAGACGAGATACCCCTTGACATGAGCAGTGGAATGAGAATCGTCTATCCCCGTAGATTAAATAAAGGGTTCAGTTTAAAATTCCCTATAGCTTATTCAGATCGATATATACCTGATGAAGGCCTGAGGGAGCAACGGCTGAAACGTTATGGTAACAACAACCCGTTTGAGGGCAATAGTCCGAATATAAAGAGGGTAAATAATTATGTAAGTCTGTTTAGTTTCATTTGACGAGAGTATGGAGTTACTCAGATATTTACATCAGAAATGATATGAAAGTTTTTGAAACTCCGTGGATTTGGGTCGTTGATTTTTGTTTCTGGGAGACATTATGAACTGCAAATTAAAACTTTATTGAAAACTAGCTTTCTTTTTTTTTTCTTATTGTGATAGTTGCCATATCATTTTACAGTTTTTAAAGCCGAAACATATTATTCACCTTACAGAAACTGCTTCGCGATCCTATCGCCCGTCGTCATGAATAAATGACCATCGTAACTGGAGGTAAAGTATAGGAGACATGCATACTCTTTTTTTAAGCGTTTCACCCGAAGCAAGGCGGGAAGCCATTAGCACGCAAGGGGTTACAGAGAGTTGGAGCGAGAGCAAAGAGGAGTGATAGAGGAAAGGATGAAGAGGAGGATAGGGGATAGATCAAGGTATCTGGAGACGTCGATTGGCATTACATTTGAATAGTTGGAGATTATAGCTACCAGGAAAACAAGAAAAGGGGAGGGAGTTACACAGGCGAGAGATGCGTGAAATGAAGCTATTGGAGTAGAAGAGACGGCTAAATTTAATAGTTCCGACTGTGAAAGGGTGAGAGTGAGATGCCAGCCTAGTTGAACGCTTAAATTCATGAAGTCTGGGAACCAGCGAAAGCAGCTCCTCGGAGCAGTTACCATGAAAATATTTGTAAAAAAGACAGAGGAAGGCCACGGCACGTCTGAGAGAGAGTGACTGCAGACGAGATGCCAGATTAGGGCCAATTACATTGCATATCCGTCTCTGGATTTTATCAAGAACCTTGAGACAAACACAAGGGGCACCGGACCATATATGGCAGTAATACTCCATACAAGGGCGAATGGTTGATTTGTAGGTTTGAAGGATCGACTCCGGCGAGAGAAATTTCCTGGCGCGGCACAGGGAGCCAACTTTCCTAGCGATGGACGAAGCTATTGACTCAATGTATTTGTTCCATGTCAGGTCAGCAGTCAATGTGTGACTGAGTAGTCGCAAAGAGGTGCTCTCGTGGAGTTGAGCATCAGACATTCTAATGGAGGGCATTAATATTTTAATATTGGGGTTAGACTAAATTAGAATTTATTCTAACTAATAAATATTAAATTATACGATAAAATTGGAAATTTAAAATTACCCATATATATATATATATATATATATATTAGGTTGGTGCAAAAATAATGACGTAATAATGTCGTTTTTTGACGTTACGTCAAAAAACGAGATTATTACGTCATTATTTTTGCACCAACATAATATATATATATATATATATATATATATATATACACGTTTTGTTTTCTTTAAATTCTCTTATTAACACCGGCTGTTTCACCTGTTTTTTCGCCATTCTTTACAAAGCTCTTCCACATCATCGACCAAATTAAGTTCTAATGAGGTATTTATTACGCTAAGTCAGTTAATTCTCTTTTTTATTTTTTTTTAATTATTATTGTCTGAAGCAAATTAACTCGTCGAAATGAATTTCTAAGCTAAAATATTGTGATAAAAAAGAAACAAACAAATAAACAAGTATAATGGTAAGATCAATGGCCGGAAAAGCTTAAGAAATAACGAAAGAGTTTTCGCTCTGAACTTTGGAAAACACTAGTAAGGCCAAAGATTATATCGTCAGAAAGACTGTCTTCAAAATAACAAAGATAAAAACAAGATGTGAAAAACATATGGAATAATGTCAGATTAGGTTAAGTTTGTTAATTCAACGACATATAAACCCTTTTTCGGGTTTTATAGGACAAATGGATTTTATAGGTCAAAAATTGCAACAGGCAGGTGGACATTAGACAGGTTTACACTGGAATGAAAAAGTAGCTATTGCTCGGGTTTATAGCCGGGTCTGTAAGTATCCACC
Source organism: Acanthosepion lycidas (assembly GCA_963932145.1). NCBI lineage: Eukaryota > Metazoa > Mollusca > Cephalopoda > Sepiida > Sepiidae > Acanthosepion > Acanthosepion lycidas. The sequence continues at coordinate 5,403,233 of OZ010575.1, read as the reverse complement.
CGGAAGGTGGCCCTTTTGAGAAGGTAACATACTTCTGAAGGGGATGTACCCGGCGTATTTTAAGTCCTGCTTATAGATCAAGGAATAAATTGTGGCAGATGAAGTATTTTCATTTTTCTACGTATTGTAAATTGCGGCGTATAAACCTAAAAAAACGTCCTAACTAGACCTCATATGTACAATTCATTGTCTGTTTTGGGGGAGTCTCTGCTCACCTAAACGGGCGATAGAAGAGGAATTAAACTAAAGGGAGAGAAATAAAAGGGGCCAATAAGCATACAACCCCTAGCTAGGTTAATTATCAAGGAGGAGAGCTCATTAAAACAACTGCCATGAAAATATTTATAGAAAAGACAGAGGGAAGCCACGTCAAAGTAGAGAAGTCATGTCAGGAACGATAACATTACAGACCCTTCTTTGGATTTGTGTTGAGAATCTCAAGATATATCAGGCAGAAGCACAAGACCAAACGTGACAGCCATATCCAAAGAAGTAGATTTATAAGTACGCAAAATGGATTCTGTCAAGAAGAATGCCGGCATAACACAGTGAACAGACTTTCTAAACAGCAAACCTAGCAATTGATTCAGTATAAGCACTGACACTTCACGTCAGTGGGGAAACGTTAGACCGAGAGGGCGCATACAGTTGATCTCATACAAACGTGTCAACAACGCCACATAGAGCTTTCAAAAACACTTCTTGTTGACTCACAACAACTTGCCGGCAAAGTTACAAGGTAACGTGATTTACAAGAGGTTTGGAACGTACCTGGGGCTCAGCAGAAAATGGATAATAAATTCCAGCAAGATTTATGGGTTCAATAACTGGACAGAGCAGCGAGGGAGCAAAACTGGGAGAATTAATTGAAACTGAGAAATCCTAATAAGGCATGGCACGTGGAATTAGAACAATCTAACCCCGTTGAATAAATAATAAATAAATAATTCTAACGGATATGACCAACCAATGCCGGAGCATACAACGGCCGAAACGTCGTGAATATGAAAATAAAAATGAGAATAACAAATGATGTAAATAGAGTGAATACTTACTATCTATCTATCTATCTATCTATCTATCTATCTATCTATCTATCTCAGTCTCTTCGTATCTATCTATCTATCTATCTATCTATCTATCTATCTATCTATCTATCTCAGTCTGTTCACATCTATCTATCTATCTATCTATCTATCTATCTATCTATCTATCTATCTATCTATCTCAGTCTCTTCGTATCTATCTATCTATCTCAGTCTCTTCGTATCTATCTATCTATCTATTAGGTTGGTGCAAAAATGATGTCGTTTTCTCACATAGTAACATATGTGAGAAAACGACATTATTTTTTGCACCAACCTAATATCTATCTATCTAAATCTATTCATATATATATCTAGCAATGAATATGGATAAGCACACATTAATATATATCACTAAAAACAATACTGTTTGAACAATTATTGATGCATTTATTGATTGAAAGTTTGAAAATATCATGGCCTTAAGCCAGGCTACACAACAACTCCAAAACAAATCGCATTTTGGAAAGTCCCGTGGAACGAGGACATCAATCCCAACAACAGAAGTTCGATCCACAATTACTAGTGCGGTATATATTTGGCATTCACTCAGAGACTTACCCACGCGAAGAAAATCCCAAAACAGGCTCTGAGATTCCCTTTTTATTCGCTTAGAAGCCTTCGGTGTTTTCTTTGCAACAGAAATGGTTGCTTTTCGGTTTTCTGGAATCCAAGTTCTAAGCGTACCATTCCATTTGTAATTAGATACTCACAGAGGTTAGTTCTCATTATTTCAAAGACTATCATCCATTTTTGCATGACGGCATCTCAACAGAAAATACACCCATCCGAATCTATCTATCTATCTATCTATCTATCTATCTATCTATCTATCTATCTATCTAGCCATATATATATATATATATATATATATATATATATATATATATATATATATATATATATATATATGTTCTAATGTAACAGTGCATGATAAATAAAGACATATATATATATAAATATAAAAGTGAACATAGAAGTCAACACTTAGAGGCGACAGTCTGTTTCATGCTATATACAATCGTCAGGCCACATGTGCTGTTATTTTTCTCGGCTATTTTATATTTCTTCATATATATATATATATATATATATATATATATATATGTATATACGTATCAATCTTTCTGTACAAGTCTGTTTGGATCTATCTATCTATCTATCTATCGAAGTATGTTCATATCTATCTATCTATCTATCTATCTATCGAAGTATGTTCATATCTATCTATCTATCTATCGAAGTATGTTCATATCTATCTATCTATCTATCTATCTATCTATCTATCTATCTATCTATCTATCTATCTATCTATCTATCTGTCTCATTCTGTTCACATCTATCTATCTATCTATCTATCTATCTATCTATGTATGCCCGATAACACCTGAGAGAAGTACTTGAGAGAAGTACTATCTCAAGAAACTTGATAAGAAGAACCTCGATGACGATCCGACTCGGAACAGAATGAAGGACTGGAGGCGTTGTGAGCTCCACTCGCCACCCATTGTGTAATCCACGTGGTTTGTGATATTTGGTTTATTGTGACTAATTAGCATCTTACTGTGATCGACAACATATGCCCGAAGAATTTTAAGGCTAACTGTGCCGCCTATACAGAGTACTGAACATTGTGCTGACGTAGTGTATCGATGAGCCTACCGCCCAAGAAGGGCAGTCTGTACAGGATTTAGCCTCCGTCTACAATACCCGTAAGAGATTCATTGAAGTCCACCATTTTAAAAGTTGGGGTCCAGCATGAATATGAACGAATGTACTTATTCAGAGGTTGGCACCAAATCTAATATCGATGCCCACATCGGTTTTATTTGAATAAGCCTTTTGTATTTTTCTTATTTTTCAATGGCACTATCGTTGCACCTGACGTAAGCTTTAAGTGACTTCAATTTTAATTGCAGCAAACTGAAAACGCCTTTTCATAAATACACTGCGTGCTTTGCAATTTTTGAGAACCACTTGATTGACGTCAAAAGTTCTTGAATACAGAAAAAAATTAACATTACTCATTTTTAAGTCTGGCATAAAACAGTTGGAATTTAAAAAAAAACATGAAAAGTTAAATAGACAGACATTTAGGGTGTTATTTATTAAAGCCTGTTTAAGTATATATATATATATATATATATATATATATATATATATATATATATATATATATATTTCCGTCTTGGAATTTTTTATTTGAAAATACGTGAAATTGAGGAAAAATAACATCTATGCCTGAAGATGGTGCTTGTATACATCGAAAGCCCTTTCTAACTATATGGACCGAACATCTAATCCATTGTACAATTAATAAAAACAAGGATCGCGTCGTTCAGCGAATGCCTTATTTAATCTGTGAGCGAAGTGACTTCGCCATTAATTACATTAACTTTATTCTTTTAATGTCCATTTTCTAATATTAATTATTTCATTAATATATATATTGTCATCCACTGATTGTTTCGATGTATCACAGCTCATCAGTGCGTCTAGCTAGGATCGAAATCCGACTGAACTGGCGTCACTCGGGGGATTCTACTACTAAGCCGTTGGCGCATGGCAGGGATGAAGGTGAATTTAAGCGTATTTATTTTTAGATAAACACACAGTGACTGAGAGAACTCGATCCGATTTAACGAAGAGCCACTGTTTACAAACTCACTTCCCAGAGAGCTCAACCGAAATAAATTTATATATATATATATATATATATATATATATATATATATATATAAGTAGATATTCTGTTTATAATAACCAGTACAACGGTCCTGAATGTCGGAGAAATTTCCTAATATACACATCATTCGCAAACAGTACCGTTTCGCAGCTACTCAGTGAGACTAGACAACCAAATACCTCTAGCACGGATCGAAACCTAACCAATTCGGCGTCAATCAGAGACTCTACCACTGAGCCATCTTCACTCGACAGCCTGCGTCGGCCAAATTTAGCGTATTGTTTATACAATCGTAAACATACGGCAAGCAGCCAAAGGGCTCTATTCATTTTACTGAAGAGTTTCGCATTTACGCAGTTGACCGTTGTTTTTAGAATTAGCTTGTCATTCAACAGTGCTCAATTGAAAATATATTTTCAAGCCCAAGAGTTGTAAGTTCAATACCTGGCTACAGCAGAGGTGAGCAAAAACTTGGGGAATTGAGTTAAATGGAAATAACTGAAACGGAAATATTCCTGAAGAGGCATGGCACGTGGAACTAGAACAACCTAACCTGGTGGACGAAATACAGGGGTCGGTTCGACATTCCAATCAACTGAAGAAGGCCGGAGCGTACAACGGCCGAAGCATCGTGAATATGCCAACAAATACGCTTTTATTCACCTGACTAAGTAAATAATTACAATACCCCATCCATATATATATATATATATATATATATATATATATATATATATATATATATATATATATATTATAACCATGGAATATTAATGTTTAAGCCTTTTTATTATATTTTTTTTATTATAACTAATTTAAAATATGTTTTTTTTGGCTACTCAGGAATTACCATGTTTCAAAAACCGAAGCTAAAAACTTCAAATTCAATTATATAATTAAATTAAAAGCATTAGTTCTGTTTTGTCTTCAACGTTCCAAAATTCGCTTGAAGATGAAACAGAACTAATGCTTTTAATTTAATTTTATAATTAAATTTGAAGTTTTTAGCTTCATTTTTTGAAACATGGTAATTCCTGTGTAGCGAAGAAAGCATATTTTAAATCAGTAAATTTATAATATTTATGCTCTGTAAATTTACATTGAGCACTGTTTGATAAAAATAAAAAATATCAATAAAAACACCGCATCTTACTGTTCTTTCTTTTTATTATAATATATATATATATATATATATATATATATATATATATATATATATATATATATATATATATATATATAATTAATACAAGTGAAAGGTTTTTCCGTTAGCTGATTGATGTTACCATAAGCATCCCAATTCCACAGTTTTGAAGACGGACACTCTGGAAATAACTTCATCTACTCGTCGGGCTGTATTGTATTGACTGTATGTATGTGCTTTTACAACAAAGCTAGTATTAAGTATTTTCAAAATATTCAGGATTAATTTACATTTATAGTAACATGTCTTTGTTATCCTATATTTTGTTATTCAATAAAAAATAAATTAAAATTAATTGGGATATTCTTTTTTATCCATCCCCCGCAAAGAAGACAATAAAGCCACTAAGACGCAAATGGTTTAATGTGTGTTAGAGAATATGAAAAAAACGCTATTAAGGAAATAGAAGAATAAATGAAAATTAATTTAGAAAACAGGATTTACGGTGGATTACGACGAAGTAATTATTTTGTGGGGAAAGGAAATAAAATCAATAAATAAAAAAATGATAAAGAATAATAAAAAAAATAATTTTCCCATGATGCCTGTTATAAAAAAACAAAACAAAAAAAAACAAAAAAAAACAGAAATTGTTCCTGCTCAAATGTGCGAATTTATGATCCCACTTCCGAAAAGGACAGACGCTTTCTCTTTCCACTTTCCAACAAGATCATTTCAGCACGCCTACTCATGAAGTAGAGGTTCGGTCATCCCAACTCAGCGCGTGGTTGACTTGAGCTCGACCATCTTTACCCATTCTTATCCTTACTTCCCATAAATCCTTTCTGAACCAAAAAGTAAAAACGAACATACTCAAGAGACATTTACCTTTGTTTCAATCCAGACAACATAAAATGAATAAACGTCCGCAGCAGAAAGCTTGATTTTTGTCTACTTCTTCTATCGTCTTTATTGATCTAAAAAAAAAAAAAAAATACACACAAGCTCTAAAATAGCAAAGATGTTCGTTTCAGTACACTGGAAACAACGTTTACACAATTGATATATCGCATAGTACCAGGTGGCGCCAACGGATTTGTTGAAACAAAAACTAAGACCAAATCTGTTAGCAGTTGCGGAGGATGAAGGTAGGACTACTTGTTTTTTTTTTTAGACAGTACCGATTTTTGAACTTTTATCTTAAATATAGATATGTAGATGTTAGTTTTCTGTGACGGAAAGTGCCGTGGACACAACACAAGTTCGATCCCCAATAAATACCGCAGAATATATTTGTCATTCAAGAAAATCCCAAAAAAGCCTTCGGTGTTTTCTTTGCAACAGAAATGGTTACTTTTCGGTTTTCTGGAATCCGAGTTCTAAGCGTACCATTCCATTTGTAATTAGATACTCACAGAGGTTAGTTCTCATTATTTCAAAGACTATCATCCATTTTTGCATGACGGCATCTCAACAGAAAATACGCCCGTCCGAATCTATCTATCTATCTATCTATCTATCTATCTATCTATCTATTTATGAGTCCATTAGTATCTATCTATCTCAGACAGTTCGGATCTATCTATCTATCTATCTATCTATCTATACAAATCTAGATATCTAGCCATATATATATATATATATATATATATATATATATATATATATATGTTCTAATAGTGCATAATATATATATATATATATATATATATGTCTATACGTATCAATCTATCTATACCAGTCTTTTTGGGTCTGTCTCTGTTCAAATCTATCTATCTATCTATTTATGAGTCTATTATCTATCCATCTGTTTATCTATGAGTCTATGTAACACTGCATAATATATATATATATATATATATATATATATATATATACGTATCAGTCTATCTATACCAGTCTTTTTGGGATCTGTCTCTATCTATCTATCTATCTATCTATCTATCTATCTATCTATCTATCTATCTATCTCAGTCTGTTCATATCTATCTATCTATCTATCTATCTATCTATCTATCTATCTATCTCAGTCTGTTCATATCTATCTATCTATCTCAGTCTGTTCATATCTATCTATCTATTTATCTATCTCAGTCTTTTCGGATCTATCTATCTGCTTTAGTGTCTGCTTGGTTGGTTAACGGTCTGGTATCTGGCTTTTTGCCGGCTCACCTTACATGGAAAAACTGAAGGTACTTTATGTTGTCTTGGGAGGTGCGCGCTCTCTCTCTCTCTCATCCCACTTCTCTTTCCCTCACACACACACACACACACATTTTCCCAGAACCGTCTGAATCATAGCCTGTTGCTGCCATTCTAGTTGTTTTCCATTATTATCTGGTAAACCTATTGTCTTGGACTTTCTAGGATGTGCGCCGCGTGTGGTAAGAGGTGTCAGCCTCGCCCTAACCGCAAAGATATAAAGCAAGCATTCGCCCTTTTTAGCCTTTGTTCCTCGCAAGCTTCTTGCCTCTCTTTCACAATCATCCCCAAATACTCGTTCCGAATTCATCAATCTACTCTCCCACCACTCAAATAGTCTCCAACCCCTATCAGCATTTAACTTTCCTTGGGGTATAATTTACATACTCATGAGTTCATTGGGGAAAAATATCCGACAAAATTGCTACTCAGATTACAACAAAACTGATGAAAAGCCAAAAATAATAATGTTTTCAAGAATCCCATTTTGGTTAAACTGAGAACTTTTCAGTAAGCCATAGAAATTAATGAAGGTTTATAAATACATAAATTATATATATATATATATATATATATATATATATATATATATATATATATATATGAATGACAACCTAATTTTAATTATTTAATATTGTCCTGTGTTATGGAAATATATATAATACTATATGTGTGTATATATTGATGTAATAGGAAAGAACACTTTGATGAATGATATAAAGTTCTTTAGTATTTATATATTTTTATTTTTAAAAAGCAGTGCTCGATGCCAAAGTAGAGCTTAAAATTATATATTTTTTAAAAATATGATTCCATCGTGACACAGAAATTACTATGTTTTGAAACTGACTCAATATCTAACTGAAGAACAGTTAGTTATTCTAAACATCACTTGGGAATGAAACTGTACTCTAATTTTTAAGTTTAATATTGAAATTAAAAAATAATTATATGATAATATATATATATATATATATATATATATATATATATATATATATAGGTGTGTGTGTGTGTATGAAGTAAAGGTAATAAATCCGTTGGCATATAATCCAAGTGGATCCTAGTAATATAAAATATCAAATCTGATCCACAAAAGTGTACAATGTATTTATTATTACATATCAAAGATTAATACACAATAAAATCCCAAATCAACCCATATGTGGAAATAAAATTCTTCAGTCTTATTCAACACCGGTATAGACTGAGTTCGTGTCAAAAACAGAAATTTAATTGTGAAAGCTACAAAAAAAAAAAGACAAAAAAAAAAAAACCATCGAAAAACTGATACAGAATTTATCCATTTCAATGTTTCAGTCAGACGAAAGTCACGAGTCAGAGGTCAAGTGAAGGTGGAAGGTATTTGTCTCAAAGGGAAGAGGTTTTATAAAATTAAACCCGGATATTAACCTTATGACATTAAATTGTGCTTATATGGAGAATGAAATGTTAATTCAAAATTATATGACGAATAAAAAGGGGTCTAAAAAAAAACTTAAAATATATAGATAAAGTTATATTTAAAAATACAATGTCAGACTTAAAAGTACAAAATCATATTTCAAAAACAAATTATATTTAAAAATAAGATATATTTAAATAATTTATATTTAAAATTCAATCATATTTAAATAATTTATGTTTTAAAAATGAATAAAATTATATTTAAAAAAAGTTATGTTTAATATAAAATAAATAGGTTATATTTAAAAATAAAAAATATAATTAAAAATAAAAATATATAGGATAAAATAAATTATATATTTAAAGATAAAAAAGATAATGAAACAAATTAAAATAAAAAGTTATATTTAAAAATGACTTATATCTAAAAATAAGTTATATTTAAAATATAAAGTTATACTTAAAAATACAAAGTTATAGTTAAAATACAAAGATATACTTAAAATACAAAGTTATATTGAAAAACAACCATAAAATATAAAGATGAAGAGTTGTAAGTGATAAAATTAAAAAGATTTCTTAAAACAGGGGACAATTTATAAGATAAAATTAATATGGTGTAAAGATGGGATTATAAATTAGAATTAGTTATACATTCAAAATTTGAAGAGTTAGAGAAATATAGTAGCTAATCAAGTAAAAATTTTATTTAATTAGTTACTATATTTCTTTAACTCATGCATGCGCTTTGTTTTTGATTTTGCCGACTGCACAGTATAGTAGAGTCAGTTGGGCACCATATGTGAGAAAAAGTGCGCACCATGATTCAATTGACTCCGCCAGAAATTTGGAAACCGTATGCTATACTTCTTGGCATTCGCACCGGAAGCTCCAATACGTACATTTCCAGAGTGTTTGGGTGTCAATCTAAGGGCAGTGCAAAGGATTCAGAAAAGAGTTGGAATCTTGGAAATCTCAATATGATCGTTCTGATAAGGAAAGAACTCCCAAAGTTGTTGGTGAGGGCCTCTGACTCGATACGGAGGCCTACATCAAGTGTACTTAGGCGGTAGTGCTGCCCTGACTCAAGCGGGCAGCTGCTGAATGACTCTTTTTCTGGCAACAGGACACTGCACCATCCCACACAAGCAGAAAAACCCAGTCTTGGCTGTCAGACAATTTCTGCGAGCACATTCCCCCTTACATCTTGTCACCTAACTCTCCAGACTGCAATCCCCTTGATTATTATGTGTGCGATGCAGTTAAGCAAGAGACCAACAAAACTCTTTGTCACACCAAAGATGAACTGAAGGCAAAGATTATGGCACCATTCACCAACTTAAACAAGGAGACTGTCCAGAAGAGATGCAGCAGATTCGAAAGTCATCTGGAGGCCATGGTTGAAGACAATGCCGGTTTTATTGAATAAATTTACTCTTTAGTATTTCAAGATATTTTTATGTCATTTTGGTAAATATATCTGTTAAAATGAGATGTCAGTTTTATTTTCATTTTTTTTTTTGTAATTTAGATGACAATTTATCCATCGCACCCTGTGTACTGCTAGTGAGGATCGAACTCACAACATTGGCAATACAAAACTCAAATGTTAACAGCTGGTCTAATGATGGCAATGTTATATCCGCCATTAATCTTTCTACAGGGCCTCAGACTCAACACGGAGGCCTACATCAAGTGCCTTGAGGAGGTAGTGCTGCCCTGGGTGAAGAGGATGGCTGCTGGAAGACCCTATGCTGTGGTGTCCTCCCTCTAAGCAGTCTATTGTGGACTCTTCTACTTACTATAAAAATAGTAGGATAATAAGCCTCGGGGGAATAGTAGTACAGATCGTTCAACTGTCGAACTCTCTGCCCCGAGCAGAGAGGAACCCGGACGAGGCTTTGTCGAAGGGCCAAGTTTCGTCCGAGGAGGTAGACAGACCCTGAATCTGTTTATGCGGGTTCAAAGGGAATATTTTTGGCCGAGCCTACGGGCTTGGAGAACACACGGAAAACTTGGTCTTGTGCCACATACATCCTTCGTAGGGGGTGACTGTTAAATATTAACAGTAGTACAGTTTGAACGCTGGTCAAGCGATACACACTCCTAAGTCGTGTAATACTCTTCTGTTCAATGCACAATTTATCTGCAATTTCTTGTTTTGATATTTCTTAACCATTTACTTGGTCACAAAAAGATGACCCAGCTATCACTGCACACACAATTACAAATGCCACAGTTCTCCTACCGATGTTAGACTCTATGTCAATGCTTCTAAAACTTAATTCATAGGCTTCAGCCTACAAGGCCAATTACAGATTGTTTCAGCTTAATCAATAAAATCTGTCGAAACTTTTACATACTTAGGAAGCAAGATAAATTCTACTGAAAAAGATGTGAAAATTCGCAAAGCTAAAACCTGTTTTGCCTTGAATAAAATCGATGTAATCTGGAAATCTGATCTATCAGTCAACCTCAAATGGAGATTCTTTCCAGCCACTGTAGAGGCGGTGTTAATAAATGATGCAACTGCCTGGACATTAACTAAAAACTTACAGTCTAAGCTTGATGGAACCTACAATTGGATTCTGAGAATTTTATTTAACATCTCTTGGAGTGGACATCCAACTAAATCACAACTCTATAGACCCATCTCTGATATTCCTAAAATGTTACGCGAATGCAGAATGCTCTTTGCAGGACGCGAGTGAGTGATCTACTGTTCTGGGCAGCTAGCCATGGCGCAAGACGGGTTGCTTGGCCAGCTACCACCTATATTGACCAGCTATGTAATGACACAGAATGCGACCCTAAAGACCTTTCAATCTTGATGCAGGACCGTGATGGTTGACATGATAGACTCCTGAATGTCCCAGCTAGCTCGAACGAATAAGAATAAATGAAATAATGTAATTTTCTTGAATTAATTATAAAGTCTGAATTTTTCATATTTCGATTTCAGCATTAAACGGGTTGATATGCCGCTAAACAAAATCAACCAACCAATCAAATTTGGATTTTTTTCTGTTAATTCCTTCCCCAAATAATGTAAAATTACTTATCGCAAATATTAATTCAACCCAAGAAATTATAAATTCTGAATTAAAGTTTGTTTTTTATTTAATTTTTGGTACTCTTTTGAAATTATAAATTTCAAATCAAAATTTGTTTAGCTTGCCTCGCAACAACTCCAATCCATAGAATCAAAAATTACCAAAAATCAGGGAGTTTCTAACATTTCGGGAGTGCCGATGATATTCGAAGTACTTACAAGGGATTTTTTAAATTAAAAAAAAAATCTGTTTTTGGCTTGTTTATCGGAGTGAGTGCGAATGATGACCCCACACTTAGAAATAGCGCACCCTAGTCGCCCACATTCGGGGCGATCACAAAGGTCAACTCAACCGGAGTTCAATGTAAGGGCTCCACTCTAGGAGAAATTGGCGTGATTTTTTTTTAAATATGAATTCCTTTTGTTTTTAGAATGCATGCAAGTTTTCCAATCATAATGGAGGCTTGTAATCACAGCATTTTTTCCCACTGTTGTTGTTTTTTGTAATTTAATATTTACCGTAATTCCCCATGTATAATACGCACCCCTAGAATTCCGCTGAAAATGTGAGAAAATACTTCTACTCACGTATAATACGCACACCTTGTTTTGTTATTAAACCCTATAAATTTTACCTCACCAATTTCATTACGGCCAGCGTTTCCTACTTTTTATTTAATAAAAATCGTTTTAACCATAGAATAATATTATTCTAATTCAGTTTTATGAAAATTCATATTTTATTTTACATTTGTAAATATTGTTAGGTATATATGATTGTATTTGACATCCTTATGGGGTCGCAATCGTCGAATGTTTGTGTCAAATTGTCGTATGTTTGGGGTGAGTAGTCATTTCGCAATTGAAATCGACCTATGAAACGGCAATTTTTTAAAGGTATTCTGTAGCTATGCATAGTACGCACCCCTAATTTTGCTCATTTATTTATTTTTTTTTAGAAAAATACGCGTATTATACATGGGGAATTACGGTAGATTATTTTTCTTTTGCTTCTTTATTCCTAAGCTTCTTTGAATTTCTCTTGCAAATTTTCCATCATCCATTATTATATTACTGAGATATTTGTTTAGTTTTGACGTCCCTTTTGTGTAAAACCCATGTTGGGTTGTCGCCTTTGCTTACTACCAAACATTTTGAAATTTTACTAAAAAGTCAAATGTCGTACTGTGAAAAAATATGCCAGTCTTTTTATCATTATTCCTTTAATGAGTTCGATCCACACCAAGTTTTCTATACTTGCAAAATTTTATCCGTCCTGGGTTTGACGATAAACTACATCCGGCAGCAAGGCCTCTGATCATGAGGCTTTGAGGAGCGTGGTACTTCCTCTTAAAAGCCTGACCCAAGGTGGTAGCACCTGCTTGGATCCCCGCTATGGGCAAATAGTTAACCACCCAAACTGGGACCAAAATACGATAAATTTATAAAATATCTTATAGTAAAAATACCAAAAATACATTTTCATAGTAAAAATAAAATTACAAGTAATACATTTCGGTCATGAAAAAATATTACCAGTAATAGATTTTATGTAACCAAAAATTACCAGAAATACATTTTTTGTCAAACAATTCTCCCAAGAAAATTATATTTTGTCATTAAATGACCCATTAAATTTTGATATGCCGCTAAAGAAAGAAAAAAGCGAACTAAATATCAGTGTAGATGCATATCGCAAGGTTCGAGTCTCAGACTCAGCTTACCAGTCATTTCACAAATGCAACGATTTTGTTTCTCACTGGGCAAAGAATGTCTTACGCAAGTCACAAGTGAATTGTAAATAATAATAAATAAAAAAGTCCTATGTCGACATATACACGGGCAGGTACGGTGTATGAACGAAGGTCTGGTGTTTAAAATATCAAATTTCTACACGGCTCTTTTCAAAGGAATTATGAGCATTTCCTGTCCGAGACGTGTATTCAAGATAATTCATATTTATAGAAAAGATGAAGGGTTTGTTGGGCGTTTTTTTTTTCTTTTTCCTCCGCCTAAAACTGAAAGAAAGGAAGATAGTTTTTCACATAGAAGTCACATTAGTGTTATAAGCCATTTTGAATAATAGGGAAGAAAATTACGACGATAGAAAATAGTAGTTAACGTTTTCTGTCGGGTAGATTTTATCGTCTCACACACACACACACACACACACACACACACATATATATATATATATATATAGTCAAGTTGGTAATTTCCAATAATTTTGTTTATTTTTAGGGATCCTGCAACAGCTTTCGTGGATGTTATTCGTTTATTAACATATTTCTTTAGGGATTCAGTGCTGTTCTTATTCAATTTAGTAAATTTAGAACGATCATCAATGAGATGCTAAAGTTTTTTGTGATAATCCAATTTATCCAGAATTACATAAATACTGGATTTATCAGCTTTTCTGATGACTATATAAGGGTTTTTTTTTTTAATTCTGTAGCAGCAATTTCGAGTTTTTGTTGTAATGTTCTTGTTTCTATTACGTGGAATATAATCTTTTAGACCTACCTTGAGAAGATCTTTGAGGTTTGGATGGGGTGTTATCAATTTGTCCTTTTCCAGTCGACATAATGATTGATGTAAGATTTCAATTTCAGTCTTCTTTGTGAGAAGATCGAATTTAGGTTGGAGATGGCAATTTGGTCATAGATTTAGAAATTCCTTTTGATCATCCGTTAATCTGTTAGTTGATAGGATTATGTATTCATCTTGGTTGTTGGGAAGTAGAATACTTCCTTGGTATAAGTCGCTACCACCTTGGGTCAGGCTTTTAAGAGGAAGTACCACGCACCTCAAAGCCTCATGATCAGAGACCTGCCATATATTTTAGGATGTGTAACTTTTTAAAATACCTTGTTTTCAATATGGGATATGTATTAGTTTCAGAAGTTGGGTCCAAGCAGATTTCTCATACCACCTCCGTAAGTTTGGGTAAAATATTGCCAGTATGGTAGTAGAAAGGGACTTTATTTGTGCAGGCGTGTAGTAATTTCTGGAGAGTATTATGTTTGATTGCTGTAGGTGTAATGTAGTTGTTTTTTTTTACTGTAAGGTTCACTCATTACAAGGCTCTAGGGCCACTTGAGGTAGAGTGTTACGTTTGAAGGCCATTTGTGCGTTTAGGAGTGGAAGATAATGGTTAAATCTAGGCTTGAACAGGTTGTGGTTGGTTTGCTACTATGCAAGTGGCATGGCGTGTTCTTGCTGTGAAGGTTTGTCTCGTATGTAGTTCGTCCGGACACTTTCCGTGGAAGTAGCGACAGAGCAGTAAGAGGCGGTGGTCCTACCCGCCTGTGGGAGAGAGTTTGGACGGTGGAGACTCTTTTGAAGACTGGAGAGTGATGTCTGAGCAGCTCCCGCCCAAATAGGACAACAGTACTCTATTTTTTGGCCTCTGATCTGTCTCTTATAAAGGTAGAAGATAGGCAGGAGGAATCAGGTACTTATTGGAGCGGTGCAGGGTGCTGACCGTTTTACCTGCATCCTTAAAAATGGATCGCATGTCTGAGATCCACTTGATACACAGAGTCACAAATTATTGGCCATGTTTCTTTTGATGTGATTAAATTCTTATTTTGTTAGTTTTATCAAAAAGCCCAAGTTCTTCATACACAAACGATTTCAGATTTGATTTGGTTTGGTCTGTTTTACGGTAAACCTCAATGGAATATTTAATACCGACAAGATTTTTATTGCTGGTAATATTTTTTATCTATCTATCTATCTATCTATCTATCTATCTATCTATCTATCTATCTATCTATCTATCTATTGGTTTGGTTTGTTTTGCTTTACGACATATCAAGCTCAATGGTTTATTTAATGTCGACAGGGTTTTTATTGCCAGTAATAATTTTTTTCCTCAAAAATATATTGCTGGTAATAATTTTTTACTCAAGAATATATTGCTGGTAATAGTTTTTCCTTAAAGATGTTATGCTGGTAATAAACTTTTACAAAAACGTATTTTTCCCTAAAAATTTATTGCTGGTAATATTTTTTCTTCAAATATGTATTGTTGGTAATTTTTTCCTCAAAAATGTATTGCTGGCAATAACCTTTTACAAAAATGTATTGCTGGTATTAAAAACCTATTTTTACACTTTCATAGTGTTTTGACCCCAGTTTTGGAGTTAACTATTTGCCCAAAGTTGGTACCCTAACAGGTGCAACCACCCCGGGTCAGAGTGGACCTGGGAACACCAGCAATTAAGAGGTGGTTCCACGATCCTCAAAATCTCCTGAGCAGAGGCCTTGCTGTTGGACGTAGTTTATCGTCTTACCCAAGACGCGGATGTAGTTTATCGTCATACCCAGGACGTACGATTTCAGGAATTCGAGCACATAATGAGCAAATATATAATGTGAAACTTTCAGGAATAGACTTTTCTTTAATACGGGCTTATGGCCGCCGAAATTAAGCAACATCGCTTCTGGTCAGTACCTAGATGGGTGACCGCTTAGGAAATACCAGCTTCTGTAAGTTTGGATGTATTAGGTTGGTGCAAAAATAATGTCATTTTCTCACATAGTAACATATGTGAGAAAACGACATTATTTTTTCACCAACCTAATACGATTGATGTAGTGGATAATCAGGTTCATTTAGAAAAGGTATGTCTCCCCCTCTTCTCCCGCAGCTATGGGTTAATTAGTAGGATTTTTATCAGTAAATCATTATTATCTCCGAAAGTTTCTCACAATCAAAAAATATTTTCTGCCTTTAAATAACCTGCAGAGGGTTGATAAACCGTAATAAACAAATCTTACTAGGATCTGCCATGCTACGTACACAGGTTCAAATCACCCTCATTCTCTTCTTATTCCATTAATAAGAAGGAAGTTCCTCTCAGACAACTTCTACCCGAGAAGTGTTATTTGTGGAACAGACTCCCGAGAGTATGCTTCCCTGATCACTGCCATCTTAACCACCTCAAATCTAGAGTCAACCGATATCTTTCCTACATATCCGCATAATCTGTACTTACTTCTTCCTCTCAAGTTCAGACAACAATAACTCTCTACCCTAAGTGGCTCTTGGGCCTTGTATTAGGTGAACATTTATTAAAAAGTATTTTGTGTTATTGATAAGAATTTATCGTTTTTTTTTTGTGTTTTGCTGTTGAAGTATTGTCGAATAAATGGCAAGTTAACCGGCACGATAAAGTAGCCATTGTGAAATCAATGTATGTCTTATTTGAATTATTATTAAATAGACGTTCTTTAAGTTGCCAAGCGAATTCATATAAGAGATTAGTTTATTGAAGGATTAACTTTTTTTAAGCACACTGGATCAAGCAGTGTTTTATCCTTACAAGGGGGACGCAGGTTCGATCCCTGATGGGGAACACATTTTCATTACTAGGATTTCTCGGATACACAGGCCGATGTACGTAACACACAGTGATAATAAATAAAAACGGGGGATCTATTTCAAATACGAAGTGTCTACTGTAATAACGTTTAAAGTATTCAAAATTCAATAAAACTTTATATTACGGAAAATATTTTCCTAAATATCTTGCTAATCATTACACCACTGCGAAGTGGCTCTCAAGTTATATACATCAAGTAAATTTTGCAGTTATGTTCCCAGTAGAAAAAATTAGATGAACTTCCGACTGTCAGACAACACATTAAATAAATACCTAGCCCAGTGTTAAAAAACGTATTTCTGTGATATTTTAAAATAAAAGTAATTTTTTTATCAAATCAGATTAATTAAACTTTTAATCAGCTAATCCTCCTCAAATAAAGTTTCAGAAAAGTATATTTTATTTTTTAA
Source organism: Acanthosepion lycidas (assembly GCA_963932145.1). Classification (NCBI taxonomy): domain Eukaryota; kingdom Metazoa; phylum Mollusca; class Cephalopoda; order Sepiida; family Sepiidae; genus Acanthosepion; species Acanthosepion lycidas. The sequence continues at coordinate 5,385,857 of OZ010575.1, read as the reverse complement.
ATATTTTTTAATAAAGAAAATTACATTTTGCTGACAGATGGCTAAAATGGCGCTAAAATCCTCGATTTCATAAAAATGAACTTCCTTCCAGTCAATCTAAATTAGTTTTGGAATTCAGCTAAGTATTTTCCTTATTGGAAATATTAAATGTAATCTATAAGCTTGAAATTAAAAGACGCCAGACCCCACAATACAGAAAACCTGAAAGCTTTTTTTTCATTGATATTATACAGTATTCTTGTATTTTGAATGGATTCTTAATTGCTGGACTGTAAGCCGTAATTATCAAATTCATATCAAAAAAAGACTTGAAACATTTCACTTTATGAGCAATGAATTTTGGATATTTGCAAGTTTTACCTTTTGAATTAAATTAGGGGAAAATATTTATTTCTTCGAATTTATAATGGGCACTACGTGTTTTGTTTGAAGTAATAAAAATGTCAGATTAAAAATAAATTCATTCTTTAGATAATTGCATTGTTTATGTTTTGCATAGGAAATTGAGTAGATAGGGGCTTTTGAGAAAATAATGTGTGTAAAGAGGAAATGTACTTTCCTTACAAAAGGAAAAATAGAGGCTTACTTATTGTGATGTTCTTTGCGGCTAAGTAGTTAAGAAAGACATCGGATACAAAGGTGGCTCTTCTCCTACAAAAGGGGATACAGCCTCGATCCATGCTGGAGAACACATTGCTTTTATTAGGATTTGATCATAGTATTACTGTGCTTGATTGGCCAGGCAGCTCCCCCGATTGTCAAGAGGAAGATGAGAGACGCCAGTCCCAACAATAGAAACTGAAGTTTTTTTTTTTATTGATATTATTGGATCCTTGATTCCTGGATTGTAAACATTAATCATCAAAATTAAAAAATAAAAAAACAAAAACAAAAACAAAAAAACAACAAAAAAAACAACAACAAAACAAACTAAATTATAAAAATTAAAAACAACTTTTTAATATTTTAAACTTTTTCGATGCACCTGTAAGTCAGGACTTGAACTTTTTTTTATGGACAGGTGGTAAATATTAGTGTATTATGTTTTTTTTTCCACAGGTTTCTGGTTATTATGTTGTTCGTGTCTGCGGGAGAGTTTCATGATGTTTGACATTATTATTATTATTATTATTATTAATCGTCTTACTGTTAACTTTGCTCTTTTCTACACAAGCCTTCACTATAATTAAATCCTCTTTGTGGGGAGTCTGGTAGTTAACTTCAAAAGCCTGAACTGTTTGGACTTCATGCGTGGAAATCGACAGGAGAATGCGCGCACACACACACACGTACACACACACACGTACACACACACACATATATATATATATATATATTTAAACGAACAGTGGTGAATTGTTCCCAGACCTCACTCACTTCCTGAAATCTGAGCAAGTATTCAAAAAAGAAAAATAGTTTCATGGTTTATCCAATAACTTACTCAATTTGTGAGTTCATATATTTTTATGCCATGTTTCAGCCAATACAAAGGCCCGAGAGACATTCAAGTAAAAGGGTTACTGAATGGGGGGGTTGTTTTATGGGCCTAAGAATTATAAATTATGAGGATATGTAGGATAGACACGAGGTTTGAAGATGTTAAGATTGTCGCGGTCGGGAAATCGAGCACGCTAGAATTTGCTCGACAAAGAAATATCTCTCGAAAAGAGACTGTGCTAATGGAACACCTTTTTGAGCAAAGGAATAAAAAAAATGGTTTAAGGATGATTCTCCTCTGTGTGCAGGGCACAGCGGGCCTTTGGTGTAAAGGTCTGAATTGGTGGAATTAGGGAAAATGAATGAAACTTAATTGAGCTATGGTTAGAGAGATGTAATGGGAGTCTTCTTGTTAAACATGTTGAAGATTTACCAGTGAAATAGCAAGAAGCTTGCGACGTCGAGCCTGCAGCAAAGAGGTTTTAGGGTAGGAAATGATTCTTCCCCAAACAAGGTGAGGTAAACGTCTTTGGAGCCTGTCGGGGCTGAAAAGAAAGGATTTGGTGACTCCAGCCGACATATGACAGCAATACTCCATTTCTGGTCTGATCTGACTCTTTTAAAGATGCATAGCAGGTTGACCCACGTACTGTAGCGGAAAACAACAGACGTGAGTATATATATATATATATATAATATTAAAATATTTTTATTATAATAGATTACAATAATAACATTTTTGCATCGCAACACAAAACATTCATGTTTCAGAACTTTAATGGTTCTTCATCGGACGATTCTAGATAACATAATACAATACACACACATATATATTAATGAATATACGTAATATATATATTAGTGAATATATACATTAGTATATATATATATATATATATATATATATATATAGGGTGTTACAATATCGTGAACCGATTTTAAATGTAAATTAAGTTTAAGTGTCAAATGATTTTTTTCTTTTTCTTTCAGATTTTACAACTTAAGTCTTTGGCTATTTCAACCATGGGAAGATTAACAATCAAACAACGTATTAAATTTAATCGAAGCCTATGAAACAGTCTGTCGCCTCTGATTGTTGACTTCAATGTTCACTTTTATATATACATACACTCAAAATATAGGATACCTTAAAATTATACATATATATATAATTCGCAGACAGTACTGTTTCGCTGTAGCGCTACTTCTCGGTGCAACTAGACAACCAATAGCCTCAAGCCAGGATTGAAACCCAATTGATTTGGTGTCAGTGAGGGTTTCTACCACTGAGCTATAGTCATTCGACAGAATCAGTCAGCCAAATCCAGCGTATTGTTTTTAAAAATGTAAACAAACGCCAAGGAGCCAAAGTGCTCTATTCATTTTACTGAAGAGCTTCGCATTTACGCAGGTGGCTGTGTTTTTAGAATTAGCTTGTCATTCAACAGTGCTCAATTGAAAATATATTTTCAAGAGCTAAATTATATATATATGTGTGTGTGTGTTTGTGTATGTGTGTGTGTTTGTGCGTGTATGTATGTGTATATGTGATTATATGCAAGTTTCGTTCAAATGACTGACAAGATGTGTTGGTTAAATTTTTATATAATTTCTCATGGGTTCGTAAATTTTTTTTCAGGACCTAAATTATATAAAAATTGTCTGAATGTTTCCAAGTACTTTGAATTATACTTTTAGAAATTATCAAGAATGAATTTTATTTTACTTTTAACAGAATATATGCATTGTTTTATGGATGTATCTAGAGTTATAGGAATGTTTTATTTTCCAAACATGGTCAGCACATTGTGGCCATGTTCATAGTTGATATTATTGAGTGTTGGATTTTTCTTTTTCATTAATAATGCTTCCATTATTTTTAGCCTTTTTATACATGTAGATGATGCTATTGTATTTGTATTATCAACAGGTATATTATGGATAGAGTTTGATAGGTCACCATGTGTATTTAAATGAAACCTAATTGAGCTGTGGTCAAAGAGATACAATGTGAGTCTTCTTGTTAAACATGTAGTATATCTAATATCTGAATTGCTCAGGAACACAGCTTCTTAAGGGACGTGTAAACTCATGAATAATATTGATTCTCTGCAATTTGGATCTTGCAGGTGAATTATTACTTTTGACGATGCAGTTAGTGGTTTTAAATTTTTTTTATAATAAATAATTTAATTTCCTTGTTTTTGTTGACTGGAATTGTGTATTTCTTTATAATGTTTCTAAGTGAAGATTCAACTTTCTTATAGTTACTAAGCATTTGATTTTTATAGAAAATGTTAATGTTTTTTTTCTGTGTTTAGTGTTGCTATTGGTTACCTTAGAAAGAAAAAGTCTAATATGGTAATCTATAAGATGGTTTGGAAAACCGTTATTAACAAGCGTCTGTTTCATGTTATTAATTTCTTTAAAGAAAAGTCGATGAGATGATAAATTCTCATTCATTCACGAAAGGACATTTTTAATAACACCTATTTTATATCTGACTTTATATTGTCTAGTAAAATTAAGATGGCAAGAGTTTTTACTTGTGGGTTGTTTTATATAAAGAAGTATTGAATGTATTATTATAAGACGCCACAAAACCATCCAAGAATGGAAGTTTATTCTTTTGCATATGTTCATAAGTTGAGGATGGAATCTATCTATCTATCTATCTATCTATCTATCTATCTATCTATCTATCTATCTATCTATCCCATATGCACGTATTGTGAGTGGTGTGTCTGTTGGGATTTTTTCAGTAGAGTGATGTTTACTTAGTTCATCTTGACTATTCTTATAGTAGTAGTAAGATGAATTCCTAACCTACTAGGAGCCCGGAGTATTTAAACCTTTCTCCACACTAACTTCTATATATAAATATGGCGCTTAAAACACCTATTTCCAAAAACAGTTACTAAATATCAGGCATTTTTCGTAGGAAAGGTTAAAAAGAACATGAGAAACGATACATCACGTGTGCTGAACCTAGAAATAAGCAATCCATACATTTTTTAAAGAATCAATTCAGCCAAAAGCAAGGCGATAATGCTACTAAGACGTAAGGAGCTACTGACTGTGAAAGACAAGGTAAAAGATTTTAGAAGGAATCAGGAATACAATCTTAAACAGGAAACGAGGGATAAATCTCTACTTTTCAAAATACCGGGGAGGTGTGGGAACCGGGCGGTAGGCGAAGCTATCTGCTCCTATTGGGGAAAACAAATGAAATCAATAAGATCTCAGGGTTTTGGTGAAGATGTCAGAATAGTAGAGTTGAAGTAGACTTTAGAAGTCACCGGGAAATAAATTCTAAATAGGAAATAAGTGATAAATCACTAATCCTATTCAAAAGGCCTGGGAGGAGTGTGAGCTGGACAATGAGCGAACCTATCCACTCCTATTAAATTATTATATTACTCCTATTTTACTTAATGCGAAAATGAAAGAACAGTGATGTTGATATTTTCTGTTTGAATTTGTCAATAACCTAATGGATTAAAGTGGATTATAGCCTATTGGATTAAAGTAGATTATAGCCTACTGGATTAAAGCTTTAGTTGTGGAATTTGTTGACATAGTAATCAGGAGTTCAATCGCTAGAAGCGTGTACTTGGACTCCGTGTAAACTTGGTGAGCAATAACTGAACAGTACTGAAAAGTGAAGAAGACGAGACATTGCGAGACTTGGACAGTACTAAAAAGTGAAGAAGACGAGACATTGCGAGACTTGGACAGTAATAAAAAGTGAAGAAGACGAGACATAACAAGATTTGAACAGTACTAAACAGTGAAGAAGACGAGACATCACCAGACCTGGACAGTACTAAAAAGTGAAGAAGACGAGACATCGCGTGACTTGGACAGTACTAAAAAGTGAATCAGACGAGACATAACAAGATTTGGACAGTACTAAACAGGGAAGAAGACGAGACATCGCCAGATCTGGACAGTACTAAAAAGTGAAGAAGACGAGACATCTCGTGACTTGGACAGTACTAAAAAGTGAAGAAGACGAGACATTGCGAGACTTGGACAGTACTAAAAAGTGAAGAAGACGAGACATCGCGAGACTTGGACAGTACTAAAAAGTGAAGAAGACATCGCGAGACTTGGACAGTACTAAAAAGTGAACAAGACGAGACATTGCGAGACTTGGACAGTACTAAAAAGTGAACAAGACGAGACATCACAAGATTTGGACAGTACTAAAAAGTGAAGAAGACAAGACATCACAATAGTTCGACAGTACTAAAAAGTGAAGAAGACGAGACATTGCGAGACCTGGACAGTAATAAAAGGGAAGAAGACGAGACATCGCGTGACTTGGACACTACTAAAAAGTGAATAAGACGAGACATTGCGAGACTTCGAAAGTACTAAAAAGTGAAGAAGACGAGACATTGCGAGACTTGGACAGTACTAAAAAGTGAAGAAGACGAGACATCGCGAGACTTGGACAGTACTATAAAGTGAAGAAGACGAGATATCTCAAGATTTGGACTGTACTAAAAAGTGAACAAGACGAGACATCGCGAGACTTGGACAGTACTAAAAAGTGAACAAAACGAGACATTGCGAGACTTGGACAGTACTAAAAAGTGAACAAGACGAGACATTGCGAGACTTGGACAGTACTAAAAAGTGAAGGAGACGAGACATCGCGAGACTTGGACAGTACTAAAAAGTGAAGAAGACGAGATATCACAAGATTTGGACTGTACTAAAAAGTGAACAAGACGAGACATCGCGAGACTTAGACAGTACTAAAAAGTCAACAAAACGAGACATTGCGAGACTTGGACAGTACTAAAAAGTGAGCAAGACGAGACATTGCGAGACTTGGACAGTGCTAAAAAGTGAACAAGACATCACAAGATTTGGACAGTACTAAAAAGTGAAGAAGACAAGACATCACAATAGTTGGACAGTACTAAAAAGTGAAGAAGACGAGACATTGCCAGACTTGGACAGTACTAAAAAGTGAAGAAGACGAGACATTGCGAGACTTGGACAGTACTAAAAAGTGAAGAAGACGAGACATTGCGAGACTTCGAAAGTACTAAAAAGTGAAGAAGACGAGACATTGCGAGACTTGGACTGTACTAAAAAGTGAAGAAGACGTGACATCGCGAGACTTGGACAGTACTAAAAAGTGAAGAAGAGGAGATATCACAAGATTTGGACTGTACTAAAAAGTGAACAAGACGAGACATGGCGAGACTTGGACAGTACTAAAAAGTGAAGAAGACGAGACATTGCGAGACTTCGAAAGTACTAAAAAGTGAAGAAGACGAGACATTGCGAGACTTGGACTGTACTAAAAAGTGAAGAAGACGTGACATCGCGAGACTTGGACAGTACTAAAAAGTGAAGAAGAGGAGATATCACAAGATTTGGACTGTACTAAAAAGTGAACAAGACGAGACTTGGACAGTACTAAAAAGTGAAGAAGACGAGACATCGCGAGACTTGGACAGTACTAAAAATTGAAGAAGACGAGACATCACAAGAGTTGGACGGTACTAAAAAGTGAACAAGACGAGACATCGCGATACTTGGACAACGGAACGAGAACAATGTACCGTCATAGACTTAATAGAACACAAGTTTGAATTTGAAATTCCCTGAAGGTTTCCTTCGCTGACAGGCACCTGGTGAAGGCCGAATAATAACAAAGATGAGGACAATAGTACACACATGCAAATGCAGTCGAATCCCTCATATCCGGAATCCCTCAAATCCGTACCTGATTTTGATGCGTATATTTGAACCATTTGAGTGATATGCAAATGATTTGAAATTTCTGTTTTTCCGGAAATTTACTTTGGATAATTGCTTATGCTTATTTCATCCTAATGTCTTGTATTGGTGCAAAAGATGATGGGAATAAGAGGAAAAGAACAACTTTGGAGTTATCGCAAAAAGTAGAAATTTTAAACAGACTAGACCATGGTGAAAGTTCATTGTAACTAATGGCTGAGTTCAACATAGGAAAGTCAACATTGTATGATATAAAATCTTTCAAAGAAACTATTTTCCAGCGTTCACACTGTCACAATGAACAAGGAACAAGGAAAGAAAAAACATGATTGTGATGAAACCTGGACTGAAATTGAACAAACTTATGGAAAAGGTGGTTAGTTTTATGGAAAGAAACCTAGCATTCAGCACCTGAGTTAAAAAAAAGTGTCTTTCGTTTAAAAAATTTCAAGAACAAAAGCCAAACGAAATGCAGAAAAAGTTGAGAATGACATTAGAAGAGAAAGAATCATCATGCAACAGCGATTAAAAAATCCTCGTTACATTATTTATTTTGCATACGTGGCAGACTTAATTTAATGAATTTTCATTAACATTATATAATTTGTTTCTTTTTCCTTATCAATTCCGTTATTTTTTACTTACAATTAGCTTATTTTGTTTACTATAAAACATTGAAAATAAATGTTAAACCTGATTTCAATTCTTTTATTTAAATCTAAATATAACCTCTCAGATCCGGACTTTGTAACCAATTCCTCATATCCGCAAGGCCTTCTTTTTCCGGTTTTCGGGGATTCTACTGTATTTAAATCCATATAATTTATCTCATATTTAGTAAATGGAAACCATAAAATGCCTATCCTGTTCTAAAGTGATAGAAATAACAACCTCACATATATATATATATATATATATATATATATATATATATACTCGCAAATATTTCGGGTAGATGGAGCTGGCCGGGAAGGCAGTCCATCTAGGTGAAGAAAAACCCTGGTTTTAAACCTACGCTGCATTGCGGCCATATCTAAATGAAGAAAAGACTATGGAAGCAAATCCGGAGAGAAAACCAGGAGTGGATCCTCGTCAACATTCCGGCAACATTCCGGCAACAACTGCAGTCAAGTATGCCCCAAATGAACCTTAATTTTAATTCTTTTATTTCAATCTAAATGCAACCCTTCATATCCAGTCTTTGTAACCAATCCCTCATATCCGGAAGCCCTACTTCGTCCGGATATCAGGGATTCTACTGTAATATAAATAGCGATGCTGATAATTCGGATATTTTAAGTAGAAACCTTGAAGTGCTTCCTTTAAGTAAAAAGATGAAGGTTCTGAATAAAGAAATAAAATCTTCACACACACTCTTCGGTTGCTAACAAGCTTCGGTTGCTAACACTTCAGTTGCTGACAATATTCAGTTGCTAACAATTTCGGTTGCTAGCAATCTTCGGTTGCTAACAATCTTCCGTTGTTAACACTCTTCGGTTGCTAACAATCTTCAGTTGCTAACAATCTTCAGTTACTAGCAATCTTCGGTTGCTAAGATTTAGGATGAGAACAAATACTTTTTTGTCGCGTAACTTTTTCACTTGGTAAGTGCTTTAACAGAGGACGAAAATACGACACTGATATATATACTCATTGGAATGGCCAAAGATGCCTTCCAAAAGCTAAGCAGAGTATTAAGAAATAGAAAAGCTTCGTTAGAAACAAAGTGTATTGAACTATTACGTGATATCTGTTCGCCTGGATGGCAGTAAATGCTGTACAATCTCCCCAAAGATGAAGAAGAGACTTGAAACAATAGAAATGTGGTTCTACAGAAGGATCCTGAGGATACCATGGACCGAACATGTAAGCAACGACGAGGTTTTAGACAAAATAGAAACAAAAAACTCTTATATTTAACATCAAGAAGTGACATTTGAAATAATATATTTAATGAACTTGAGTAAATTCATGGCGGAGTAGGGTTTAGGAGAAATAACAAAAAAACAAACAAAAAACAAAAAAAAAATAACAAACAAAATTTATTAAGAAGTAAAAAGGACAGAAAATCGTGGAGAGCCATGATCGCCTACGTTCGGAGGTGGCACGACACAAAGAAGAAAAACTTTGTCACAACGTAGATCCTATTTATGCCCGTAGATACGAGCTTTTAGATTACGAGATGTCTCACCGATGTAAGTGTTTTTACATTGCAAACAATTTTTGATAAATACTTGCATCTGAAATGAAGTTGGATTTATTTTTCTTTCTAATTAGATTTCCAGTTGTCTTGGACGTGACGAAAAAGATCCGAGTATTAAGGATTACTAATTTATTTTCCGAATTTTGTAGATAGAATGTAAGAGTAAAGTGCTAATTTTAAAGAAAATCCCGACATATATTTTCGCTAATATTTGAGAACTCAGAGAAATTTCTACTACTGTGCTAAATTTTTTTTTCTTTGCGTTTGTGTTTTTGTTGATTTTTTTGGGGGGTGGGGGGCTCGTGGACACACAGAAACAATCCAGTTTTTTGCATGGATAAACGCAAGATAGAAGTAATCACTAAACCTTTTTTTCCTCTTTTGATGACATCATGGAAAATAAAAGTTATTTCTGGTGCAAATTACAGAAAAGGGTGCACATTACAGAGAAGACATGGAAAATAGTGGGGTAGATGTGGTTGGATCTCCTCTCTTGTTTTGTAGCCATGACGTCCAGTGGTCACAAAGGTAAAAGCACATTTCATTTTCTTGACAGAAGCATTTTTGCACTTCATTGCTGAGTTAATATTGTGTTTAGTTTAATTAGCCAATGTTCATTTCTATTCCATCACAAAATCTGCCGACGAAAAATGACCTCAGAGTTTAACCTCACATTTGCTGTACTATTATTTGTGATTACTCGATTATTCGTTGTCACTTTTGTGATGTCAACGAATACTCATTATCACGTTCGTAATTCTCGTTGTAGTCGAGACTTTGGAAACGTAGACGCTAGTAGTAACTCCTTCGACTAATACTCGCATTAGTAATACTTTTACGAATAGTAACCGCCGAATAGTACTCCATAGAGTGATTGGTATAGAGGATAGTAAAGAGAATCGTGCTTACTTAGACGCCACGCTAATTCACTTTTCTTTACGATCATATGGTCTACTTATTAGAAATGGAATCACCTGTGTTTGCTCAGTGGTGATTTGAGTTCAAACTCCAGCGTTGGCAACGGCACTATCCCTATACAACACTTGTGGTATAATAATTGTTTTTAAAATTACATTGTCGAGATGCGGCCTGTCAACAGGTCGGGGTACCTGTTGGAAACGGATCTGATGTTGCAATAACCGAAATTCTTAAAGAAGCCAGGGTAACATCACTGATGACGTTTTATTTTATAAATGTATTTCAAGAATATGTCCTGTGAGTGTTAAATTTTCCAAGTTTTCTTTTTTCATTATGTACCCCGGAAACACATCTTTAATGGGGCACAAAAAGAAAAAAACGACACAGTGAAAATTCATGAGGTATAAGTCAACTTTTAAAATTTTCATTTTATCCTTTAGATGCCCCGGGTGCATTAAGAAGTTAGCTTTCAGTTTGACACGGAAAAATGGAAAAGCATACTGCGCATGTGTCACTAGCGACCAACCAGAGCGACTCGGGGACAGTAAGCTTCTTAAAAGTATCCAGGTGATGAGAATTAATGACAGATGTGACAATGTGCGATCATCACGTAGGCATTCATGGCGATGATTACTTATTTGTGTGTGCGACACTAAAATGAATCCTTCCTTACAAAGATAGATATGAATAGACTGAGATAGTGTGAAATTTTTCCCAATATTGTGATATATATATATATATATATATATATATATATATATATATATATATATGTGTGTGTGTGTGTGTGTGTGTGTGTGTGTGTGTGTGTAAATATATAGAAAAATAGGAAAGATCATGTTAGGTAAATAATCAGAAGTTCTTTAGTATTTTTGGTTTTCATTTTCAAAAAACAGTGCCCCATGCAGAAGTAGAGCCTAAATTATAATTATCTTTTTAAAAATATGATTACTTCGCTACATAAGAGTTCTCATGTTTCAAAAACAGGAGCTAAAAAAATCAATATAATTATTAAAATTAAATTGAATTAAAGTATCAACCTCAGTTTCATCTTCAAGCGAAATTTTGGAATCAAAAGCCAAAAATTTCGCTTGATTCAATTTTAATTTTTAACTCAATTTAATTTTAATAATTATATTGAAATTTTTGGCTAGAATATCAGAATATATTAAGAAATTTCAATCTGAAGAGATGAATATATAGAAATATTCACAAAATAAATTATAACCGAAATGGATTTTCTTCTTGATTCATTTATATATATATATATATATATATATATATATATATATATATATATATATATATATATATATAATATATTTAAAAAAAAAATGCTATTAATTAATTAATAACAAAAATACCAACGGTCTGTGCCCCCACGAATCACGTCTTCAATTTCTTGTATATTAAGAAATGTAAATAATATTTGTTTGCATAATTCGGTGTTTCATACGGTCTGCATTCGTCAGGTTCAATTTATTGATTTTCTTGCAAAAAACAGAGTTGTCTTCCTTGATTTACAAACGTTTTTTCTTATTAATTCAAATTAGAATTTATAATACTTATTTCCAACCTTATTTTCAATTTTAAATGCTAATCGGTGTCTAAATTCAAATCCAAAACTAAACTTTAATTCATTTAAATATCTTAACAACTGCAATAATCGACCCCTACAATAAAATATCTCGCGATAAACAGAAATATGGAAGCGGGGTTTAACCCCAAAAATTGCACCTGAAGGTTGCAGAATGTAAGAAATTCCGAGTTGTGCAATCACTGTAAGATATTATGCATATTTCTTTATATATTATATCATAAAGAAACCATTTATACAAAGAATTAGATAGCAACGTTAATGAGATTAATGACGGTCTACACATATTTCGTCTTAGTGTTTGCCTATGGATGGGAAAAAAAATTGCGCCCTGAATAATACAATTTGAAATTGTCAAAAGTATTTGGCAAGTGTCTTCCACCAGACAAAAACTCGAATATAAGGACCTTATTATTCAAGGCATTGATAGTAAGTTAATGTCTCATTAAATTCTGTTAGCGAAGTGATTTCACCATCAATCGTATTAACATTGCTATTTAACTCTTTGTATAAATTGCTTCTTTATGATATAAAATATACGCTGCCCACTCTAATATATATATATATACATATATATAAATATATATGTGTGTATGTGTGTGTGTGTGTGTGTGTATGTGCATAATATATATATATATATATATTTAATTTATATATATATTATTTATATATTATATATGCGAGGTACTTATTGGTAAGCACTCATATGAGTGATAGATTTAACATATTTGGATTGGTGTGAATTTGTGACCCTAGGTTTCACTCCCTTGTGATCGTCAGACAAATTACTTTGTTTTTTGGCACCATCATACGCTTAGTTCACAACAATGTATGCCGAATGCACGGGTATATATATATATATATATATATATATATATATATATATATATATAGATGGTCATCCACAGACTGTATCACAGCTCATCAGTGTGGCTAGACGTCCGGATCGCTAGGATCGAAACCCGGCTGAATTGATTGGCGTCAGTCGGAGATTTTACTCCTAAGCCATTTAATTCACCTTCTTCCCACACGGCAGGGAAGAAGGTGAATTCAAGTGTATTTATTTTTAGATAAACACGCAGTGACTGAGAGAACTCGATTCGATTTAACGAAGAGTTATCGATTAATAGCAGTAATAGTCACTGTTTACAAGCCCACACTTCCTCCCCAGAGAGCTCAACTGAAATAAATTTTTCAGGAGCATATATATATATATATATATGTGTGTGTGTGTGTGTATGTATTACTACATGATCATTATTAATATAAACTATGTTTTTAGTGGTTATCGGACTGGGGGTGTTGATCCCAGCGTGCGGCACCCTTTGGAAAGTGCCTGAAAACCATACGTTTGGTTGATCCAATCTTTGTGAGTGAAATTGTGTAGACGGAATCCTAGCTGTGCTAGCACGGAGTCACAAGTCATCGTGGCCGAGAGTTTGATCGCCTTATTCAAATTGTTGATCACGCTAGATAACACGCTCTTTCCCAGAAACTGTAACTAAGGTCTGCTCAGCATAGTTGCTGTATAAACCACAGGTGGGCTCTGGTGGTGTTGAACAAACACAAATGTGCCTGAGCAAGCGTCTGCAATAGGGATTGGCTAGCCGTCCTAGTAGACGGCTATCCTCGAATACGAGTGACCAGTGGGGACACTACTTCGAGATGCAATCTCTGTTTATTTGCATTATCTGTAAATAATAACGTCCGGCCTAGAGTAAATCAATTTTATTAAATTCAACCGACAAAGTCTGTTTAACTTTTTAACGTTATCGAATTAAATTGTGCATCTAAATGAAAATTGTGGTTAAAATGTCCAAAGGTTACAGTTTTTGCTTTTCTTCGCTTATCTTCGTGATGAGCATCAAGAACTCAATGTCGCCAGTGTTGGAGATAATATTTTTGTTGGCGACATATTGTAATTTGCGAAATACTGTTAATTTTAATTTAATTACAATGTATAATTGGCTGTCACGTGTGACATCTTGATTATTTTTACGATGTGAACTTTAAAAGGAAATGCAACGATTATCACATGTATTTCTCGTTCACTGTCATTTCTGCCTCAAATACAGGATAAAATAAATGCTGAATATAAAACACTTTATATAGGTTAATAGATATATTTTGCCTGGACTTATTATGACAGTGCTTTTTAATGTATACAAGTCTTGAAAAAGACCAACAAAAATTCTTTGTCAAGGGTCTTTCCTTTATATTTTCTATATTATTGGCAATCTCCCTGATTGTTCAATATCTGAGCACTTTCGGCATTCGTAACCAATTAGCAAATAGATTTTAGTTTTGGCACTATTTCGGTTTCATTGTATTTCAAATATCGTGTCGTCGAATGTTTTTCTAGTATCGCGTCTTCGTATATTAATTTGTGTTGTGAGTGTGTGCTTAATGAAATATACTCCGTTTGTTTTTTCCTAAATTTGATATCTTATTGATGTTGGTTGTTAACTGAATATTTATGTATGTACATTATTATGAACGTGAAATTATATACATACATATATATATATCTTCCACACGTGACAATAACTGACGTTATTTTCAGTTAACAATATGAAAATAGCGTTCTCTACATTCCTCCAGTTGCTAAGAACATTCTGTTTTTTGTTATTATTAGTTACTTTTTTTTAATTAAATTCATTTCGTTTTTTTGGACGAAACGCGTCAGCAATAACTACAGTTTTTCTATTGTCGTATATATATATATATATATATATATATATATATATATATTATTTTTATTATAAGATTATAATAAAAACGTGTTGAAATCGCTACACTATAGTTTTCATGTTTCAATACTTTGATTGTACTTCATCAGGCGATGGTAAGTAACTGTTGATTAAATGATTTTAAGGAAATTTTAAAACAAATTATTACCTCTTTTCCAAAAGTTAAAATTGCAGGGGAGGGGGACATAAGATCAGAATTACACATAGACTTGTGGGTATGTCTTCATTAACCAATTAAATGCCAGATCTACGCTAAATAGAAAAGTATGCTCAGAGGGTCGAGGTGGGGGGTCTGTTATTTTTTCATACCATGATAAACGGGAACATAGATAGGACATGATTAACGATTGCAGAAAAATATGTCAGCAACATATATATATATATATATATATATATATATATATATATATATATATATATATAGCTGACCACTCGTATTCGAGGATACTATCTACTAGGGCGGCTAGCTAATCCCTATTGCAGACGCTTTCTCAGGTGCATTTGTGTTTATTCAACACCCACTGAGCCCCAACCTCAGGTTTATACGATGAGCAGACCTTAGTTATATTTGTTGGGAAAGAGCTTGCTATCTAGCATAATCAAGAATTTGAACAAGGCCGGCACACTCAAGCCCTCGGCCACGATGACTTGTGACTTCGTGCTAGCACAGTTATCGACGGAGATAGAGATAGATAAACACCCCCAAAGATTTGCCAAAAAATGAACATACATGATGGAAAAAACCTCAAGCTTAATAAAAACAAATTTTTCTCGCCCAAATCTTTTTGCTATTATTAAGAGGGAAGACCAAAGAATTTTTGATTAGGAAATTATATTTTAAAATTGTTTTTAGAATTTACGTAATTCTCCTCAAATTTTTTTTTCGTCAGCGGGGGACTATAGATTAGTATAGTTTAGTTAATTTTAGCCTCTATTTTGCGGTAAAAAACAAAAAAACAACAAAAAAAAAAAAACAATAATTTAAAATTTCTTTCAAAAATCAAATAATTGTCGGATTTTAATGAAGGTTTCAAAACTTATTCACAAATGAATGAAATTATTTTAGAAATGTTTCTTTTTAGAAACTCTTGGTACAAATATAACGACCACAATTTCCTTTTAAAAATGTTACTTTAATTAAATGAAAAGTAATTTAGTAAGATAAATATATAGAAAGTGCTTTAATCGCTAGATCATCCTCAGTAAATTTACATCCAAGTTCTTACAACATTACATTTTTCTTGGCAGATCTTCCATTAATACAATGTTGGATACTTAATAAAAGATATAAATAAAAATAAAAATATATTATACACAAACGTATATATATATATATATATATATATATATATATATATATATATATATATATATATATATATATATATTATAAAAGGCTCAAAAGCTAATATTCCATGGTTATAATTTATTACATTGGAATCGTAATAATTTTTAGGTCTGATGATTTGGATCATGATTACGATTCCAGTGTGATAAATTATAACCATGGAATATTAGTGTTTGAGCCTTTTATATTATATTCTTACTCTGTCCTGGACATTGAGTTCTACCTGGATTCTATTCTCTTGAGAATTTATATATATATATATATATATATATATATATATATATATATATATATATATATATTTATTTATATATATATATATATATGCATATTGACCACTGAAATTATCTATCTATCTATCTATCTATCTATCTATCTATCTATATATTATATATATTTAATATACAATTTAAAATTACTGTATCCCCTCTCCTTCATGCGTATGTCTAGTTACATCAACGAAAACGTCACTGTAGTCTGATGAAGTCCTCAAGGTCGAAACGCGTTACACGAAAAAAATTTCCACTTTGTTATTAATATTCCTAACATTTTGGTGGTAACGGAATTCCAAAATGACTAGGATATTGAAATCTCATATCTTCTCCTAAAGAAATTTTGGCACAACATAATCTTTCTTATATTCAATATCGTTCATCTCTCCTCGCCCTTCTGGCAGACTAAGTTTACTTTCGTAAATAACAGCAAGAAACAATGTACGATAGTAATCCACGTATGCACTCGGCAACGTAGAAAATGACACGCGTAAAGCCATCCACATTTTAATAGACACTGGAACCGTCCCTCTCACCCTCTTACCATATTTTGTAAGCATATACTTACAACCAGAAAATGTCAAGGGTGCTGCTTAAATACCATATGAAAAATGGCGGATGTTTGACCTTCAGCCATTTTAGATCACTTCCGGTCGACAGACGGGGGATGCAAAAAGGCCTCACGTCTGTCGCCTGCACGTCTCTCCTAATGGGTCTGTTTTTCGATTTGCTTTTGTTTTCCAATTTGACCATCTAGTAAAATAAAAGCGCGTTTGACAATATATATATATATATATATATATATATATATATATATATATATATATATATATATATATGAAATGATTAAATGTTATAAACACATAGTAAGCCAATATCCATTGAAGATGGTGAGAATGGCGGTTGAATAAAAAAATGGTTCACTATTTGATTTCATCGTCATCAGAGTCTTATGAAAGGAAATGATTTCCTTATGTAAATTGAGATAATAGAATTAAACGAATATAACAGAAAGGGAGTAGACAGAATTAACAATTAGCTTAAGGAATATATATATATATATATATATATATATATATATATATATATATATATATATATATAATACTAGCAGAAGAGCCCGGCGTTGCCAGGGGATGTAACAGTAAGAAATAGATCAAGTATCGACCATCATAAAGACTGAAAAATAAAATTGACAAAGATTATTGTTTAAGGTTGACGGAAACGCATGTCTTAATTAGTTTTTTTTTTACGAATTGGTCAAACCCAAACTCAAACAAAAACATTGTTTTCAATCATTATGAGTCTACCGATTTAATAGAATTTTATTATAAGCAATTGTCTTGTAAATGGAATTTTTAAAGCATTCTGAATGTAAAAAAAAAGATAAAAGTGTGAAAGACAATAAGAAACACTACCTGCCAAAAGAAAAAGTGAAGTTTTGTTGAAATCGGTTGAAAAATGTACGAAATCCGATTCCATATATAAACGAACACACACACACACACAAACAACCTGGGTTTTATTATTATAAGTATAACTCGATATGAGTTGTCCCCCTTTCATTCTCGGGATGCCTCTTAAGCGTGTTTTCAAATTGATTTCGTGCAAAAACAATTGTGTTTTTCCAATTTTTGGCGCTGTCAAAACCACCACAAGGTAATTTTACGCAGTTCTGTGAAGTTTTGTTGAAATCAGTTGAAAAATGTACGAAATCCGATCCCATATATAAACGAACACACACACACACATACAAACCACCTGGGTTTTATAATAAGTATGATTTATATATAATATATATATATGTATGTAATATATTGGGTGTGATGGGTAAATTGTCGTCTGAATTACTCGAAAATGAAAATAGCACTGACATCTCATTTTAACAGATGTATTTACCAAAATTACACAAAAACATCTTGACATACTAAAGAGTTCATTTATCCAATAAAATTGCCATTGGCTTCAACCTCGGCCTCCTGGCGATTTCAGAATCTCCTGCAACTCTTCTGGACGGTCTCCTTGTTTAAGTTGGTGAATGCTGGCATAATCCTTGTTTTCAGTTCATCTTTGGTGTTAAAAGGAGATTTGTTGGTCTCTTGTCTCAACTGTGCCCCACACATAATAATCAAGAGGGTTGCAGTCTGAGGGAGTTAGGTGACCAGATGTAAGGTGGGGCGATGTGGTTGCAGAAATTATCTGACAGCCATGACTGGATTCTCCTGATTGTGTGACATGGTGCAGAATCCTGTTGCCAGACATAGCGTCTTCCAGCAGCCACCCTCTTGACCCAGTGAAGCATTACCTTCTGAAGGCACTCCATTTTGAGACTGAGGTCCTGTGGAAAGGTGAATGGAGGCATAATGTCGCCATCACTACTGATCCCTACAAACACCATGATGTTGATTGAATATTTGACATTCATCACTCTCAGTACATATTTTGAGGACACAGCAAGGCAACGATTGTTCTGTGTGCCTTTAATCTTATTCTGGCAGAGTGTTTTC
>OZ010575.1:5299562-5364562 GCA_963932145.1 Acanthosepion lycidas | reverse complement strand
TTTGAATTAGCAACGATTCGATCCAATCATTTGTTGTTCACAAGTCTTCTGACCTTAAATGTCTCGATGGTAAATTTTTTATCTGAAATTGTAAGCATCTACAGAAGTATCACCATCATCACCATCACCACCACCATCATCACCACCATCATCATCATCTTCATCATCACTACTACCACCACCACCACCACCACCACCACCACCACCATCATCATCATCATCATCATCATCATCACCACTACCACCATCATCATCATCACCATCATCATCATCAGAACTGTTTTGACATTTGACAGGCTCGTTTTGTGTATGGCAATAAACTATATCCAGCAGCAAGACCCCTGATCGGGGGCCTTTGAGGAGCGCGGAACCATTTCTTAATTGATGTTGTTCCCAGGTCCATCTAAACGGATCTTCAAGTTTTTAGTTCTTTTTTTTTTTTCCAATTTTTTTCTCGGGTACCGATTTGTTTTAGAATATCTACTAGTTGTGCTATCTGAGGTTTTCTCCAAACGAGTATTATATATATATATATATATATATATATATATATATATATATATATATATATATATATATATATATATAAAAGTGAACATAGAAGTTAACATTTAGAGGCGACAGTCTGTTTCATGCTATATGCAATCGTCAGGCCACATGTGCTTTTATTTTTCTCGGCTATTTATATATATACGGGTCAGTGGTGCATTGTGGGTAGTCTATTATGGCGGTTATTTTACCGGAAGTCGTTTATTTATTTATTTGGGTTAAATTATTTTGCTTGTTTTTATTTTTTGTTTCTTATTTTATTTATTTATTTTTTTAATCAGTGTTTTTATTAAAGTAGTAAAAATTTGTTTATACCACTTATTTAATAGTTTTGTTTTGGTTTGAGAATTTAATTAAAGCTATTTATTCGATTTTGGGGTTGATTGTTGTAGTTTGTTCTAACTATTATTTTGGCAGGAACAGTTTTTAATTTGTGTTTATTTGGGTTGATTATTTTTATTTGTTTTTTCTAACAGTAACTTTATCGGGATTGATTTGTTTATTTATTTACTTGGATGAATTTAGGTCAATTTATTTTACTTGTATATTTTCTGATTTCGTTTTTTCGATTTTTAAGTAACGTAGTATTTATTATTATTATTATTATTATATATATATATATATATATATATATATATATATATATATATATATATATATATGTTATATAACAGTTATAGGTATTTTTTTCGTCCGATTTTTTGGTTCGATTTTTTAGTCTAATATTTTGGACGATTGCATATAGCATGAAACAGACTGTCGCCTCTAAGTGTTGACTTCTATGTTCACTTTTATATTTACACACGCTCTATCTCTGATATTGAGCACTTTATCCCATAAATATAGCACGTCTTAAGACTATATTTCTTCATCTTTATATATATATATATGTGTGTGTGTGTGTGTGTGTGTGTGTGTGTGCGCCTGTGTATGTGTTGTGGTATGTGTGTATGTATGTGTGTATGTGTGTGTGTGAATATTCGTGTGTATATGTATGTGTCATTTTGCTCATCTCTCTCTATATCAACCAGTTCATCTCACTTTCTGTCTTCCGCTCTGTTCTCCTTATCTATCTATCTATCTATCTATCTATCTATCTATCTATCTATCTATCTATATTCCTCCCTGTCTTTATTTCAGGCTGTTTATCTCTCTATCTCACTCTTTTCCCCTCCTCTCCCCTAATCTCAGTTTGTTTATCTATCTATCTATCTATCTATCTATCTATCTATCTATCTATCTATCTCAGTTTGTTTATCTATCTATCTATCTATCTATCTATCTATCTATCTATCTATCTATCTATCTATCTGCTCCACCTCTCTTTATATATAACAGTCTGTTAATCTCTCTCTCTCTCTACTCGTCGGTATTAGTCATTTGTTATAAAAGTAGATGTATGAGAATAAAAGATGAGAAAGGCCAAGAATAAGACAGGATATGAATGGATCAGAATATGGTGTGAATATCAGCAAGAGACATTTTGCCGATAAGCATAAAAATATGAGAATTTGTAGTGAAGAATAAAAACAATAATGGGACCCGAATCGACCGATGGGAAAAGAAAAAAGGTTTATTAAAATCTTCACTTTAAGAGAATAGAACGTCTTTGAAAATTCAGAGTTTTTTTTTTGTTTCAAATTAAAAACAGTTTATTACTTTTCAAAAATATGTCTTCCCGTCAGACTTCAATAATAAAAAAAAAGTATGACTAAATAAATAAATCGCACGCATGCACACACACACACACACATATACATTCGCACACAGACACACACATGCTTATATGCGTACACAGACACACGCAAAAAGACACGCACACGCACACATACACACAGACACACACGCACACACACGTATACAGATGCGCGCATACACGTACACAAACACTTGCACATATATACACGCACAAACACACACTCACACACGCACGCACACAGATTCACACAGACAAACACACATACATATAAACACACACCCACGCACACAGACACTCGCACATACACATAGCTCGGAGAAACAGGATAAATGTGATTTGGAAAAACGCTTGAAGGGGAAATCCCTCCACACTCTTTTCCATGGCGGCAAGACAATTTACAGATAATAAAGAAAAGGAAACCGTGGAGAGTCATTATCATCTAATCATGGAATTATTTGTTTCGTTTTCTATAATTCTTTACTTTCTATTCCTTTCTTTCTTTCTTTCTTTCTTTCTTTCTTTCTTTCTTTCTTTCTTTCACACTCATACAGAAAATAAGTTCCAGACACGTGTGAATGTGTGTGTGTGTGTGTGTGAATGTGTGTGTGTGTAGAAATCAGTGGTCTGAATTTTTATTTTATTTTGAGGCATGAAGCCGTCTGTTATCAAAGTTGTGTTGATTCCTATGTCCACACTGCCTCTACCTTCCCCATCACTATAGATACACATATATACATCTACATAGAAGGGCGCGCGTGAACGCACATGCGTTGAGACTGGGCGCATGTCCGGGATTGCGCAAACGCAGACACGAACGCACAGAATATGCAAAAACTTACACCAATGATAAGGGCATAGAAAATAAAAATCTAGAAATATAAGCAGTAAATTGCTGATATCTCCTGAAGAGTGACAGAGAGGTCCGTCTACGAAACTCTGGAGTCGGAATGCTGACGGTAACATCAATCAGCTAAGTGGTAAACTTTTACTTATATTAATTCTCTCTTTGTATGTATATATATATATATATATATATATATATATATATATATATATATATATATATATATATATATATAGATAGATAGATATAGATATAGATAGATAGATCTCTAATCTTAACAGAAGAATCATGATGAAATCGATCATAAACGAAAATTATATGTTCATCATTAATTAATCATAGCTAAGGATCGGAAACTCATGAAGAATTGAAATAAAATTCAAATATATATATATATATATATATATATATGTGTGTGTGTGTGTGTGTGTGTATATATATATAAATAATTATATATATATATATATAATTATTTATATATTATATGCGCGGTACTTATTAGGAAGCGCTCAATATCAGAGATAGAGCTAAGATATTTGATTGGATTGAGGTGAGTTTGTGACCCTGGGTTTCACGCTTTTGCGATCGTCAGACAAACTGATTAATTTTTTAAAAATTTTGGGTTCATGTTGATTGCGTGTATTTGTGTTATTATTTGAGTGGGGGGGAAACGTCGTCGTGATGTCACTCATACTAACGCAAACACAGATGCATGTCCGTACAGACCCGCAATCTACTTAAACCCAAAGTTTTTTAAAAATTAATCAGTTTGTCTGACGATCGCAAAAGCGATCTAATTGATCTCTTTAGTTCTAAGTTAAAATGAGGAGCCCTCTTTCTGTTGTAACCTCCTGATCCAGTTTTCCACTCTACTCTTCACTCTTTTTTAAAACTTCTTCACCGTTCTCTTGATGGTTCTTGAATGGACTTTCAAGATGGAAGCCTGAGTATGAATGTTGGTACCTTTACTGAAGGCCTGAATGGTCCTTTTCCTCTCACCATTGCTCAGTTGTGAAGACAGTAGGGCCGATACAAGACGATTTTAATCTGTTTTCTTTCTAACTTAATAACGCAAAGGGGTTTTCAGGGAATCTTACCATGTCAAGTTGGTGTCAATATGGCCACACGTCTTTTTCTGAAAACTTGGAAAAAAAGAAACTCAACTACTTTAGAGATTTTTTAGATATTAAATATTTTGTTGGATGGACAATTACGCTGTAAGAAGATTTGCACAATTTTGCTGTTACGCGCAGTATACACGAACTTATATCAAAAAGCAAATGCAATTTCCAATGATGAAGAGCAATTGCACTTTTTGACATCGGCTCCTTTGTACGGTGATGTCCTTCTGGTATCGTCGTAAAAGCTTTTAAGAAAAAAAAATTTCGGTTGCTCGCGAACCCACGTCTTCGCCGCTTGCAACGAGCAGAAACTTTACAATGTCCGAAGTTATGATGCGCAGTGATTTGTGCAAATCCATAGCTGATGCCCCCGATTGCTGCCACTTGTCTGAATGTGCTTTGTCGGTCTTCCCCGATCAAGACATCCACCTCTCGGGAGTGTTCTCCCGTGCCCATGTTGATGGGCGACTAAGTCGGCTTTCGTCCATTATCCTTGTTCTTTTTTTTTTTTAATTATTTCCCTCCACGCAAGGCGGGAAATGCTACTATTACGCAGGGGGGGGGGGGTCAAAGAGTGAAAGTCAGAGAAAACACTGCGGATAGGGGGTGGGGTGAGGAAATGATAAAAGATGAACGGGGTTCAAGAAGACAGAAGATTGTGATTGACGCTGTATTTAAATTTTTGAAGAATGTAGATTTCAGAGAAACAAGTGAAAAGAGGGGAGTTCCACTGTCGGGAAGTGTGAGTAAAGAAACGGTTGGAGAAGAAGTGACGGTTACATTTAGCTATTTCAATAATAAAAGATGGGACCTAATTGCCAATCGAGTAACATGCTTAAATTCATGTAGTCGGGGCACCAGGGGAAAAAAGCTCGTCAGAGCAGTTGCTATGAAAATATTTGTAGAAAAGACAGAGAGAAGCCACGTCACGTCGGTGAGATCTAAGTACCAGGTCAGGATCGATTACATTGCAGATCCTTCTTTGGATTTTGTCAAGAACCTTGAGATAAATAGCAGGGACACTAGACCAGATATGGCAACATTGTTCAATGCACAGACGAATGGTAGATTTGTAAATGTACAAGATGGACTCTAACGAGAATAACCTTCTGGTACGAGACAATGAACAAACTTCCTTGCAGTAGATGCAGCTATCGATTCAATGTAGTTGTTCCACTTCATGTCAATTGAAAACGGGAGGCCAAGAAGGCGCACTATGCTGTTCTCCTGGAGTCGAGCATCAGTTACGACGATGGTGGGCAAGGAAGTTTCTCTAAGGTTCCTAGATGAGAACAGTTTTTTTCTGCACACTTTACAGAATTCTACCTCCTCATACACTTTTCGTTGATTCCTGGTGCATGCTCCGTATTGATTCTGATTTACTCCGTGTATATATATATATATATATATATATATATATATATATATATATATATATATATATATGAAGAGAGAGAGAGAGAGAGAGAGAGAGAGAGAGAGAGAGAGTCCCATCCTAATAAAAAGCCATAATTTTGCTGCTTGTTTTAGTGTGAACTCATTTACCATCCTTAGCAGGTCGCACTCGAATTACCACCTAAAGGTGTTGGAGGCCATCTATATTCTATCGTTGAAGCCCTCTCTGTGTAAACAGAAGGACTTCGTATTAGGCCCCCAACTAATTTTCATCTAAATATTTTTTTTCTTTTCTCTAATACACTTTGTCCATTTTTAACTGATAATTCAGTTTATTAACCTCTATTTAGCTCTGTTGATCGAGGTTCGAAACCGGTTAGCCTAGCCCGTTTTTCAGTTTTACTTTTTATTTATTATCATCATGAGTGGTAATAATAAAAATAATTTTTGTCTATTTATGGCAGTATATATATATATATATATATATATATATATATATATATATATATATATATCGGGTGTATCAGAAATACTTTTACACACTTTCGGGGCAGCTTCTTCACACCAAAACAAGGATGCTAGATGGCGCTATGTCATCATGTAGACTAGGTTACATTTGTCATTCGTGTACATTTGTGGTTAGTCTACCTTTAACGTTTGTAGTAGGGAGTTAACTGAGAACTATTTTTAGATTGTATCATGGATTGTTCATTTAACAGCTTCTACTGTAAACTTTAAATTTAATAACTCAAAAACTGAAGATTTGCTGTGATGTTTATATGGATTTTGTCCTTGTTTTGATGTAAATACATTCAGATATTTGAGTCTGGATAGCTGTTTTTTGTCATATACCGTACCTATGAACATTAATGGATATGTCCCATTCCTCATAAATACGTTGAACACTATTGAAAGTGGGGGTAATATGCTGTCTAAGTAGTCTACCACTAGCAGTGGTTTACCTATTTCACGCCACTGGCGAGTATTGTATTTTGTTGATGCTATAAAGATTACCATTTCATTTCCAACCTCCATTTTGGTTATTCCTCATTCAGTAAACCTTTCTAGGTTGCAACAGAAAGAAAGTAGAATTAAAAGAAAGAAAGAAAGAAAATAGGAGTGAAAAAAAGAAAGAAAGTAGGATTACAAGAAAGAAAGAAAGAAAGAAAGAGTGTTATATAGCATACCTATAAACACTAATGGGTATGTCCCAATCCTCATAAATATGTTGGACATTATTGTAAGTGTGTGTGTGTGTGTAGGGGGGGTAATATGCTGTCTAAGTAGTCCACCACTAGCAGTGGTTTACGTACTTCCTGCTGCTGGCGAGTAATGTATATTGTTGATATTATAATGAGTACCATTTCATTTCCAACCTCCATTTTGGTTATTCCTCATTCAGTAAACTTTTTCGAGGTTATTACATTTTATTGCACTCTATTTGTGAATTTTTCGTTATCTGTAAAAATTGCTGGGATGAAGTTTATTAGGAAGTACCTTTCTTTTTTGTTAATATTTGATTATTTATTGTACAGAGTTTTGTCATTTTTGATATAATATTTATGTCTATGTTGCTATTGATTCATTTATAGCTGTTCTTATCTCCTAATGTCTTTAGAATTTTGGTTTTATAATATAGTTTGTGCATGATAACTATAGCGCTGCCTTTGTCTGCTTCTTTTATAATTATGTTATTATTTGTCCGGATGTTCTCTAGGGCTATTCTTTGTCTGTCTGTGAGGTTATTGAAGGATTTGGATTTTACTTCTAGAAGAGTTTTTAAAAAAATTATCTTTAATACATTTGTATTGTCGCTTTTATTTGTAAAAAAAAAAAATGTATTTATTATTTTTGTTACTATTGAGTCAGCTGTAGTTTTTTGTTTTGTTTTGTTATTATTAAATGTTTCTATTAGTCTGAGTTTGCGTTCAAATTCTCTATGGTCTTTCTTTTTAGGTCTATTATATTCATTTTCGTGGAAGGGGAAAATATGAGGCCTAATTTCAATAGGTTAAAAGTGCATATGTAGATAGGTTTATTAGTTTGGGTTTTGTATCATCTAAACTGGTCTTCTTGTTCGGACTGTGGTTTCTAAAAAATGATTATTTCTTTCCGTACATTCCGGGTTTTATATATATATATATATATATATATATATATATATATATATATATATATATATATATATATACGAAACAGCCTGTCGCCTCTAAGTGTTGACTTCAATGTTCACTTTTATATATATTAGGTTGGTGCAAAAATAATGTCGTTTTCTCACATAGTAACATGTGAGAAAACGACATTATTTTTGCACCAACATAATATATATATATATATATATATATATATATATATATATATATATATATATATATATATATATATATATATATATATATATATATATATATATATATATATATATATATATATATATATATATATATACACGCCGAGGCGGTGTAATGCTTAGCAAGCTTGTCTTGCTTGAACAATTATGAATGTATAGTGAGTTCGATCCTCACTGGGTGTACCATACTTTCGGCCTTGTGTCACATTTAAGCTACGCTTGGAAAATCACTATTAAGGCACGTCTTATGGTTAGCATTTTAGGAACGCTACATGTCCTATTTAATTATACATGCGCATCAGGTTAGTGATGTCATGAATAGAATGATTTAACCATCGTCCTCATCATCCACCGGGTGTAACTGTAGAGTTGACCAGCACCCCACCCCGTCTCAGTTGCGTGCCAATGACTGAGCTTTTGTGAATGATATTCCAGTTCACTTAGCCCGTTTTTTTTTCTCTCTTTCCCACTTCTTCGTTTACCTAACGTAATACCTTGTAGGATGGCAGTGGGGAGAGTATTGGCTCTTATGGCGTGGATATATGATTTCAACTTTCTCCTCATCGGTGTGGTTATGAGGTTTTCTTATGGGCCTTCTAATTGATGTCGTGTACGCAGGAGATGCCGAGGGTGGTTCTTTAGCGTCTCACTTTTAATGCCTTGATGATTCTTTGCTCTAATTATGATATTAATGTCTTGCGATATTAATGAGATTTGCAGATGTACAGGAAAATTGAGAATGCCAACACACACAACAGTCCGTTATTTTTTGTTTTAAATTTCAGGCAACTGTTCTTGTCCTGGGTATAACGATAAACTGCATCCGGGTCCTGGGTAAGACGATAAACTGCATCCGGGTCCTGTGTAAGACGATAAACTGCATCCGCGTCCTGGGTAAAACGATAAACTGCATCCGCGTCCTGGGTCAGACAATAAACTGCATCCGCGTCCTGGGTATGATGATAAACTGCATCCACGTCCTGGGTAAGACGATAAACTACATCCAACAGCAAGGCCTCTGATCAGGAGGTTTTGAGGAGCGTGGAATCACCTCTTAATTGCTGGTGTTCCCAGGTCCACCCTGACCCGGGTTTGATAGCACATGTTAGGGTCCCAGCTATGGGCAGATAGTTAACACGCAAATTACATTCGCATCCTGGGTACGACGATAAACTATATCCGCTTCCTGGGTAAGACGATAAACTACATCCAACAGCAAGGCCTCTGATAATACGCTTTTGAAAAAATAATGTTACCAGCTCTATGTTTTTGAAAAAAAAAAATTAATAAAAAATGAAAAAAATAATATTACCAACTATACATTTTTGAAAAAAATATTGCCACCTATCCGGTTTTGAAAAAATAATATTACCAGCTATAGCGTTTTGAAAAAAAAAAATTAACAGACATTGATTTTTGACAAAACAAAAATATTACCAGAAAAAAAAAGTTGTCGGCATTAAATGACCCATTGACGCTGATATGCCGTAAAACAAAACAAACAAACAAACAAGCAACTGTTCTTGTCTTTCTAAATGGTTCTTAGGTTTGCAGATGTTACTGATTTAGAAGCTGTTGAAATTAGTTCTATTTTGAAGGCTTCTTCGCTGATAATCGAGCCAAGATATTTGAATTGTTCCAGTACTTTAAGTTTTGGATCACCGACATTAATTTTGAATGATTTAATAATAAAAATAATGTTTATGTATTCGACCCGACATTCCCGATTGAGGAGAGTCCAATGAGTTTGTAGTAATCACTAAAACGAGAATATTTAAGCAAATTTCATCATTGTTAAAAATAGACGAAGATTCAGAATCGCTCGCTAATAAAAGTCACATTTCTACCAACCAAACAGAATCCATTTCTATCAAATAATAATAATGACACCATACCAGCTTTTTATCTAAAAAAAAAGGTATGCAATGTGATCTGTCCTGACTTGAAGTCTTGACTCCAGTCACATTCTCTACATTGTAATGTGACTTCCCTCTGTCTTTTCTAGAAATATTTTCATGGCATCTGCTCTGACGAGATATTTTCATTGGTGGCCCAACTGCATGAATTTAAACATACTACTAGGTTGGCATCTTGGTCCCAGTCTTTCACTGTTAAAACAGTTAAATGTAACCGCTTCTTCTACTCCAACAGCTTCTTCTCTTGCGCTTCCCAACAGTGGAACTCCCTTCCTCTTATTTGCTTCAAAAATTTAAATGTAATGTATATATATGCAACAAACTATTTCTTATTTAACAGTTAAAATATTTAATCCTTGAAAATAGCTAAATGTATAGCCGAAAGCTCTCGGATAAAAAGGAACATTTGGAGGGTTTTTATATAATTTATCATCTGAAAAGAAAAAAAATATTAGATCGCATGAAAAACTGTATAAAAAACTTAATAAAACCACCTTGTATTTCGTATTCAAAGAAATGTGCATGAAAGAAGGATTGCTGCCTAAATACACAATATAATTAATTTAATTTCGAAACCGAAAACTTAAAAAAGTATATATATATATATATATATATATATATATATATATATATATGAAATGGACTAAGTCCAACAATTATTTTAACGTATAACAAATATATATATATTATGTGTATGTTTTATAACGTATAACAAATATATATATATTATGTGTATGTTTTAGTGTGCTGTAGAGATGTTTTTAATTTTAGTGTGTGTGTGTGTGTGTACGTGTGTGTGTGTGTGTGTGTGTGTGTGTGTGTGTGAATACTTAGGATATACAGAACATTTGTACAAATTTACATACATTGTCTCCAGAAAAGAAAACACCCATAGTATCACAAGAAAAAATTGAATAAGAGGTTTAACCGCAGTACCTTGCCAGTCGTCTTCAATGAAACATGTATAAAAGAGAGATTGCTACCCAAATACATACATACAATACATACATACATACATGCATACATATCTCTCTCTGTCTCTCTCTCTCTCTCTCTGTATATATATATATATATATATATATATATATATATATATATATATATATATATATATATATATATTACAAAGAAAGCAGTCTCCATACTAACGAACTGGTCTATGAAACTTGAAAAACTTTAGCCCCATGTATTAAAGTTGTTGGGAAGGGGTTAAAAAGATCGAGAAAGATGAAGAAAAAAAAAAGAAAAAAGAAAAAAGATTACTGAGGTTGACTTTAAGTAAGACAAATAGGAAAGGAAAGATATTATTATAAAAATTGTGCTGTGTGGGGGCCGGTGAGGCTCGCTTGTTATTCTACCAGGAAAGCCAAACCTGATGGTGGCCTGTTGAGTTTCTGAAGAATAAACTGGCCCCTCGGTGGGGGAGTGAAGAAGGCAGAGTGATGTTTTAAAATAATGTCAAAGGCGAAATTGAGACTAAGGCGAGACCTGAAAAAAGAATATTCTGAATTGGGGATGTCGCGGAGGGCGCATTAATCAAGCTCCTAATCACACGGAGACATAAACGCAGGGCGGAACACATACAGACACACACACACACACGCAGGCACACACATACGTAGGCACGCACATACGCAGGAACGCACACAAATAAACACACAAACGTGCGAACGCATAGAGGTACGCATGAGCACACAAACATATACACACGCAGGGAGTGAAAAATACAGTCATGCAAATAGATCATCACATGTAGACAAAGGGTACACGAATTACCATTAAGACATCTATCTATCTATCTATCTATCTATCTATCTTGTTTTGTTCACATCTATCAATCTCAGCCTGTTCATATCTATCTATCTATCTATCTATCTATCTATCTATCTATCTATCTATCTATTTCGATCTGTGCTTGTTTGATTTCGCTATCTCCAAACTTCACCTTGCTGACAGCTATGCATTTTGTCTTCTTGGGATAATAAAAAATGTTATAGTTTCAATGAACACGCCTCCCTATTGTCTTGTGCCTGACCATTTGCGCCTCAATTCATGACGACGAAAACGTTTTACCTATTATCTTCTGGCCACTTTTCACAAATTAAAAAATAATGGCAGATTGGTTTATGGAATACAGTAATATTATCCTTGTACTTTGTTTGTTTTGTTTTGTTTTTTCTTTTTGATAACGGTATATCAACTTCTTATGGGTCATTTAATGCCGAAATTTAATTCTATTAGGAGCTTGAGTTGCGTATATCATTTCGAAGATAATTTTAAGGGGGTCACATTATACACGAGATATAAAATTAGCATATGTACTGCTGGCCCTGGCTACGCCGTTGACCAATCTATATATCCATTTACTGTTGTCAAAATAGGTTCAAAAGAAGGTCTTCAAAGTTTGCATGATACGCGTGTAAATACGGCATTTTTTTTCTTTTACAAAAATTTGTTGCTGGTAATTTATTTTATTTTTTAAAATCTGTACTTTCGGTAACTTGAACCCAGTTTGGGGATTAACTATTTGTCCATAGATAGAACCCTAACAGGTGCTTCTACCTCGGGTTAGTATCGGCCTGGGAACAACTGCAATTAAGAGGTAGGGCCCCGCTCCTCAAAACCTCTCGATCAGATGTCCTGCTGCCGGATGTAGTTTATCGTCATATTCCGTGTTAAAATCCAAAGAGATTTCAATCAAAATTAAAATATGGGTTGTTCGAGAATAGGAGGTCAACGAAAAATTAAAGAATGGATGCCATAATAATGGTCAAACGGAAATGAGGCGGTTCTGAAGAAGAAGAATACAGGCAAAAGGTGGGGGGTATCTAATAAAGTGGCTGACGAGTGTATATGAAAAAAAAAAAAAAAAGAAACAGAGGAAAATACTTAAAAAAAAGAATACATATACGTTACAATGTAAAAACATGATTTTAATAACTTTCTCGGCGTAGACGTGTATGTTTTTATAGAAAGTGTTATTTTTCAAACAAGGACGAATAAACACGCTTAAAAATAGCTACAGACATATTTATATGTCGATCTTGATTCATTTTAAGTATTGAGCTTGAAACGAGTCCAATTGTCAACTCATATGTCTGATAGAGGTTTTAGCCACCGCCCGGGTACTTCAAGGTACCCGTGTTCATAGTCGATCTTGATTCTTTCTTTGCCTTTCTGAGCTTGAAATGAGTCAAATTGTCAACTCATATGTCTGGTAGAGGTGTTAGACACCGCTCGGGTCCATCAAGGTACCTCTGTTCATAGTCGATCTTCATTCTTTTTATGCTCTTCTGAGCTTGAAACGAGTCTAATTGTCAACTCATACGTCTGGTAGAGGTGTTAGCCACCGCTCGGGTACTTTAGGTACCTCTGTTCATAGTCGATCTTGATTCTTTTTATGCCCTGCTGAGCTTGAAAAGAGTCTAATTGTCAACTCATACTCTGGTAGAGGTGCTAGACACCGCTCAAATCCATCAAGGTGTCTCTGTTCATAGTAGATCTTGATTCTTTTTATGCACTTCTGAACTTGAAACGAGTCCAATTGTCAATTCACACGTCTGGTAGAAGTGTTAAACACCGCTCGGATCCATCAAGGTCCCTGTGTTCATAGTAGATCTTGATTCTTTTTATGCTTGTCCGATCTTGAAACGAGTTCAATTGTCAACTCATACGTCTGGTAGATGTGTTAGCCACCGCTCGGGTACTTCAAGGTGTCCCAGTTTCTTAGTTACTATATTAAACACAAATAAAAAATTCATCTGAAAATGAAATGTTTTTCCCAAAATAATTGTCTGGGGAGCGGTTAAAAAAGGCTGAGAAAGATTTTTTTTTTAATGCAGAATCGGGAATAAACAATAAAATTATTTCGAACAGCCAGATAATATTTGAAAAAGCTGGTGTTGTGAATGCAATACATTTTTGAAGAAAAAATATTATCAGCAATACATTTTTGGGAAGCATATTACCAGCAATAAATATGTTGTCGACATTAAATAACACATTGAGGTTGATATATCGTAAAAGGAACGAAACGAAGCGAAAGACAGGTCCAAAATGCTTAAATGATTGGGGAGGTAAGGTAATATCGTGGACAGTAAAATTATAGGACCTCTTCAGAGTTGATGATCGTTTTCATGATGAGTTTAAGAAATTTTTTAAAGTTATGTGATAAAACATACTCTGAATAGTAACAGGTCACAACCAAGAAGGTTTAAGGCTAAAGAAAAGAAAATTCTCCTTAGTATTGCCCATCTTGCCCCCCCCCAAAGAAATCTGTTTGAGGCGCCAGATTAATAAGAGTTTAAATCTCTCTAGTCATTAATCCATTAGAAAACATATGGTAAATCTGTAAAATAGTTTAAATGAAGATAAAAATAAAAATTAAAACAATACTCAAAAGAAGAATATCTGGGGCTAACGTGTTTTCCACTTATATGAAGTGGAAAGATTATATTGAATCAATTGTTAGGTAAGTTGGTTCACTGTGTCGGCCTAGACAATTTTCCCACTGAGAATCTAGCTTACATATTTATAAGTCTATCATTCGTCCACACATTCAATATTGCTGTCACAGCTGATATGGTATTTTTGCTATATATCTAGAGATTCTTTACAAAATCTTCCCCTCAGAAAAAGAATCTGCAATGTTATTGGTACTGGCATAGCATCTCGGCTTCTGTCAATTTCCTAACGCCGTGACATCCCACTATCTTTTCTTTTTCTTTTTCATGGCTACTGTTTTGATGAGATTTGATCTTTGGTACATCGACTTTATGAATTGAGGCGCAGTACTAGATTGGCAGTTAGGTCTCATTTTACTGTTAAAATTGAGATGTAACCGTAAATTCGATGCTAACAGTGTCTTCTCTCTTCCGGCCTCTTGCTTCCCAGTCAATTTTGATCTTCAGAAATTGAAATGCAATATCAATCGTCATCTTCTGTCTTCTTACTTCTTGTAATAGGATTGCTTTAGCTAATAGGTAATTAGTATAAAGAGAGCTATAACATATAGCTCACGGGCAACTTTGAGTCAGTGTACGTAAAAGATCTACGGCTACTAATTTTGATCAGCATAACAATTCTTGATTTTTATTGTTGCCTTTCCTTAATAAAGATTTTTCTCAAATTCTTTCATTTACAGTAACCCCTTCGGTCTAAATGGCTTTTTTTTTTTACATCAATGGTTAAAATAGCTTTGGATGAATTCAACCTGGAAGACCATCCTTCTTCAAACCGCGTGGACAGGCGCTACACAATCACAAACAAAGAACTGTACCAAATAACAGAATTTACATCATTTGAGGACTACCGACAGCAGCAATAACTAAAATGGATAGCACGTGAAACACGGAGAGAAAATAAAGACTTAATCAAGATGTTGACATTCCACATGACTTCAAACAAAATGTTTGAAAGGAAACTCCCCTCGCCATCAGAGCGATAACAGTCACTATTTTATTTAGAAACTGTTTCCATATAAAATTTCACTCAATGAATGCCGAATGCTTCCTTATAAGAAACGGCTAATATTACTATTATCATTATCAATATTAATATTATCAATATTACTATTATCATTATCAATATTAATATTATCAATATTACTATTACCATTATCAATATTAATATTATCAATATTACTATTATCATTATCAATATTTCGTAAAAATTTATAATAATTCGGCGTAGACAGGGTTAGGGTTAGTGCTAGTAACCCTAGCACTAACCCTAACCCTGTCTACGCCGAATATTACAAATATAAATTTCTAAAAGTCAATGTTCAATGACAAGTACTGATGGCCGTTTGACTAGATAATAGGTCAATATTTACATACATTAGATCAAAA
Source organism: Acanthosepion lycidas (assembly GCA_963932145.1). Classification (NCBI taxonomy): domain Eukaryota; kingdom Metazoa; phylum Mollusca; class Cephalopoda; order Sepiida; family Sepiidae; genus Acanthosepion; species Acanthosepion lycidas. The sequence continues at coordinate 5,348,839 of OZ010575.1, read as the reverse complement.
GTTAACAAAAAATTAAAATCTGTCTATATCTCTGAGATGAGGTATTATGGTTGCTTACATTATATACATTATTCGGACTGTTACCCTCATCTTCATTGCCATATTCACAACGTTTCGGCCGTTGTACGCTCCGATCTTCTTTAAGTGATTGTAATTTCGAACCGAACCCTTTATTTCGACCACCAGGGTAGTTTTTCTAGTTCCACGTGCCATGCCTCTTCCAGATGTTATTTCCCTTTCACCCAACTTTCCAAGTTTTGGCTCACAACTGCTGTGGGGCCTGATATTGAACACGTCGACTAGAACAATGTACTCGGGTGCAAGAAATAAGGAGTTCGGTTCGAAATTCCAATCAACGGAAGAAGGCCGGAGCGTACAGCGGCCGAAACGTTGTAAATATGACAATGAAGATGAGGATGACAGTCCAAATTATATATATATATATATATATATATATATATATATATATATATGCGAAGAAATATAGTTTTAAGATGTGCTATATTTATGGGATAAAATGCTCAATATCAGAAATAGAGCGTATGTAAATATAAATATAAAAGTGAACATTGAAGTCAACACTCAGAGGCGACAGACTGTTTGATGCTAGGCGCAATCGTCAGCCAACGATTGCGTCTAGCATGAAACAGTCTGTCGCCTCTGAGTGTTGACTTCAATGTTCACTTTTATATTTATATTTACATACGCTCTCTGATATTGAGCACTTTATCCCATAAATATAGCACACCTTAAAACAATATATATATATATGTGTGTATGTGTGTGTGTGTGTGTGTGTGCGTGTGTGTGAAAAGTGTATGTATATAAATATAGATACAAATATATGTGTGTGTGTGTGTGTAATATATTATACCTATTATTATTTATATATTATATGCGCGGTACTTATTAGAAAGCGCTCAGTACCAGAGATAGAGCTAACATATTTGGTTGGATTGATGTGAGTTTGTGAACCTGGGTTTCACGCTTTTGCGATCGTCAGACAAACCCCGGTGGCCTGACGATTGCGTCTAGCATGGAACAGACTGTCGCCTCTAAGTGATGACTTCTAAGTGTTCACTTATATATATATATATATATATATATATATATATATATATATATATATATATATATATATATATAAAGAAATTAAGATATATAATCCGGTGTTCTTATAGATATTTTTATTTTTATAAAATAGTGCTCAATGTAAATTTACAGAGCATTAATATTATAAATTGATTTATTTAAAATATGTTTTTTTCGCTACACAGTTCTAACCATGTTTCAAAAATGGAAGCTAAAAGCTACGAATTTAATTTTGTAATTAAATTAAAGACATTAGTTCCATTTCATCCTCAAGCGAATTTTGGAGTAACTTTTTAAAATTACTGGGTTTTAAAGACACAGCTAGAATCATAATTCACGTTTCCAAGGTTACAGATAAATCTACTTCAACTAGACAAGGGGTGTCTGGGTGTTCATTATGTCTGTAATTTGATGTATCCGTTATTAGTTACGTTTTGGTAGGAGGTAGGGATGTATTTTTCAATGAAATCTGACATCCGTTGAATGCATGTCGTCTGGATATTTTAAAAAATTATTGTTAACGGCAAAGATTCTTACGGCATTTTTTCTATTTTTATATTTAAAGATTTTGGGGGGTGTTTAGGTTAGAATACGTTTTATTTAACTACGATTTGAAATATTTTAATTTTTAATTTTTAATATACTATATTTTTTAAGAACAATTAAATGTATTAGAATCCCTTATAGTATGTAGAATTATTTTTACATCAAGTATAAGTATGTATATTAGGTTACAAAATTTAAAATTATTTAAGTAAAAATTATGACAATGACGGCAAAAATAGTTACTTAATTTCACTGATTTAGTAAACTTTTATTTTTTATATATAAACCTAGTAATATATTGTTTCTCATTTAATTAATTAGTCTTTAATTTAATTACAAAATTAAATTCGTAGCTTTTAGCTTCCATTTTTGAAACATGGTTAGAACTGTGTAGCGAAAAAACCATATTTTAAATAAATCAATTTATAATATATATATATATATATATATATATATATATATATATATATATATTAAAAAAATGAAAAGTAAATTTCTGGCCTACAGTCTTTAATTAAACATGTATTAATGAGCGACTGCTCCTCATATACACACAAGAACAGCACACAACTATTTCTGCATTTTGAAAATTCACTTTTACGAAAGACGTAAATTAGCCCAACCCTCCGAAATGTCATAAAGCATTAAATTTCTCATACTTTTGAAATGACTTTCTTGGACGTTTTTTATTTTATTTCGAATATCAAGGCTCTTCGTCTACTGTGGCTGAAGTGAAAAGTTTCAAATATGACAGAAATGTTGGAAGTGCGCTTTCCAAATTCCATTCTTTTTAACAGTCGCTGCAGTATTGTCAATGATTACAAAAATCTCGCGCAATCTTTTGTAGATTTGGGAACACTCGAATTTTTCTCCATATAAATTAATAGTATTTGTTTCTTCCCTTTACTTTTCTTACGCAGGTCGTCCTCGGTATGACGATAAACTACATCCAGCAGCAAGGTCTTCGATCAGGAGATTTTGAGAAGCATGGAACCACCTCTTAATTGTTGTTGTTTCCAGGTCCACCATTCCGGCAGCAAGGCATCTGATCGGGGATTTTGGAGGGTTTCAGGAGCATGGAACCAACTCTTAATTGCTGTTGTCCCCAGATATTACTTGTTCCGGGGTGGTAGCACCTGTCAGGGTCCCAGCTATGTGCAAATAGCAAAAATCAACTGTACATTTTTATAATAAAATGACAATCAATGCAACACTAAAAAAGTACATTTTCATATTAAAATTACCAACAATGCATTTTATATTTAAAATATATATATATATATATATATATATATATATATATATATATATATATAAAACATACCTTTTACTCTGAAAGTATAAAATTATAAAGAAAAATATCTGTAGTTCAAAGCATAATTTACAAGTTATTTAGATTTCCTCATTAAATAAACCATATAGATGTTTAAATGCTGCTAAACGAAATCAACCAACGCAAATGAACCTTTTCGGGGTTGTTTCAAATAACCGTACAGATATTTATCTATTTTCAAAAAAAAATTATTTTACATTTTCAGCTTTGCGTATTTTAAATTGAAAAAAGAAAAAAGAAAAATAGAATGGACAACAAACTTAGACAAGAAAGAAAGGCTTTGAGAATGTTGATGTCTGTAATTGAACGAAGACATAATGAAAGCAAATGTTAATAAATAATTTTAATATTCTGTAATGTTTAGCAATTTGATTTTTACCCCGTCACTTTTACAAAAGCCCTAGTTCGAAGGTCATCATCTTTGTAGCTGATGTGAACAGCTCGAAATATGACAGTATATTCGACTGTTCAGCCTTCTCCATGTATCTGTCATTTTTTTAAAATGCCAAGCGTCATACACGCTTAGGCGATCATGTATCTTTCGATACATAACTGACGAGGCAGATTTTTTCGCACATTAGGTTGCCATTTCTTTCTGCGGTAGACCAGTTGCCATCCAAGTCTATAGAACCCAGTCTGTTCTGCTGTTTACCCATAGCTGGGAGAGAAGAAGAGGATTCATACCTTTCCCAAGGGTATTAGCACGTAAGTGAATGTAATGGATCCAACTGGAATTCGAACTCGGCTCTCCGATTCCTCACTGTTCTTTAGTGGACATTCAAAACCATTCTGCTAAACTGCCTTAATTTTCCATACACTTGAAATCATGACTTCTGTTTTTCAAAACAGAAGCCACGATTTCGTATAGTTATTTTACTGTCAATCGTAAAAACATTTCTTCATATTAAAATGGACACAAATTTTTAGTCGGTTTCAATCACTTAAATAGGTCATTTTTTTATTTTCAAATCACTTTCTGCTTGAATTAGTGGCATATACACATGGTTCCTCTGAAAAACACGCGTTTCATTTTTTAAGATGGTCCAAATGTGAAGACATTCTTGTAAAACATATGTCAAGATATGGCCCCATTCATGAATAATTACATAAAATTCTTCAAACCTAAAGGTTTGAGCCCATTAATATTTATATACACTTGCTAGATGATTACGGTGACCAAACAGTGAAGGTGAGCACAGTTAGATTTGTGATACGTTCCAGTAGTGGCAAAAGCTGAAACAAGCCACTTTTTGAGCCGCCCGGCACAACTGTCAACTCATGGAATGAAAAGCTCTTTGAAAATGCATGGGAGTGGGAGGGACTATGTAGAAAAAAAATAGTGTTTTGTAGATGAAAACTTGCTCTATCCATCGGTGATATTGTGCTCTCTGTATGTCTAGTTTGTTTGAAAAAAAATAAAATCGGAGGCGTTACTTTCGGAGCGTTCCGTGTTTAATTTCTGCTTGACTAGTTAGCAGTCTGATGTGTTCTTGACTGTAGTAAGCAAGAATATCGTCTGTGTTCTGTCGAAAATGATTCAGTAAAATTAGGAAGAATTATATGAAAAAAAAAAAATGAAAATAAAATCAAATAAAAATTATCGACAAGAAACTTTTTTTTTTTTTTCAAAAACAACAGAGAAAAACGTGAAGAAAAAGATGCCAGTGTTTGGTGTAGGAGGGGAGGGTCAAATAATGAGTTGATCTTGGAGGCGGGTCGGGTAACGTTAAAAGTCGACAGCTAAGAGAAGTTGAACAATTACTTAACCTGACCATTTGTAGGTTTTACCGAAACTTACGCTTCCTGCCTCAAAAATCATTTTTCCTTCATTTTTTTTTCTCTGCAAATCATGTCTCGATATATTTCTTTTTACTTTTCTTTTCTTTCTGAAAGAAGAGGGGGCGGAAATTTTGTTTATTCCTAAGAATTCATTTTTTTATCGCTTCAGGCGACAATCGCGTCGGGAAATTCCTTACAACAGATGGAGCTCTGAATATATTACTTACGTTATACCAAATATATTTTTTAGGGATTTTAATTCCCGACGCATTCTCTCTCTCTCTCTTATTCTGTCTTCTTCACCCATGTCTCTTATCCATTACTCTCTCTCTCTCTCTTTCTGGTTATTCACATACACTTTTTCTCTTTCCCTCTCTCTCTCTCTCTCTCATCCCATACTCTCTCTTATCCAATACTTCTTTTGTTTCTCATTCATATATACTTCCTCTCTCTCTCATCACACGCTCTTTCTGTTTCTCATTCACATGCACTTTCTCTCTATCTATCACTCTCTTTTTCTCTCTCTCTTTCATCCCATACTCTCTCTCTCTCTCTCTCTCTCTCTCTCATCCCTCGATCTTTCTAGTTTTCATTCACATATACTTTCTCTCTCTCTCTCTCTCATTCTATATTCTTTCTTTTTCATCCCACATTCTGTCTTTATATCATTCACGTACTCTCTCTCTCTCTTTCCCTCCACATACACCCACTCTCTCTCTTTCTGAAACGCAGTGAGAGAGAGAGAGAGAGAGAGAGAGAGAGGAAGCTATACATTTAAATATTTCTGTTTTTCATTCGCATACACTTTCTCTCTCCCCACCTCTCTCCCTCTCTCTCTCCCATCTCTCTCTCTCTCATCCCACACTCTTTCTCTCTCTCCTTCTAGACTCTTTCAGTTTCTCGTTCACATACATTTTCTCTCTCCCCCCTCTCTTTACCATCCCAGTCACTTTCTTTTTCCTCCCACACTTTTTCTGTTCTCATTCACATACTCTCTTTCTCTTACACACACGCACACTCTCTCTCTTTCTCTCAAACTCCCTCTTACTTTCTCTCACACACAAACTCTCTCATGCACGTTCTCTCTCTCTCTCTCTCTCTCTCCCTCATTTCCTCTTTCTCAAAAGCTGACTGAGAGAGAGTGAGTATAAATCCATATACTCTTTTAGTGTTGGTTAGAATTCTTCAACTCATAAAATAAGCCAAATTATTCAAATGATTTTCTTCTTCTTCTTCTATGTGCCGTGTCCTTTCAGGACGTGGGCGATTATAGCTGCCCAAATGTTCCTATCTTTGAAGCTTTTAGCAGTGTTTGTCATTTTTTAGGTCGGTCACTGTTTCCCGCTTGCTTTCAGTAAATTTCCAAACCTTCTTTCCTCATTATTTGCCCGGGAAATTTCAACTGCTTTTTTATTTATAAGTTTAATCAACGTGCATTGAAATAGTCATGACACATAGAAAATTATTTGAAAAATTATAATAATAGTGTTGGCGGAAAAAATGAAAGCAGATATTGAATCATGTCGATAGTTGGAATTGGTAGACAGAAGACGTTGCAGAGTAGGACATTTCGTACATCCTGCTCACCCCTACTACTGTGACTTCTCCCACTCTTAAATATGGCAAGTGGTGTAATGGTCAGCAAGCTTGTCTCGCTCGATCAGTTACGACAGAATAGTGAGCTCAATCCTCATTGAGTGCCTCGTACTTTCGACATTGTTCTACATCTAAGCTATGCTTAGAAAATCACCAGTTAACTGATGTTTCTGCCACATTTAAGGATTATGCTGTTTTTTATTATTACTAGCACCATTCTATTTAGTTTCTTGTAAATAGTGTTTTATTTATATTGTAAATACACACTGGGGTTTACATCTTAAACTGTTATTATTTTCCCTCCCATAACAGAAAAGGATTGTACATATGATGACTAGTTAGGTCGCCATAGAGACATTGTGGTATTATGGTGGATGTAGTAAAAATGGTAAGTAAGAATATGCTGTTTTGGTGTTAGGAATATAGTGGTATGGTTGGGTCAATGATCGGGACTAGCTAAGTTTAATGTTAAGACAGAAGAAGACCACCCTTTTCCACTAATCACCCTTTTGGCCTGGTACCACATTTTGTATATATTATACAAATAAATATTGATTTGAGGGATATTTTTAGTTTTTTTTTTCGCCAAGTTAACTTAGGTAGGGAATGTATATTCATTAAGTCCTTCTATTTTTTGTCCCCACTTTCTTCATTTTATTGCCCCCCCCCGTTAAGGGACCACAAATATCAGTTCTCTGCTGGGTGTGGGACACACTTCGTTTTACGAGTGTGTTTTTTTTTGTATTTGTTTTTGTGTTTGGATGAGTGTGTAGTTGTGTGTGTATGTTTAGTCAAATGATTAGTTTTAATTTATTATTTTATTAAAGTCTCGTATTAATTTCGTCCAGTTAACCGGTGATTTTGCCACAATTAGGCATTGTGGGAGATATTACTAACATTATTTTGTTTAGTTTCTTGTATATACAGTAGTATTCACATTGTAAATATTCATTGGAGTTTTAACAGAATTTGAGGTATTATGGTGGCTGTAATAAGAATGGTAAGTAAAAATGTGTTGTTTTGGAGTAAGGAATATCGTATAGTTTGTTTGGTTTAGTGATTGTGGCTCGCTATGTTTATGATAACACATACTGAAGACCAGCCTTCCCTTATCGCGTCTTTTGGTCTTGTGCCATATCTGTTTATGTATAAGTATTTAATAAACCTCCTCTTTGTTTTCCCTTCCTTTGTCTTCTGTTCCTTCGATCCTCTCTCTAACTACAACCTTCTAAATTCGCGGTTATTTTGTACAAAGACAACATTACATAAAATATACAAACCATACGCACATCACTTTTCTTGTCAGATGAAAAGTGCACGTTGTGTGTGTTTCGGCCACATCACATTGAAGCATGGCTTATGCAACGTCGAGTCTGGTCAGTATCTAGATGGGTGACCGCTTGGGAATACCAAGCGCGTTAAGCTTCGGTGCAATAGATAATGGATCGGAATTGTTAATCGAAGAGCTAGGTTTCAATTCCAATTGAGTTCGCTATATTCACTTACGCGCAAATACCCTTGGGAAAGGCATGAATCCACATACCCTCCCACCAGCTATGACGTGTATCACTGAAACATGATTATCTCAAAAAAAAAAAAAAAAAAATTCTTACAATTTTTGTTGTCTTTAAATAACCTGCAGAGGGTTGATAAACTGTAAAAAAGGAATAAAAAAGCAGATTGTGCCGCATCAGTTTTCCAAACTCTACACTTAACCTGGACTGAAGAAATCAGTAAAAAAAAAAAAAAAAAAAAAAAATACGCCTCTATACACTCATCCAGACACAACAACAAATACAAAAAACACACTCGAAAAACGAAGTATGTCTCGCACCCACCAGAGAAATGACATTTGTGGTCACTTAACGGGGAGAGGGTAATAAAATGAAGAAAATAGGGACAAAAATAAAAGGAGTCAATGGGTATACATTCCTTACCTAAGTTAACTTGGCAAAAAAATCCTTCCAATCAATATTTATTTGTATAATATATACAAAGTGTGGCACAAGGCCAAAAGGGGTCTTGGGGGGAAAGGATGGTTTTCTTCTGTCTTAATATTAAACGTAGCTCGCCACAATCATTGACCCAAACATATCACAATATTCCTAACAGCAAAACAACCCATTCTTACTACAGGTAGCATAATACCTCAGTGCCTTTGGAGTCCTAACTAGTCCCCATATGTAAAATTCTTATCTGCGTGGGGAGGGGGAAATAACAACAACTTAAAATCTAAACTCCAGTGTGTATTTACAATATAAATAACGCCCAACTTATGGTTTGCGCCGAGATTCACTTACGAAGCAGACAGGGCTTTAGTAAAATGGGTATAAACGCGCGTTCGCTTTTATCTGCTCATATTCAAGTAACACTGATTAAACTACTGAGACCTGTTGTTATGTCTGTTCGGTGTGAGAAAACGGCATTTGCGCAACTGGATCCACGCGTTCGCCAGAAAGCAAGCGCTCAAAATAACCCCCCAAGGGCACAAGAAGTAGCAAAGAAACGTTCGCTCATTTGGGCCATATGGGTAAAATTTTGGCGAGAAATAGTGTCTGACTATTTAGCTATCTCAGCCTGTTACTATCTGTTTATCTATATGTATTTCTATATCAAACTAATCATTATCTATCTATCTATCTATCTATCTATCTATCTATCTATCTATCTATCTATCTATCTATCTGTCTATCCCAGTCTGTTCATTATCTATCATAGTCTGTTCATTATCTATCTATCTATCTATCTATCTATCTATCTATCTATCTATCTATCTATCTATCTATCTATCTATCTATGTCTGTCTGTATCTCTAAGTTGGCACGCCGATCAATGCGGGCAGATGAATAACACGAGGCTTTAATCTTACATCATTTATCTTTTCCTTCTATTCAACCCGATGCCAGAAAGTGGGTTTGTATGTGAGCGGCCCTGTGAGTCTCTGGCCCGAATCTGACCCTTAGATTCTTAATGACTGTCCAGTTTTTCTTTGGAACGGAGGTTTATATTCCTAACTCTCTCAAGTATCGTTTTCTCACTCTGGCAAAAGCGGATACAGACTTGAGGTCTCGTGCTTCTGCACTCAGCGGCCAAAAATAACCTCAGTCCAACCCTGCACTCTACTTCCTTAGCCTGGTGTGAAACTGAGTGCTTGCTCCATTCCAGCATTATACTATTCATCTGAATATTTTGTCTCATTTATCCTGTTCATTAACTGATTTTCTCTTTTATTCGGCCAACCTCTTCTCTATCTGCCATCCTGTTGATTATGCGATGTTTTAGCGTATCCAGACTTGGGTCTGGCTGTACACAGAAGAGGTTCCCCTGTGCCTTTTACATAAATACCTTCACAGTAATGGTTCGGCGAAATTTCCTTAATGGAACCTAGATTATATTAATTTTTGGTTAGTTTTAGATTGGCAGGATGGTCACATCATTATATAGCTGAAATGGCGAGATGTAACCGTAGGTTCTATGCTAATAGTTTTTTCTATCGCACTTCTCGCTTGTGGAACCTTTTTCCGATTTCTTGCTTCCACTTCAACTCTGATATTAAAAAATTAAATCTAATGTCAATCGTTATCTTCTATTTTTTGAATGCCTGTTCTCTTATTCTCCTCTCTCCTTAATAGTGATTTTTCGCATCTTTAACACTCAGGAATCCCTTGTTTCCTAGTGGCTCTATTGCCTTACTTGGCGGGAAATGATAAAAAATTCCATTGTTTAAAAGATTCTCGAGAGCTTACTTCCTCATCGCTACAATATGATTCTCTTCAAGTTTAGTTCCAACCATTATCTATCCTACATATCCTTATAATATGCATTAATTAAATATTCACACTTAGTTCATACAACAACCCCAATGAGTTACTCTCTATCTTCAGTAACTCGTGATCGACAGGTGAACAAGGGTAAAAGAAATAGATGTTTCGTAAATCGGTAGTTCATAAATCCCTTTAGTAAATCTATCTATCTATCTATCTATCTATCTATCTATCTATCTATCTATATATATATATATATATATATATATATATATATATATATATATTACATAAATCATTCATACAAAAACAGATATAGAAGTTAATGATTTAAATGGCGAGAATACATCTTCGCAAACAAATTTAATATATATATATATATATATATATATATATATATATATATATATATAACCTAAAGTAATTTTAAAGAGCCAGGAAAACCTACCTAGGTTTCACCTAAACGGATCTTCAGGGTAAAGCCGATTTTACCCTGAAGAACCGTTTAGGTGAAACCTAAGTAGGTTTGCCTGGCTCTTTAGGATTATCTTAAGTTTTGCTCTACTTAGTATTGAGCACTTTACGTAATTGTCTTTTTACTCGTTTTGGGGGCTTTTTTCTTTGGACTTTGAGCTTAAACACTGGACGATTGTTTTCGCCTTGTTTTAATGTTCTTGGTTCTTTCTTTTTCATTCCCTATTTTTCATCGGGTACCGATTTGTTCTACTGCAAGTTGAGGTATCCGAGGTTTTTCCAAACGAGTACCACCATATTATATATATATATTAGGTTGAGATCTCATCAATTTATAGATGTATGTTTTATGCTAACAGTTTCTTTTCTCGCACTTCTCGCTTGTGGATCTCCCTTCCGGCTCCAAGCTTTGCAGTAAACTTTAACCTGCAAAAATTTAAATGAAATATCAATCGCTATCTACTCTTCTCCTGATTAATCTTTCCTCTTCCCGCTTATCATTAATGTTTCTATTCCTAATTCTTCCACGCCCTGGAACCCCTTGTGTCTTAGTAGCTTTACTGATTTGCTTGTGGAACTCCATTCCGGCTCCATGCATTCCAGCCAACTTTAATCTGCAAAACTTTAAATGCAATGTCAATCGCTATTTACAGTTCTCCTGATTACTCTTTCCTCTTCCCGCTCATTATAAAGGTTTCTGTTCCTAATTCTTACTCACCCAGTAACCCCTTGTGTCATAGTGGCTAGGGTGATACCGATTAATATATATATATATATATATATATATATATATATATATATATATATGTGTGTGTGTGTGTGTGTGTGTGTGCGTGTGTGGATGTGTGTTTTAATATCTAAATAATAACTATAGATATACGTTTGTCAGTAAATAACAACAATTTAGAAAATATTTTTCTAATTCACAATTTTTTTTCTTAGAAAGCGAACTGTCCATACTTGAATTGAGGTGTCTCAGTGCTAACCTTCTCTGAGCTAGATGCATTATTTTGATTGGATGAAAGAAATAGTTACGATGTGAATTGGTCCAATAAATCATCTCTAAATAAACGGATTTATGAGAAAAAACGTGGTATCTTTCTTTAAGCTGTCTTGTCTTTGTTCCTGATATGAAAATGCTCTCTCTTTCTATCTCTCTCTCTCTCTCTCTTTCATACATACAGAGGCTGCACTCCCCTCCACCCCCTCCACCCACTAACCTTACGCACACTTGAATGCATATATCTATGTCCTCTGACAGCTGCAATAGATATTCTATTATGATGCAGTCGGTCGTTTTTAGAGTTTTGGGTATTTCGTTTAGTCCAGACTGTTATTGACTTTCCAGATAGAATTCATTGTCCAGGCCGCGTACTTGCTGGCTTAGAAGGTGGAGGGGAACTATTGGTCCGTTGAGACTGAAGTTCTTGGCGGAAGTGCGAAGAGAAAATAGCAGAGAATGAGCAGAGGACGATATTAAGCACTATTAAGAGAGGGAGGAAGGAGGGATAGAAATGAAAAAGAGAACAAAAGGAAAAGAAAAAAAGCAAGAGAACAAGTCGGTGTAGTGAGAAGAGATAACAGAGGAAGCTGGAAAAAATGAGCGAGAGTGAGGAATAGGAGGAGGCGTGAACAGTACTCAAAGAAGGAGGAGGAGGAGGAGTTGTGATGAGAAAAGAAGGAAACGAAAGAGTAAAGAGTAGGAGATTAGAGAGAGAGAGAGAGGGAAAAGAAGGAAAAAAAGATCAACGAATGAGGAAGAAGAGAGCGAAAAGTAGTCGTCGTAGTAGAAAAAAGGAAGGAGAAAGAAGGTGAATGAAGAAGATCAAGAGGAGAGATGGAAAGAATGTAGAAAGAATGAGGGAGAAAAGAGGAATTGATGGCTGAAAGTTGGAGGAGGTGGTGCCGAGGGAGGCAGCAAGGGAAAGAAAAAGGAAGAGAAAGAAAGAAATAAGAAAAGAGAAAGATTCAAAATGGAAAACAAGCAAGGAGGAAAAAGAGAAAGAGATAAAGAGGATGAGACAAATCAGAAAGAGAAATTTGGGAACATATATATATATATATATATATATATATATATATATATATATATATCCGAAGACAGTCTGTAAGTTCTCGGGTCGATTAAGAATCATCTCACGCCTAACATTTTGGTGTTTAACCATTTTGGGAAGTGATTAGAATAGAGACATTTTCAGCACCTCTTGTATATATATATATATATATACACACACATATATATATATATATTCATCAGATGGCTAGGAGCAAATGTATATTTATTTTTAGTATATATATATATATATATATATATATATATATATAAATGTGCGTGTTAATATATATATATATATATATATATTAACACGCACACACACATATATATATATATATATACATATACTAAAAATAAATATTATATATATATATATATATATATATATATATATATATATATATATATATATATATATATATATGGGTGCGAATGTCAGTTTGTCACTGTCATACTTTTTAAATTTACTCATATAGGTCGTAGTCAAACATATGGCATTTTGGGATCAGACCGACTCCGTGAGCAAATTAAAAACATTCTTGGTCGGATCCGGACCCGCAACCCTGAAATTTTAGATTCCCAGATTTTCATTACTTCTGGTATACTGACTTCTACTGAAAAAAAAATGATTAAAGGGAGACAACTATCTAACTTTCAAAACCTCATGTTCACATGAAAAAATTACTGTTCTTAAATTACAGTGTTTGAAAATAAAATTGTGCGTGTTTTCATCTTTACTCCTAGACGCATATACCATTTTGGAATCAGGGCGACTCCGTGAGCAAAATATAAACATTCCGGGCTAGAATCAGACCAGAAATCCTGAAAATTTGGATCCCCAAATTTTCATTTTACTTTGATTGTCTTTGGTAATTTTTTGTGACAATTTTTTTTTGTGCAATATCAATTTTTATAATTTGGAACTTCCAGCATGAAATAAAAATAATTGTTTGTACGGAAAGTAAGAACCTACGTACATAAATTGTCGCGATCAGTTTTGGGTTATTATGTAGTTTTTTGTTGCCTAACGCATCTACTCCTCCTTACGTATTGGGATGAAGGCCCAATCAAGAGCCCTTCGCATGAGTTAGCTTAAATACCGCCCAATAGAGCAGCTTTTACGATATATATATATATATATATATATATATATATATATATATATATATATATATATATATTGGGGGGAAATAAATATTCGTACACAAATTGTATTTTTATAAATGTAAAATCCTTAACTAAAACAAATTTTGATACATTTTAATAAAAAATAGTAATACACTTAATTAATTCTTATTCTAACAAAAATTAATGCATTTTTTCATTTTAACTGATGAAAAAAGTATTCATACAAAACAAAAAAAGCATATTAACTTAATTTAATACTTTGTGGAATATCCTTTATTGAGTTCAACAGCTACCAGTCTATTCCTGTACGTCTCAACTAATGATTTGCACACATTGAGTGGTATTTTGTCCCATTCTTCTTGGCATATTATCTTCAAATTCTTGATATTTGTTGGTGCTCTTTTCCCAATTTGAATTTTCAAATATCGCCATAAATTCTCAATTGGGTTCAAGTCTGGGGACTGATTTGGCCATTGCAAGACATCAGCGTTACTTTCAGCTAACCATTTCCTTGTAGATCTAGCGGTATGCTTAGGATCATTATCCAGTTGGAAAACCCAATCAGGAGGTAGCCAAAGTCTCTCAACAGAACGCATTAAATTGTCTTGCAGGATTTTCTGGTATCTTTCGGCATTCATCTTGCCATCTATTATTGATATTCTGCCAACACCTTTTGCAGAAAAACAGCCCCAGATCATGATACTGCCACCACCAAACTTTACAGTTGGTAACGTGTTCTTTGGTAAGTAGGCTTCACCATCTTTCCTCCACACATGATTTCGATAATTATGACCAAGCAACTCTATTTTAGTTTCATCTGTCCATAGTACCTTTTCCCAAAACAAATATTCTTTATCCTTATGCTCTCTAATGAATTTTAGCCTAGCATCTCTGTGTCGTTTCAAGAGAAGTGGTGTCTTCCTTGGGATGAGTGATTTCAGACTGTTTTTGTGTAGTTCATTACTTATTGAATGCTTGGTTACTTTAATACCTAATGCACACAGATGTTCCTGCAGCTCTTCTCGGGTAACCTGTGTTTTTTTTTGGATTTGGCGTCCTAATATCCTTGCTGATCTTAAAGAAATCTTCCTCGAAGCACCTGTTTGCCTTTGGTTTTTAACGCTGTTACGAGTCTTAAACCTTGCAATGAACGAAGCAATTGTAGTAAAAGGAATATTTAGGTTGTTAAAAATCGTTCTGTAACTGTTCCCATCTTTCCAAAGAGACAAAATGTGTTGTTTTTGTGAAATAGTCAATTCTTTACCTTTAGGCATTATTAGAACCTTCTTGTAAGACTAGAAATTGCACAATGCTCTGATAATGGCTAATAGCGTTAGCTATAATTACTGATGACATTACTGGAACATTCTAGAATATACTTTTTTCATAATTAATTGATTATTTTATTCTAATAATTGATTTGTACGAATACTTTTTTCACCAGTTAGAATTTAAAAAAATGCATTAATTCCTTTTAGAATAAGAATTAATTAAGTTTATTATTATTTTTTTTAATAGCATGTGTCTTTATACATAAAATGTGCCGAGGTTTGTTTTATTTAAGGCTTTTTCATTTATAAAAATACAATTTTTCAAGTGTACGAATATTTATTTACCGCCACTGTATATATATATATATATATATATATATATATATATGCATCGAACAGCAAGGAACAAATGTGCATATATTTTCATATATATATATATATATATATATATATATATATATATATATATATATATATATATGTGTGTGTGTGTGTGTGCGGTGTGTGTGTGGAGAGAGAAAGAAAGAGAGAGAAATAATATAGAAGGAAACCCACTCATTCAATCAAGCCTCGTATGACTATGAGGAGTATTGGGATCACAGTTCTCAGATATTGTAGCTGTGGTTTCCATAGCAAGTAGTATGGATGGAGTTACTAGGACCACGCCCAACCTGTTTTGGATTCAGAGTAGTCCCTTTTATAAACTGGTTACCACCCACAGCTAAAGATCCTGGTGTGCTCTACTATTTAACACATAGGTATCCGGAAAAGAGAAAGATTTTTACCTTACATAAGGTTATTTGCGCGTTAGTGAATATAACGAACCCGACTAGAATTCGAACTCGGCTCTCCGACTTTTCATTTTGAGACACTGCAAATTACACCACACGCACATCCCGAGAGGTAGAATGAAATAAACAAAACGTAATACGGAAGCCGTTGTACAAAGAATTCGAATTGGTTGGTGGAAGAGAGAGAGAGAAAGAGAGCGGAAAATAGAGAGAGAGAGAGAGAAGGGGAGATAGAGATCGCGAAAGATAGAGACAGAGAGAGAGAGATAGAAGGGGAGATTTGATAGTGAGCGCAAAAGATAGAGAGAGAGAGAGAAGTGGAGATGAGATAGAGAGGACGAAAGACAGAGATAGATAGATAGATAGATAGAGAGAGAGAGAGAGAGAGAGAAGGGGAGATGTGATAGAGAACGCGAAACATTGAGAGAGATAGAGAGAAGGGGAGATGAGATTGGGAGCTCAAAAGATAGAGAGAGAGAGAGTGAGAGAAGGAGAGAGAGAAGTGGAGATGTGATAGAGAGCGCGAAAGATAGATAGAGTGAGAGAGAGAGAAAGAAAGGGAGATGAGATAGAGATCGCAAAATAGAGAGAGAAAGAGAGAGAGAGAGAAAAAGAAGGGAGAGAGGGGGAGATGAGATAGAGAACGCGAAAGATAGAGAGAGAGTGAGAGTGAGAGAGAGAGAGAGAAAGGGAGAGAGATGAGATAGAGAGCGAGAAAGATAGAGAGAGAGAGAGAGAGAGAGAGAAAGGGAGAGAGATGAGATAGAGAGCGCGTAAGATAGATACAGTGAGAGATAAAAGGAGAGAGAAAGAAGGGGAAGAGGGAATTTTAAAGAGGCCTTCCTAAAGAATTCGCTGCTCGAAATGGTCAAAAGATTAGTTCCATAATTTACATTTAGACAATATTCATTTAAAAACTCAGCCCGGGCGGCCCGGGAGTTTTTGTGGCGAGGGTTGGGGCCGGTGAAGAAACACTAAATCTTTAAAAGACTGAGGCTGAAACTAGCACATGCGGTTTGTTGCTGACAAATATGACACTGTTATTTGATCACCTGAATTATACAGATTGTGTTGCACCAATTTGAGTGGGCTGGGATTTGTTAAGAAAATTAGTTTATACTTGAAGGTTAAAAGCCAACCACTGATATCGCTGTCATAACAATTCCCTGAAAATGAGTTCGGTCCGAAAACTTTTCAGCACCCCCTTCTCAGCACATGTTAAACCTTAACTCGGGCATGAAATTGCCAGTAAGGATCGAACTAATTACATCAGTTTTCGTGACTAATGCACAAATGATTACTTTCTTCAGGTTGCGTATTATAAATATTTACGAAGTTTACCTGTTTGGCACAAGGCTTATGTTTTGGAGCTCCCAGGGAAAATCGCATTCATGACCCTTACGAACTTATTTGGGGAACGAGATTTCGAAACTTTACTCAGCGGCATGCGCCCGCGTCGAATTAGATGTATGGACACGCCCATTATCACAACGTTGCTACAATTTTTAATTGCTTAGTTAATACCGGAATTAATATTTCTCTCTTTTTCTCATTTGAGATTTACTTTAGTCAGTAAGAAAAAGAAAGAAAAAAAAATGATAAAATGTTTTTCTTTCCGGTAAAACCAATTATATGGTTACCTAACTCTTTGTAAGTATTTTAAAATTTTGTGGTTACAATCCCCAAACATATGTCGGCTTGGTTCGGGATTGTAATTTGACAGCTGGGGGTCATACATCTGAATGGATTTGGAACTAACACAGAATGGTGAGCGGGCGCACGCTCGCACACAGACACACACACAGACACATTTTCAAACACACGCGGGTACATAAGTAAAATAAAAAAAACAAAAAAACAAAAAAAAAAAACTCAAAATTCAAATCACGTTGTTAAGTGCGGTAAGGGCATTCGATGCCTTGTCTAGTAATTTATTACAGCTGATCCCCAGCCACCTACCCTGGGGCCGAAACTTACCGCTAGTTCATGAAGAAGGTGTTGAGGGGGTGCGTCCAGAGTTGTGCAAACTTTTATTCACTTAAAATACCCATTCACGCATATGTCGTTTCCTGAAAAGAGTTATCATCATCTTTTAGGATGGATAGCAATAATTATATATATATATATTTGGTTGGATTGATGTGAGTCTGTGACTCTAGGTTTCACGCTTTTGCGATCGTCAGACAAAATATGTTAGCTCTATCTCTGATATTGAGCGCTTTCTAATAAGTACCGTGCATATAATATATAAATAATAATATATATCTATCTATCTATGTATCTATCTTGCTCTTAAGCCTTATTTGTTTTTCATTTTGTCAACTGCACATTAGAGTAGGATTATTTGGGCACCGTTTTGAGAAAAAGAGCACATTGACGCAATTCACTCCGACAGAAGGTTGAAAACGGTATGCTGTACTGCTTGGCGTTCGCCCCGGAAGATTAAATACGAACATTTCAGAGAATTTTGGGTATCAATCTGAGGTCAGTACAGAGGATTCGCAAAGATTTGGATGAGTCTAATAGTGATTACGAAGGTACGGCAGCTCGGTAAACTCACTCTGATCATTCTGATAAGAAAAGAACTCCCGAATTTGTTGGTGAGGGCCTCAGACTCAACACGGAGACCCAAATCAAGTGCATTGAGGAGGTAGTTCTGCCCTGGGTCAAGAGGGTGGCTGTGATAGATAGATAGATAGATAGATAGATAGATAGATAGATAGATAGATGGACATGAGTTCACAGATAAGAGCTCACTGTGATAGACAGATAGTAACAAACAGGGTGAGCTAGCTAGCTAGATAGATCGAGAGCTATATAGATGTGGGGACAGTGTGATAGATAGATAGATAGATAGATAGATAGATAGATAGATAGATAGATAGATGGAGAGCTAGCTAGCTATATAGATAGATCGGGAGGTATATAGATATGGGAACAGTGTGATAAGGAACCGTCACATAGCCTGACGTGCTTTACCGATTTAGCCACAGAGGAGCGTTTCGGTTAGCAAGGTCGATTTTACTGTTTTTAAACTACAATTCATACACATTATGAACTGGACAAAGTCCTACAATTATTTTAAGACATTTTTTGTATCTATAAAAAGAACGTATAAACATAAAAAATGTTTTAAAATAATTGTCGGACTTTGTCCATTTCATAATGTATAGATAGATATGAACTCATTGTGATAAATCGATAGATAGGTAGATTTAGGAGTAATTCAGTCCACAACTCTCATTACTTTAAAATTAAAAAATAAAAAATAAATAAAAATAAAGGAAAATAATTTCAGATTCTTTCTAGAAGTAAAATTATTGACTTTGGTCTTTATTAATTAGCCTAATCATTTTTTTAACAAATAATTTTAGCATTTATTCTTGTTCGAAAATGGTTATTTTAGCTGGAGATTCGTGAAAAGTGAAGTACAGATCGGCAAAAAAAAAAACAAAAACAAAAAAAACGATTAGAATTAAATTATTATGAAAGTTGAAAACGCAAAGCAACAACAGTGACGCAATATATCTTGTAACAGCCGGAACAGCCTTAATATCAATTGCCTACTTATATGACGTCTATGTTTGCCTCCATAAAACAGTGGGAAATCAAAGAATATACATTCTAATAAGGATATGATATCCCAAGGGCATTTCAACGGAAACTGACCGTGAACGTGTGGCTGTGTATGGTAAGCATGTAATAATCAGGAAGCAGGTATCGGTCTGGTGTAGCAGGTTTTCGCAGACGGCTTCGCCAAGTCAAGGAGGACGATCGTCATCAGTATTTATCAAAAACAGAAGACAATCTTGTATATTAAAGCTTCGATTCAAGATGACAGACAGCAACCTGATCTGCCGCGGTCGGTTGTCAATGAAATTGTCCACGCAAACTTAGAGTATCATGAAGTGTCGTTTCGTCTGGTTTCACGGTAATGTCGCCACCCCACACAGCCAAACCTTTTTTTTACAATAATATTCACCCTGTAGAAGGCCCAGAAGCCACTTAATGTAGATGATTACAGAATAAAAGGTATGGGGCACAGTTTATGAAGATATGTGGGGAATATAACAGTTGAGTCTAAAATTGAACAGGTTAAGACTGAAGGGATCAGGAAAGCATCATCTTGGGAGCCGGACTGAGAAAAGATTGGGATGTTTCACTATATGGAAATGATTTGATGTTTTTACAGCTTTACTCTGTTTGGGATCCTCAAATAATATTTACTGAAAATCTGTAGACCTGTTTAAGAGATGTAATAGTGGAGGAATCGAGACTTTCCTCATACAGCCTTAGTTGCAGTGAACTTGACAATGTCTGATGACAGGATACCCAAGATCCTAATGTACAGCCAGTTAGATCAGGGAAGTTATGAAGATATGTGGGGAATATAACAGTTGAGTCTAGAATTGAACAGGTTAAGACTGTAGTGATCGGGAAAGCATCCTCTTGGGAGTCGGACTGAGAAAAGATTGGAATGTTTCACTATATGGAAATGACTTGATTTTTTTACAGCTTATCCTCTGTTTGAGATTCTCAAATAATATTTACTGAAAACCGGTTCCCCACAGACATCGCCATTGTTGAAGAGGTGCAAGGTTGGCTCTAATCGCTTGTCGCCGGGTTTTTCGAGGAACATATCCATACATATCTAGTTCATCGATGAAACAAATTATATGAAACTCGATAATCACGACATGGATAAGTAGTGCAGCGACGCTAGTAATCCGTTGATAATGTTTTATTTGGATTGTGATAAATATGTTGGATATTGAATATTTGAAACCTTAACTTACAGACACCTATCGTATACAGGGTGTCCTCGACTTAAGATATAGTCTCGTTCTTACGATACGTCGTAACGCGATTTTCCGTTTAAGCCGGAACGTAATCATGATTAATCAGTATATCAAAAAAATGGTAATTGGTTGAAATTACATTTTTTGTGTGAATTTGATTTTTGGGTGTAAGTTCTGAAGTAGAGTGTGGAATTGGTTAATATCACCCTATGAGGATTACCAGAAAATGAAGCAATCATCTAAGTATCTTTTCCAAGATACAGTGAAGTGTTTTTTTCCCCATCTATTTGTTTTATCTTTTCATAGAGTTTTTCTTCTAGATAAACTAATGTTTGGGTGTCATATGTTGGTGCCATTTTCGTTCTCCTTACGGTACCCAGGGTTTGGATATAGTTTTTTGTTGTCAAATTCAAAGGTGTTATTGTTTAGAATTAGGTCTATACTATCGATAAGGTATATATATATATATATATATATATATATATATATATATATATATATATATAAAGAGAGAGAGAGAGAGAGAGAGAGAGAGAGAGTTAGCCTTCTAGACAGGACATCCAATGTAGACCTGTTTAAGAGATGTAATAGTGGAGGAATCGAGACTTTCCTCATACAGCATTAGTTGCAGTGAACTTGACAATGTCTGATGACAGGATACCCAAGATCCTAATGTACAGCCAGTTAGATCAGGGATACAGGAATGTAGGACACCCATGACTTAGATTCAAAGACAAGCTGAAGAGCACCTATGATGACGCAATAGTAAAGTAATATTCTGTTATAAGGCATTTCTATGACATATGTTAACAAAATTACGACTAAAAACACATGGACGACAGATAATGTACTACTTATAATGACATGAAAATGATACATATTTGAATTGCCTTCAGCTGCTTGTATATTCATTGCCATTGATGTCATTGATTCTCAGTAAATGACATGACGAATCGTAAGATTTTATTTCTCTTGCAGTACCCAGAAGTAGCAGCAAATCTGGGAAACGAAAGAAACAAACTCGAGTTTGTTTTTTCTATCGGCAATTCACCAAATTATAGTTGAAACAAAAATAATGTAAATTGTGTCGTAACCACGAAGCGTCGTAGGTTGGGACTGTCGTAACTCGGGGACATATTTTATTATCTGAAGTATCAGTCTAATTCCTTGTTACTGGCCGTGACCTGGTAATGCTAATGACAATATATGTTTCCTTATAAGGAAACATTCAGCATTCATTGACCGAGCAGCCAGTGTTACCGTCGGTAGAGATTTATAAAATCTTTTTATTAAAACAACTAACTAACGCTCAATGACACATGGGACAGTGAATAAAGGCGTTAGTTAGATCCAGTGACAGGACCCAAAGAGTGGGAGTTCAATACCTGGTTAAGGCAGTGGAGAACTTTCAGAGGAAAATTAACAGGAGATAACTGACATCCATTAAAACATGGCACGTGGAACTAGAACAGTCTACCGTAGTGAGCGAAATAAAGGGTTCAGTTCGACATTCCAACACCCTGAAGAAGGCCAGAGCGTACAACGGTCGAAACGTTGTAATAAATATGGCGACAAAGATGAGGATAATAGCCCGAATAATGTAAATAGTGTACATAATACCTCATCTCAGAAATATAGACAGATACTCAAGGGCCGAAACGTTGTGATAAATATGGCGACAAAGATGAGGACAATAGCCCGAATAATATAAATAGTGTACATAATACCTCGTCTCAGAAATATAGACAGATACTGAACGGGCGAAACGTAATAAATATGGCGACAAAGATGAGGACAATAGCCCGAATAATATAAATAGTGTACATAATGCCTCATCTCAGAAATATAGACAGATACTGAACGGGGGAAACGTAATAAATATGGCGACAAAGATGAGGACAATAGCCCGAATAATATAAATAGTGTACATAATACCTCATCTCAGAAATATAGACAGATACTCAAGGGCCGAAACGTTGTGATAAATATGGCGACAAAGATGAGGACAATAGCCCGAATAATATAAATAGTGTACATAATACCTCATCTCAGAAATATAGACAGATACTGAACGGGCGAAACGTAATAAATATGGCGACAAAGATGAGGACAATAGCCCGAATAATATAAATAGTGTACATAATACCTCATCTCAGAAATATAGACAGATACTCAAGGGCCGAAACGTTGTGATAAATATGGCGACAAAGATGAGGACAATAGCCCGAATAATATAAATAGTGTACATAATACCTCATCTCAGAAATATAGACAGATACTGAACGGGCGAAACGTAATAAATATGGCGACAAAGATGAGGACAATAGCCCGAATAATATAAATAGTGTACATAATACCTCATCTCAGAAATATAGACAGATACTCAAGGGCCGAAACGTTGTGATAAATATGGCGACAAAGATGAGGACAATAGCCCGAATAATATAAATAGTGTACATAATACCTCATCTCAGAAATATAGACAGCTACTGAACGGGCGAAACGTAATAAATATGGCGACAAAGATGAGGACAATAGCCCGAATAATATAAATAGTGTACATAATACCTCATCTCAGAAATATAGACAATTGAAGACCGAAACGTTGTAATAAATATGGCAACAAAGATGAGGATAATAGCCCGAATAATGTAAATAGTGTACATAATACCTCATCTCAGAAATATAGACAGATACTCAAGGGCTGAAACGTTGTGATAAATATGGCGACAAAGATGAGGATAATAGCCCGAATAATGTAAATAGTGTACATAATACCTCATCTCAGAAATATAGACAGATACTGATAATGATTTGTTTCGCCAGATATCAGCGAAAGTTGGGTGACTGAGGCGAGCCTAGTTTGTTTGAACAGGGCTAGCCTTGATTTTCTTTTTTAGGTAAACCAAAGCCGCATCGGAGTGGTTTCCTTTCCGAGTATTGAACTCACAATCTTTGGTTCTTGTCACTGGATCTAACTAACGCTCAATGAGACATGGCACAGTGGATAGAGGCGTTAGATCCAGTGAGACGACCCCAAAAGTGTGAGTTGAATACCTGGAGAACTTGGAGAGTTTAATTAAACTTCATTTGCTGCTTGCACTTTCTTCTTTCTTTCTTTTTTCTTTTTCTTTCTCCTTTACAATCCTGTTCGTCTTCTTCTTTTACTCTTTAAATGTTTAAATTTTAAGGAATTATCTCATTTCTTAACATTTCTGAATTGACAAGCTTCACTAGAAAATCTTGTGGATTGAGATAGCTATTTTCTGAATGAGGTAGTTTGGGATTTTTAATCTATGTATTATATATATATATATATATATATATATATATATATATATATATATATATATATATATATATAATGGACTCTCCCGTCGGTTTCGACGTATGAGAATCAGACAACTTAACCAATTGATTCAGTTATGAATTTTATGCGATAATCTTAAGTGGCACTTAAGACCAGCAAGGGATTTGCAAAGGAGGCCGCATATGTGAGCGGATGAGGTCACTGTTAGTTTGTCTGACCTTTTAGATCTTGCTCTCGCTTCTTAAAGAGAATTCAGATTAGCAGAGTGAATACTACTGAGTCCGCTGAAAGACGTTGATCATCATTCTACCCGCCCCAAGGCTAAGTACTCGAGGGTGTTATTAGGTATATTGACTGCTGACAAGTTTCTCTTCAGCTTGTTTTGTATCTAAGCCATGGATGTCCTACATTCCTGTATCCCTGATCTAACTGGCTGTACATTAGGATCTTGGGTATCCTGTCATCAGACATTGTCAAGTTCACTGCAACTGAGTCTTGATTCCTCCAATATTACACCTGTTAAACAGGTCTATATTGGATGTCCTGTCTTGAAAGCTAACTCTCTCTCTCTCTTATATATATATATATATATATATATATATATATATATATATATATATATATACCTTATCGATAGTATAGACCTAATTCTAAACAATAACACCTTTGAATTTGACAACAAAAAATATATCCAAACCCTAGGT
Organism: Acanthosepion lycidas; assembly: GCA_963932145.1. Lineage (NCBI taxonomy): Eukaryota > Metazoa > Mollusca > Cephalopoda > Sepiida > Sepiidae > Acanthosepion > Acanthosepion lycidas. The sequence goes on along the minus strand of OZ010575.1, from coordinate 5,324,196 downwards.
ACCGTAAGGAGAACGAAAATGGCACCAACATATGCCACCCTAACATTAGCTTATCTAGAAGAAAAACTCTATGAAAAGATAAAACAAATAGATGGGGCAAATATAAAAAATACCACTTCACTGTATCTTGGAAAAGATACTTAGATGATTGCTTCATTTTCTGGAATTCTTCATGGGGCAATATTAACCAATTCCACATTACTTCAGAACTTACACCCAAAAATCAAATTCACCCAGGAATATAATTTCAACGAATTACCATTTTTAGATATACTCATTAGAGATAGAAAGAAGCACATAATCACAGATATCTACCACAAACCTACAGACACCCAACAATATCTTCATTTCAAGAGCCATCACTGTAAATGCTGCCAGAAATCCATTTCCTATTCCCTAGCACGTAGGGTTTGTACTATCGTGACTGATAAACACCTCCAAAAAACCCGCCGAGAAGAACTACATAAAACTCTAAAAAAACAAGGCTACCCCACAACACTAATAAACAAAGGTTTTGAACTTGCAAAAAAATTCCTTTCGACCAACTACGAAATCCAACGAACGTCCAACAAACGTCCAACAAACTCTAGCATATGGCTCTACATACAACAAGAACACTCCAGAACTATTTACAGAAATTACAAAAAAAATCTAGACTTACTTAGCAAGAATGACAAAATGAAAAATATAGTAAAAACAACCAAAATAATTAAAAGCAAACGCCAATCTAAAAACCTGAAACACATTAACCTCATCCAAATTTAACCAACACACAATACATGGAGTCACAAAATGCATCAAAAAAAGATGTGGGGTTTGTGATATCATTATACAAAGAATCTCCTACGATATTTATAATAAATAAAAATTTAAACAGCAACTCCAAAAATGTGATTTATGCACTCAAATGCACAAAATGCAAGAAGTCATATATAGGTATCAATCAACAACTAAACAACAGAGTTTCCCTTCACAAAAGCAACATCAAATTACCAGACAACAGAAAACTCTTTATATTAGAACGCATAAAATTATGCCAATATATCAAACAGATAATTATTCTTACCTACAAATACAATAAAAACCTTCATAAACAAATTTAAACTAGGACTAAATAGGTCATAACCCTATAAAACACAAAAACACAACATGCACACATAATGGCCAAATACAGTGGTCGAACCACTCATATGCTCACGCGCGGTTATCTATAGAGCACGAATATATATACACATATTGGCAAAAATAGACTATAAGCACACACACGAACCCTACAGAGCATAGGAAGTGTGTATATATATATATATATATATATATATATATATATATATATATATATATATATATATATGAGTGTGTATGTATGTATATATGTGTATACTAATTCCTTATTAGGCATTATGTACGTATGGAGAGGGAATATACATATACATAAGGATACTAGCAAAAAACACACACAATACAAAAAAGAGAAATAGGTCTAAGAATATACAGGGGTCATTAAACAATAAGAATACATATATCTTTCCTCGTCCTTTCTCGGACGAATCTTAATTGTTTTATTACCCTTCAAGCAGAAGAATTTTCTCACCGCCAGTCCAAGAAAGATATTTGTTTGAAAATTAATTCATTTTAATAATATGTGGAAATGTCCACTCTTATCCTGATGAAGGTCGCGAGATCGGAAACCCGTGTAGCAAAATTAAGAAAAATAAAGCATAATATATATTTAAAAAAAAATACACATTACAACCAAAAACGTTTGCGGTTTCTCTCTTAATTTTTAATATATACACTTTTCTTTTCTCTCGTTGGAACAACGATAACTTCTTCCGTTTATATATATATATATATATATATATATATATATATATATATATATATATATATATGTATATATATATATATATATATATATATTTTTGTACATTTAGGCATCAAACCTTCTTTCATGCTCATTTCATTGAAAACGACAGACAAGATGCTTTTATTTAGTTTTTTTTATACAATTTCTCATGCAATCTAATATTTTTTTTCTTTTCAGATGATAAATTACATAAAAACTGTCCGAATGTTCTTTTTATCCTAACGCTTCGGCTATACATTCAGCCATTTTCAAGGATTAAATATTTTAACTGTTAAAAGAAATAGTTTGTTGTATGTATGTTTTATAAAATGTTTTCATTTATTTTTAAAACACGGTCAAGATGTTATGTCCATGTTCAAAGTTAATATTATTAAGTGTTGTTTTTTTGTTTTTATTAATAAGGCTTCAATTATTTTTAACGTATTTTTTTTGTTGCATGTAGATGATGCTATTATATTGGTATAAAAAACTAAATAAAAGCACCTTGTCTGTTGTTTTCAATGAAATATGCACACACACGCACACGCACACAGATATATATATATATAAGTTGAAATGCTACGCTGAGAAAGTGAATATTCTAAACTGCTTATAATAGCAGAAAAATGATTTATTATTATTGATGATGACCTGACATGCTTAATGAAATGAAGCATAATTAAGTTTGGTCCACATAAAGTTTAATACCAAGACAAAAAATGAATGAATGAATTGTAAAATTGCAAAATATCTTATCGTCATTATTATTATGAAACAGTTTTAATGTCCTCAATTAATTAAGAGCGTAATAAAGACACAACTATATAACTTTCATTTGATCCTGGTATCTCTACCAATGAAGAATTACTATAAAAAATATTCTTGTAATCATCGTAAAAGATTTTAAAAATAAGTTTAATCCTATTCTTTTTGCGATTACACTGTTGACGGGAAATCTTTTAGTATCAACACTAAATCCATAACAATGGGATAAAAATAGGGAAAGAAAAGGTTAGCGGGGGAGAAAGAAGAAGACAGATAACGACTTAGGACCCTAGAGAAGGCCAACAACTCCAAATAACCTCTCTAGAAACTAGAAAGGAATCAAGGATTAATACCCTTGAATGGAACAGTTTCATTGGCTGATGGCCGAACGGCGGAGGTACTTAAAAAAACAACAAAAACTGCCAAAATGAGAAAAAACAAACAAACACTGAAACAAGCAGGCCCGGACAATAACTAGCACGTGACAATCGAGATGAGAGTTTGTACTTGACCAACACAAACGGCGGGAAAAGAGGCAGGAAAACATCGCTAACGATTCATCTCGGAGTATTTGAAGAATGGAAGTTACGAATCTGGAGAAAGATGATAAGATACTATATATATATATATATATATATATATATATATATATATATATATATATATATATATATATATTATCGAAATAATGTTGCATAACGGACCTGTGCGTGACAATCCCACTCTGTCGACCTGGGAAGCCTTTGAACCAGTAGCATGGGGAACCGTTACGACGGGAGACTGCCAAGCTGCAGTGGTTGACCAGGACTTCTTTAGGTGTCACGTCCATTTTCTAGGGCGCTCCACAACACTTGTAGACACACACATATATATATATATATATATATATATATATTATTTACATTATTCGAACGTGGAACTAGAACAGTCTACCCCAGTGAGCGAAATAAAGGGTTTACTTCGACATTCCAAACACCTGAAGAAGTCCGGAGCGTACAACGGCCGAAACGTTGTGATAAATATGCCGACAAAGATGAGGACAATAGTCCGAATAATGTAAATAATGTACATAATCCCTCATCTCAGAAATATAGACATATATATATATATATATATATATATATATATATATATATATATATATATATATATATATATATATATATATATATATATATATATATATATATATGAATAAAACAGTCGGTAAACAGTGATGATAAGCAAAAGCGAAATGTTGTATAATTACGCGAAATTGATATGGGTTGTGGTTAGGATGTTTGCATTCTGACCATGAGACCCGGGTTCGAATCTCACCAGGGTTGATTTGTCAGGAAGGCGACTTCCTGTTATCAGACTGGAGAGGGTGATCTAAGCGGGCTGCACCTTTGGAAAGTGCTTGAAAACCATACCATGGGTTGACCCAAGGCTTTTGAGTGAAATTGGGTAGACAGAACCCTTGGCCGTCGATAGCTATTCTAGCACAAAGTCACAAGTCACCGTGGCTGAGGGTTTGAGCGTGCTGGCCTTGTTCAAATTGTTGAATACGCTAGATAACAAGCAGGAGTTGCAGTATGTGGGCTCTGTGGGTGTTGGGTAAGCACAGATCAGCCTGAGCAAGCTTCTGCAATAGGGATTGGCTCGCTGCCTTAATAGACGGATATCATCGAATACGAGTGACCAGGTATATGCGAAATTCAAAAATTTTAAAAGACGCTCCTTCGAAAGTCTTTTTTTTGCATATGAGTAACTTTTTATTTTGATTAAGTGTATGTTTTTGCTACACATATCAACAAAAACAGACTAAAGTATCAAAACAAATGCACAAAATAAAAGGATAACTGAATTTTGTTTTGGGAACATTAAAGCCATTCCTTGCCCCAATTAAGCATTGATTGAAGGTCATTTGAAGAGCAGCCGTCAGAAGGGTTGCCAAGATTTATTGTATATAAAATACAATTGTGGCACAAGGCCGAAAACGGGGGGGGGGATGGGCTGAGGCTAGTCATCATTTAATATCTAATACCTAACTAATCTGTTTCCCGACCCATTCACACGTTACAATTTGTACATTCACCACAAGGACTCAATCAATCAATCCTCCATATACTAGAATGCCACATACTCTCGGGGAACCTACAAAAAAAAAAAAAAAAACATGAAATAAAAATTTTATGAGCGTAAAAATCTGTAAATGATACGAGATGAGGTGTGGGGGGATGACAAAAACAAAAACAAACTCAAAATATGAAAACAAACAAAATAAACATAAATGATGTCAGCTGGACCCGTCAAACCGTCAAAACAATTCAGAGGCCACTGTATTCTCTCGTTAGACAAAATCAAGAAGCTCTCTCGTTTAGGGAGAGGGAAAGGATAAAATAAATACGGCCATGGGGGAAAGATTAATGTTGAAAAGAGGTCTTTCTTAACCAGGGGAGGGCTCCAAAGGAAACCACTCCAATGCGACTTCGGTTTACCTAAAAAAGAAAATCAAGGCTAGTCCCGTTCAAGCAAACTAGGCTCGCCTCAGTCACCCAACTTTCGCTGATATCTGGCGAAACAAATCACTATCAGTATCTGTCTATATTTCTGAGATGAGGTATTATGTACACTATTTATATTATTCGGGCTATTATCCTCATCTTTGTCGCCATATTTATTACAACGTTTCGGCCCTTCAGTATCTGTCTATATTTCTGAGATGAGGTATTATGTACACTATTTATATTATTCGGGCTATTGTCCTCATCTTTGTCGCCATATTTATCACAACGTTTCGGCCCTTGAGTATCTGTCTATATTTCTGAGATGAGGTATTATGTACACTATTTATATTATTCGGGCTATTGTCCTCATCTTTGTCGCCATATTTATCACAACGTTTCGGCCCTTATAATATATATATTATATATATATATATTCAGAAATAAGAAATGAAAAAACAGGGAGGGTGAAGAAGAAGAAGAAGAAGAAGAAGAAGAAGAAGAAGAAGAAGAAGGAGAAGAAATGTGACAAATTTAGGGAGAGAGAAGGTTAGAAAGAAGAAAATGAGCAAAGAGGGCAGGTAAAGAAGGACGAAAAAGGAAAAGGCGACGACGTCGACGACGACGACGACGAAGAAGAAGAAGAAGTAGAAGAAGAAGAAGAAGAAGAAGAAGAAGAAGAAGAAGAAGAATTTAAAATCAAGGAAGGCGAGAAAAGAAGAGAGAAGAAGAAACTAAGATTGAAAAAAAAGAAAAGGGAAACATGATTTTAGATAAAAGATGAAAGACAGAAATAGAAAGAACAGAGGAAAGATTCAACATATGACTGTCTAGAGAGAGACGGGGGATGTGGAGAGTGAGGGGGAGAGAGTGAGATGAAGAGAGAGAGAGAGAGGAGAGAGAGAGGGGAGAGAGAGGGTGGAGAGAGTGAGATGGAGAGAGAGAGAGGGGGGAGAGAGGGGGGAGAGAGAGAGAGTGAATCAGCAGCAGCGTTAGAAGAAGAGGCGGAAGAAGATCTGAAAGTTTTACACTCACGAAATGAGTTTCTCCATTTAATACTCGATAGCAATTCAATGCCGACCAATGGTCCAATGGTCACGTGATCCATATTCAAATATATCTGTTATTTTTAAAACGGTCTATATTAGTTCGCTGGCGGAGTGATTTGGGTCCGAAGGAAGGATGGACTAGGAGGAGGTGGGCGCCGACAGAGTGAAGAAGACGAGATCTGACGGAAAGAAGTGGTCTTTGGTTCACTGTTTCCCTTGCTCTGGCCAGAAGCGGCGAAAGCAAGTCCACCGGGCCGTCACAAATACAGACCGACAGTATTTCTTGGCCGGACGCCAGTTGGCGAGGGTCGGGGTAAAGGCCGGTCGACCGAAAGAAAGCAAGATAGTTAATCATTTGTTTTGTTCTTTTTCATTTTCTCCTTACCAAACTAAAAATCAATGGGCATTGTCGACGCACGTATGTGTAAAATTGAGTCCAGAGCCTCTCGACGGAAATATTTGTTAGCGATAGACAAGTTTGGCAAAGGATTTACTTACAGAAGATCAAATATTCCATCAGAGTGCAAAACCCGCCACTCCATATATATATATATATATATATATATATATATATATATATATAATTGCGTATTTAGATAGCAATCTCTCTTTTATACAAGTTTCATTAAAAACGACTAACAAAGTACTGCGGTTTTTATTTCATTTTTCCTTGTGTTCTTATAATTTTCTTATTTTCACGAATTACTATCAACTACGAACATGGCCACAATATGCTGACCGTGTTTGGAAAATAAGACATTCCTGTAATTCTAGTTACATACATAAAACAATCCATACATTCAGTTAAAAGTTAAGATAAAATCATCCTTGATAATGGTTAAATGTATAGCCGAAAGCGGTCAGTCATACAATTTCTACATGATTTATGTCCAAAATGACTATCTATCTATCTATCTATCTATCTATCTATCTATCTATCTATCTATAAAATATAAACAATTTGCGATATATAAATTGTCTAAATGACGAAAAATAACTCTGGCATCTCATTTAACAGATATATTTACCAAAATTACACAAAAATATCTTGAAATACTAAAGAGTAAATTTATCCAATAAAATCGCCATTAGTTTCGACCACGGCCTCCAGACAACTTTGGAATCTCTTGCAACTCTTCTGGAGGGTATCCTTGTTTAAGTTGTTGAATGCTGTCATAATCCTTGCCTTCAGTTCATATTTGATGTTATAAGGAATTTTGTAGGTCTCTCGCTCAGCTGCGCCCCACACATAATCAAGGGAGTTGCAGTCTGTGGAGTTAGGTGGCCAGATGTAAAGGATGATGTGGTTGCAAAAATTGTCTGTCTGACTGGGTTCTCCTGCTTGTGCGGCATAGAGTCCTGTTGCTAGAGATAGGGTCTTCTAGCATCCACCTTCTTGACCCAGGGCAGCACTACCCTCTCAAGGCACATACATGTCTGAGGCCCTGGGAGAAGATGACTGGAGGCAAAACAGACTTTCAAACAGGAGCAACAACTAAAATTGATATCATTTGTAACGTGATTAGAAAAATAATGACATAATCAAGATTATGACGTTCCACACTACATCGAATAAACGGTTAGGAAGGAAACCCCCGTCAGTACTGAAAAGAGCGATAACAGCCACTGGATTTGAGAAAACAGTTTTTGGAAAAATTGTTTCAATAGAAAGATTTTATAAATTTCAACTGAAACTAACACTGTCTGCTCGGTCAATGAAAGCCGAATGTTTCCTTGGAGGGAAACAGATAATATTACCCATACGATTAGCAACCTAAACGCCTGAAGGTTTCGTTCCTTATTAGGCAGTAAGATTTCATCTTTTCGCTTAAAGAAAGCTATTTCCGATTTTATTTTGTCAAATACAAATCATCGCCATTACCACATTTGACTTCGTTTAGTTAGCCAAACTTTTGAACTGAATATTACTGGGGCTTGTTGTGTGTATGCCGAAGCCGGCAAAAAGAGCGCAGCTTTATATTTTTACTGGAAATAGATACACTTGTATCTGTTCACTGAATATTGAACATAGAGAGCACTACGGGCTCGGGGATACCCACATTAAAACGGCCTTGTGCCACATTCGATCCTCGTGGGTGGATTGATAAATATAGAGAGCACTAGCAACCGAGTGATGGCTAACAAGCTCTGGGAATTGTTTTAACAGAGGGATGAGAAACGTGACGCGACATCTGAGCGCAATTTGGAATAGCGAAAGATGCCTTCCAAAAGCTATGCAAAATATTAAGAAACGGGAAATTTTCGTTAGAAACAAGGAAACGGGTTATATTGCCATTTGTCGATTTATGACTGACAAGGCAGAATATTTTCCCGTATCAGGTTGTCGGTTTCTTCGACTGGTTACCAAGGTTATATGATCCAGTCTTTCCACTATTTAACCATTAGATGGCGGGAGAAGAAATGGATTAATACCTTTCCCAAGGGTATTCCTGAATAAGTGATTGTAAAAAACTTGACTGGGATTCGAACTCTGATCTCCGAGTTCCCATTCGATATACAATACACTACGATGCAACTCCATTCTAATTGCGGCTACCATCCCCATTAAAGCCTGAAACTGACATTCAATGTTGATTTCTGTCCACACTGATAATATATACATACGCTTTTCACCATGAATATATAACTTTAAAGTCTGTCTGTTTTTCTCTCTCTGTGTCTGTCTGTCTATCTATAAATCTATTTTAAGACATTTTTATGTTTATACATACAAATATTTAAGTAAATGCTCTGTTTATAATAAACAGTATTAAACAACATTTACCGGCCTGAATGTCCGAGAAATTTTCACAGAAAATATTCGTCCTCCGACAGGATTCGAACCTGTATACTTTACGGAACTGTCATTTGGCCACAGAGGAGCGTTCGGTTGGCAAGGTCGAATTTACTGTATTTGAACTTCAATTTTCGATGAATCTCTCACGTACATTCATATCTGCTCACGGCGTATCTAAATGTAAACAAATGACGTCACACATTATGAAATGGACAAAGTCCGACAATTATTTTAAGACATCTATCTATATACATACAAAGTGTCCTAAAAAATCTGACATCATTTTAAAAACAATTATCTTGAATGCTACTAAGTGTAGCTCAAATAAAATTGAACAGTTTAGGTGTTGAACATTATGAGTTTATTATGGGACCGATTTTATAAGTGTTCAATATGTGTACTGCTTGTGACACGGCACACGATAAGTCGGTAGTTAAGCTCTTGCCAAACACGCTGATGTTGATAATGTCCTACCAGATCATTTAGGCCTGGATAAGTAGCCGCCCTCCCCCTTTAATTTTTTTTATACAAAGTCCAAATTTGTTTGCCAGTTGGTGAAGTTTCTCCAAATGTTTGCATTGAAGGCGCGCTGCACAGTCTTTGGGGTTAACTGGGTGTGAGAAAATTCCAAGACGCAAAATAACTTCTCTTCAACCTGAAAATAGAACAAAAATAAAACATTACATATAAAACCATGATCTGTTTCTATACGTCGTGTGAAAATTTCAGGTTATTTCAACAAGAATCGCCCAAATTAATGGCCTGGGAAATGATATCAAATTTTTGGGACATCCTCTCTCTTTCTCTCTCTCTCTCTCTCTCTCTCTCTATATATATATATATATATATATATATATATATATATATATATATATATATATATATATATATATATATATATATATATATATATAATATATATATAACTGATTTAAAATATGTTTTTTTTCGCTACACAGTAATAACCATGTTTCAAAAATGTGTGTGTGCGCGCGCGTGTGTGTGTGTGTGTATAGGTGACATGAGAACGAATAGAATACAATTCCAACGTTCGTAACATTTAATTTAAAGGAGAGATCAATACAAAATAGAGCAATATTATTTATTTTAGGATAATACACACTTGCACCATATATGGCTTATTTTTCTATTTGTAAGATTAATTTGGATTAATATAATTTCGTATTAATCCCCTGGTAGTATTGGTAACATATGGTACGGATGTAGTGGGATTTTTGACATTTTACATTGATTACTTATTGTTATTAACATCTTTAGTTAACAGTTTTATATTAATTTACCAAATAATTCTATACGTTTAAATTATTTACTAGTTTCTTAAAGAAGCTATTTATGAACCATAAAAAAATTGTGTAGGAATCTCGCAAAGCATATGACTCATTACTGTATTACCACTCCACTCAATTTATATTGAAGACCTGGTATTGAACTCAGAATACTTTGGGTTTAACTAACGCCTTTACCCACTGGCCCATGTGCCCTTGAAGACATCTGCACAGGAATTTCTGGGACTAATAAACGTAATGTCTGAGTAACCAATTTTTTACCTGTGCTCATATTAGAATTTTTAGTTATTATTTCAATTTTTTTTTTACCAGAGCTTCTATTGAAATTTTTTTGTTGTTATTCATTGCTTTTATCCTTATTCCCATATTATATTTATTTCTATGCTTGCTCGGCTCAGGAGGTTTTTTTAGGCAAACCAAAAACTTAAGTTAAAGGGAGATAACTGAAACATCCGGAAGAGGCATGACATGTGGAGTGGAACTAGAACAATCTGCCCCAAAGGACGAAATAATCGGTTCGTATCGAAATTCCAATCATCTAAAGAAGGCCGGAGCGTACAACGGTAAATAATTTATAATGCATTTCTATAGTAACTCATTTATAATGCAATTCTATAGTAAATAAAATACTATGCATTTCCATAGTAAACCATTTATAATGCATACCTATAGTAAATCATTTATGATGCATTTCTATAGTAAATCATTTATAATGCAATTCTAAAGTAAATAATATACGATACATTTCTATAGTAAACTATTTATAATGCATTTCTATAGTAAATCAATAACAATGAATTCCTATATTAAATCATTTATAATGCATTTCTATAGTAAATTATTTGCAATGCATTTTTATAGTAAAACATTTACAATGCATTTCTATAGTAAATCATTTACATGCTTTCCATTTCAGATTCGACGAAGACTAAATCTTTTATCAACAAAATTCTTTTGTAAAACAATATTCTCAGCATTTCCGTGCAGACTATTGTCCTCATCTTTGTTGTTGTTATCACAAAGTTACCGAAACGTTGTGATAATAAACAACAAAAAAGAAGATAATAGTCTGAATGTAAATAATGATCCCAGAAATAAAAACAGTGAATATTAAAAGTGTTTTATTTCGCCTAGGCAAGCCAAATATGTTTTACACGAATCCTGAAACTTATTTGCATAAAGATTTGATTTCTAACCTGTGGTTTAGGCGACATAACTTATTGCAAAAAATGTTTATGGCCCGAGTTTTACCGGTGGTTGTGATTGGATGGGACAGTAGTGGCAAACAATGTTTTAAATCATGATTCGTGCCGGCCAAACAAACACTGTCTTACGTCTTGTTTCATGGTTGCCATTCAATAAAGCTTCGCTCTCGTCCATCGAATCAGAAACCCGTCCAGGCGATATTGCAAGCTTATCGAATAAAACTCATCTGAAGTAGACCTATTTATCCGAACACGGAAAGGGTGTAGATTTGGGTGGGACTTTCTGCCGGTGGTGGCGGATAAGGGGTGAGGTGTAGTCGAGCAGGAGGAACGGGGGGGGGACAGGCCTTTGGATAGAAAGGTGTAAGATCCGAGTTCAGTGTCGTTTCCGCATGGGCGGCAAAAGTGCTGGCTAAATGCGCTGAATTTGACCACTGACCGTGAAGAGGTTGGGGTAGCAAGCGAGGAACGACGCTATACGCTATAGGAAGGAAGAATGGGAGGATGGTTGGACAAAAGGGGTGGGTGGGAAGTAAACAGATGAAAGGCTGGAAGGAATCGGGTAAGGGGTAGGGGTTTCGGCTAAGGATATTGGAGAAATTAACGTAATAGACACGAACAGTAAAGATCGATCACAAAGTAGAAATGATATTGACTGATATGGGGATGCTGGAAATGATAGACAGATCGATTATTTGATAAGTAAGAGATATTGAGATGAACGTGAACACACATAGATTGGCATAGAGATTAATGCCACGATAGATATGAACAGAAAACGCGATGGACGGAATGAGATAGATAGATAGATAGATAGATAGATATGAAGAAGCTGAGATAGATATATAGATATATATATTTGAACAGGCTGAGATAGATAGATAGATAGATAGATAGATAGATAGATAGATAGATAGATAGATAGATTTGAACAGGCTGAGATAGATAGATAGATAGATAGATAGATAGATAGAAAGAAAGAAAGAAAGAAAGAAAGAAATAGACTGCGATAGACTGAGATAGACAGATAAATAGATATGGACAGATTGAGATATAAACGGACCAAATTAATGAGATAGATAATACAAATAGTTACTTAACATCACCTGAAGAAGTACAATGAAAGTATTGAAACACGAAAGCTATTGCGTATTGATTTCAACTTGTTTTTATTATAATCTCTTATAATAAAAATATAATAATAATATATTGCTCTACTTTCTATTGAGCCCATTTTCAAAAGTAAATGCTACAGACAGTGAAATTTAACTGCATCTTTTCTTTCTCTCATTTGTATATATATATATATATATATATATATATATATATATATATATATATAATATATATATAGAAAAGTTTTTTTCAGGTCAAATTTAGGCTTGTCCGGAAAACGGTTATACAAAAGTGTGCTGTATACACAATGTAAAAAAGAAGACTCGAATGTACAGTTATTAACTCTTAAAGTTAAGGAATACTATCGGCTTATGCTACCATAGATAAGGTTTCTTCAGACATAAGATGTTAATTGGATTTCCCTAACTCATTGAGAATTATTTGAATAGCAGGATGAGCAATGTGACACCCATACCACAGAAAGAGACAATTACAATTTCTGTGATATATAACGAGGAAGGCGAGCTTGGCGAATTTGACACTCACAGAAGGGACAGACAAATGTAGCGGGCCTCACGAAAATGTACGGCAAAACGGCGTTTTGAAGGGTGTGTAGATTCTTGCTATCCTCACCAGGTGGCTGAGTTGTGATCTGTGCAATATTAGTTAATTTGGCGTTTCAGTAACAGGTTAGTTGTGCAAGCAGAGGCCCACCGGACCATTGACTTTCGTCAGTAAATGTCCTACATTAATAACCTTGTCCTCGTCTAAATTAAGCTCCGTGAATGTCTTTTCGGAGTCAACAATGAAAGCACTCAATGCAAAATTTACAGAACAGAGGTGTTATTGTAAATAGTAATCACTGGTAGATCCAAGAGGAACAGGACAGAGAGGACATTTTCTATTGAATGCTATTTAAGATTAAAAAGAAAAAAAAAAGAAAAAACAACTTAACACTGAAAAGTTAATCATTAAAATATGCATGTGAATGTTGATTAGAGAGTGGGGAGAGAGAGGAGGAGGAGGAATCATGTTTTTACTTCCATACAACGGCTTTTTCTTTCTTTCTTTCTTTCTTTCTCAGTCTTTTCATATCTATCTGTTCACATCTATCTATCTATCTATCTATCTATCTATCTATCTATCTATCTATCTCATTCTGTTTACATCTATCTATCTATCTATCTATCTATCTATCTATCTCGTTCTGTTCACATCTATCTATCTATCTATCTATCTATCTATGAAATGGCATGAATAAAATGTTGAAAAGAAACACGTGTTGCCAACAAAGTGTTCTCATAGCACAACAGAACATTCACCGTTTCAAAGATACGCCAACGTCTTCTTCTTCTTTTTCTTTTTCTGCAATGTGGCGCGTTCGTTTCCAGATGATAAAAACATGAGCCCTTAATAGCATCTATAACACGCGCACCTAAATGCATTTAGAAATACTTCTGGTAAAATGACCCGCACACACACACACACACACACATATATATATATATGTGTGTGTGTGTGTGTGAGAGAGAGAGAGAGACGGGGGTGGAGAGAAATCAGTTTCGAACCCGGGTCTCCGGTTGCCATTTTCTACTAATTATTTGCACCCCCACACCCGAAACTATAAATAGTTCATACTCAGCATATTTGCAGTAAAAGCCAAAATTTTGGCTCTGTTGATTTTGAAGAAACACTTATGCACCTGAGTAGTCATCTGCAACAGGGATTACAAGCCATTAGGCAGATGGGTGTACATTTACCGACACATCAGATCAAATGATGGTCTCAATTGGGGTTACAGGTTCGATTCTTGTTGGAGAAGCACACATTTTATACGAAATTTCTCGAGCATTCCGGCTGGTACATGTAATTAATGCTCTTTATTTAAAAAAAAACGAAAACAAAAACAAAAAAACAAAAAAAAAACAACAAAAAACAGCATTTACTTAAATAATTTATATCTATTAAAATAATGTCTAAACAAAATTTATGCATTTCATAATATATATATATATATATGTGTGTGTGTATATATATATATATATATATATATATATAGATATAGATGTACATATAATGAAATGAATATATATATATATATATATATATATACATATAGATGTACATATAATGAAATGAATATATATATATATATATATATATATATATATATATATATATAAATATAAAAGTGAACATAGAAGTCAACACTTAGAGGTGACAGTCTGTTCCATGCTATATGCAATCGTCTGGCCTGACGATTGCATATAGCATGAAACAGACTGTCGCCTCTAAGTGTTGACTTCTATGTTCACTTTTATATTTACACACGCTCTATCTCTGATATTGAGCACTTTATCCCATAAATATAGCACACCTTAAGACTATATTTCTTCATATATATATATATATATATATATATATATATATATATATATCGTATTTTTTGACTTACATGAAGCTGCGGCTGCTTGGAAGACGCACCTTAATTTTGGAAAGAAATTTCTGAGAAAAAACTCATTTTCCTACAATAACACATTCATTCTCCCTGCGCCCCTCACATACTGGCGCCACGTATTGTTTACATTAATCACTTGTCCGATTTTGTTTCTATGGCAATGACATAATAGTCAAGAGTAGAAAGGCTCCTGCTGCTGCTAGTAAACAGAGCACGTTTAAGCTTGTGGCTCGGCCCCAGGAAGGTTTATAGTATTAGAAATACTTGTAACAGCTAAGTAATGAGGCTACATTATATAAAAGGATGAATTAGATGGATAGCTAAAATTATAATGTGATGACTCAACATATAAATCCGCGTCCTTATCAGTCAAGCTAATTAGGTGACTAGCCAAGCTTACTTGAGCCTGGGCGTTGCCTTACATTCGTCTCTATTCAATGCAAAGACGAATGGTAGATTTGTAGACGTGTAAGATGGATTCTGACGAGAAAAACCTTCTGACGCGACACAGTGAACCAACTTTCCTTGCAGTAGATGCAGCTATTGGTCAATGTAGTTGTTTTACTTGAAGTCAGTTGAAAGCGTGAGACCAAGAAGGCGCAGAGGCGCCCTCAACAATTGCTGATGAGGGGGCAAGGACGTTGCTTAATGGTGGTTAAATGAGATCAGTTTAGTTTGGGGGGGTGGCATTAAAATTAAAAAGCTATTTCCTACCGCAGTCAACCACAGATTGGAGATGCTTTTCGAGAGCAGAGCCAGGTTTATTTTGTCAGCACTGCCGGGCTTACTATTCACACAGGAGACAGGAGTAAATGGTAGTGTCGTGTGCATAGATGACTAATTGGAAACTGATGACATCAGGGAGACCATTGATGACGATCGTAAACAGCGTAGTACTCAGAATAGAGCCTTGGGAAACACCTGTGTTCGTATGAAAGGAACTGGAAACGAGCCCAAGACGACTTTCATTTCCCGATTTGATAGGAATGATTGGATTAAATCAAACAATCGTCCTGTAATACCGTAGCCCTGAGGCTTACGTAGAAGACCGGTATGCCAAACCCTGTCAATCGCCTTTGAGATATCTAGAGCCACAACTCGAGATTTGCAGATTATCAAGAGTGTTTGATATAGATATTCAGTGATGGCCGTAAGCACATCAGCGGTAGACCCAGCAAAACGGAATCCATATTGTATATGTCTATATTTCTGTGATGAGGTATTATGTACACTATTTAATTCGGACTATTTTCCTCATCTTTGTCGCCATATTAATTACAACGTTTCGGCCGTTGTACCCTCCGGCCTTCTTCAGGTGGTTGGAATGTCGAACTGAACCCTTTATTTCGATCACTGGGGTATTGTATATGTCTATATTTCTCTGATGAGGTATTATGTACACTATTTACATTATTCGCGACCTGCTTTCTAACAAACAATATGGCTACACTATTTACATTATTCGGACTATTGTCCTCATCTTTGTCGCCATATTTATTACAATGTTTCGGCCGTTGTACGCTTGTTCTTGAGAACACATGGCACAGTGGATAAAGGCGTTAGTTACATCCAGTGACAGGACACAAAAGAGTTGTGAGTTCAATACCCGGTTAAGGCAGTGGAGAACTTGGCGAAGTGAATTAACAGGAGATAACTGATTACTGACATCCATTAAACATGGCGCGTGGAACTAGAACAATCTACCCCAGTGAACGAAATAAAGGGTTCAGTTCGATATAACAACCACCTGAAGAAGGCCGGGGCTTACAACGGCCGAAACGTTGTAATAAATATGGCGACAAAGATGAGGACAATAGTCCGAATAATGTAAATAGTGTAGCCATATTGTTTGTCAGAAAGCAGGTCGCGAGAGGTAAGATGCTTAACCAATTTGGCATTGATGAAAGCCTCGAAGACTTTGCTGAAAATCGGTAGGAAACTGGGCGCTAGTTAGAGGAGTCAGAACGTTCTTCTTGTTTCTTAAAGACAGGGATGACAGAGGAGAAATTCCAACAATCTGGAAAGCAGAAAACTATGATGCTAGTATAGTTTGGAGAGAACTGCAGCCAGCTCGGGATCACTTTTCTTTACGACGACGGCTGGTATCTCGTCTCCTTTACTTACCTTATCGGAGTCTAATTTAGAAATGATATCCAAGACCATCGCCATGGTTATGTATATAGCACTCAGTATAGCCTCAGTTCTCGGGGGAAGTCAGATGTGGACACTCATTTAAGTTAAGTGTTGAGTTGAAAGATAAATTACGAGCAAAGCATTCAACATTTGTTGTAGATGTTAGGACTTCGAATTGATTGGATAGAGAAGGGACTGAGGATTTGCTGTTGTTCAGTACACACTTGCAGAGCCGCCAATAATCTCTAGAACTGAACTATATGATATGCTATACGTTGTTTCATTCTATCAGCAAATAGTACCTTTGCTTTTGAGGACATGCTTGCATTTGTTACGTACAGAAACAAAGAGACGTCTGTTGCAATCAGGCATGTGGCTCTGGTACAGCCGGAAGAAGGGATTCCTGTGGGCTGTAACGGCCGAGCAAGGAGGTAAGAAGCAAGGAGATGAACGCGGTTTAACTTGGTACTTCCTTGCAGGAATGAAATCATCGGTGCCGGCTTTTACCTAGGAGGAGCCTGCAGCTGCCCATTTTTTTTTTATAAGGATATTTCAAAATTTACTTCCAAGGAACGTCGTGAGGGAAACCACAGAACGAGTCCCAGTCGGCTCGTTAATACCAGAAAGATATTCTGTTAGTCGGAAGTTCATATCTGGTGCGGGAGAAGAGGGAAACTTTTACCGACACTACTGCATGATCAAAGTTGCCAAGAGGGCAGGGATGCATCGCGCGATAAGATTCGGGGATAAAGGTAAAAAGCGATCGAAAAGAGAAGCGTTGCCGTCAGGGTTACCGAGGAAACGCATACGAAATTTAATCACTTGCGTGAGGGATTGATTTACCTTTTGAATGCGTGACAAAATTTCTTCATCGAAGACACCGTCTTTTGATATAATACTTACAATGTATGGGAAGATATAAACAACATCCAGCCTTGTATTTTTTAAAAATATTGTTGGTTTTTTGTCCGGTACACAAGGTGGAAGGGGTGAAGATCCCTTTTGTCTTCCTGGGGTTAATTTTCAACCCCAAAGAATCACAAGTGGTAGAGAAGCGATCCATTATGAGTTGCAAATCTTCATCAGAGTGCGTTATAAGGTCTACATCATTGGCATATATCAAATCTCTGATCAGGCACTCAAAATTCTTGGATTTGCTGTTAAGCTTTCTGAGATTGAACATTTTTGCTGTATATATATACATACATATATATATACTTTAAGTAAGAAAGATTACCCATATAAATTAGTTTCAAACCGATAAAGATGTTACCGTAACTGTTTTTTACAATATTAAAAAAGTACTATTGGTCGGATAAACAAACTGTTATAATTTAAAATTGTTTTAATATGTTCTCTATAAATGTGTTAATAAATATAGTATTTAACTTATATTAAATCCCTAAACTGTTTGTAAAAAAATAAATATTTAAATTGCTAGCAAGCATCATATTAATTTCTTCGTTTTTTTTTAGACTAAATTACTATCAAGCATTAAAATCTATTCTTTACATAAATTGCTAAAACTCAATTACAGCCTCTTTCTCTTTACTTCCCTCTCCCTCTTCTTTCTTTTCCCTTTTTCTTTTCTCCCCTCCCATTTCAATATATCACTTCCGTTAAGTTAACCGTCTAAATAGGTCAAGGTCTGGTCACTCCTCCTCCCTCAATACAAAGTATGCTTGAGAGAGATATGAAATTAATCCCTCCCTATACTCTACAATGTCTCTTTAACTACTCCTTTTACACTCTCTGTTAAATTACAAAAACTTACACTACCCATCAATTTTAATTTCATTTTTCGTTTCATTTTTGCAAGTGCTATCTGATGATCCGGCGTCCTTTAAAAGGGCTCTGGTGAAATAAATTATTATAATGGTACCTTAAAGTGGTCTGTTTCTTTAACATATATATATATATATATCCGTGTTCGGATAAATAGGTCTACTTCAGACGAGTTTCATTCGATGAGCTTGCAATATCGCCTGCACGGGTTTCTGATTCGATGGACGAGAGCGAAGCTTTATTGAATGGCAACCATGAAACGAGACGTAAGACAGTGTTTGTTTGGCCGGCACGAATCATGATTTAATATATTGCTTGCCACTACTGTCCCATCCAATCACAACCAAAGGGCAGGGGTGCCGAATTATGACATCCCACAAAAAAAAAATCCCAGACAAAATGCACCCCTACCCTACCTAAATTTAATCTCTTTCTCGAACGTAACTGTTAATTGATACAATAATAGTTAATAAAAATAAACACGATACCGCCCCTGTCTAAATGATAGGATTTCTCTGTAACCTTGGAAAAAAATTATTAATTGTATGTGCGTTTAAACTCAGTAAATTTAAAAATAAGTTATTCCAAAATTCGCTTGAAGATGAAACAGAACTAATGCTTTTAATTTTAGCTTTAGTTTTTGAAACATGGTAATTCCTGTGTAGCGATGAAACCATATTTTTAAAGCAGTTAATTTATAATATTTATGCTCTGTAAATTTACATTGAGCACTATTTTGTAAAAATAAAAATATCAATAAGAACATCGGATTACATATCTTACTGTTCTTTCTTTTTATTACCATAATATATATATATATATATATATATATATATATATATATATATATATATATATATATATATATATATGTATATATAAAATTCATTAGAATATTAAAAGAGAATTTCCCGTTAAATTGAGTTAAAGTTGTATGCCGGACGTGGTTAATTGGGTTAATAAATACAACACTAAAACAGATAAGAAATAAACAATATATCAACTCCCCTCCCCCACCTAATATAACTGCATCAACAGAGCGACTTGCCCCCTTAAGGAGAAATGTCAACTTTAATGTGTAGTCTATAAAATAGTGGCAATAAATCTAAGAATGATAAAACAAGTTTATGTTGGTTCGACCCATGGAACATTTAAAAAATATATTATAATCATAAAATGAATTTCACTCCTAAGTTATATAAACATAGAACTAGTTAATCTAAACATTTGTGGAAAATGAAAAAAAAAATGAGGAAAGCGTGGAGCTTATACTAAAAGGGGAGATAATAAAAAATGCCGCAAATATAAGGCCGGGGATAGGTATTATCTCCTATGTATGGAGGAAAAATTAGCCATAACCACTTTTAATAACCTCAATATGTTACTTAAGCAGAGATCGGCAATTCTCAATGGGTGTAGACACCTGGTTAATTGAATAAAAGGGATTTTTTCGGTTTGTCTTCTTGCCAATAAAATATTTTTGGAGTACCATTTTGTTTTCCTCGTCTTGCTTTTATGCTAAATTTAGTATTTTATTGTGACTGTTTTTACTAATAAAATGTCGTTTGGACCAATCTTATTTAACAAGTAATACCTTGAAGATCCGTTCGGTGAATCCTTAGTAGGCAGGTTCTGCCTCACTATATATGTGTGTGTGTGTGTGTGTGTGTGTGTGATGATATACACTCCCGTCGTTTTTGACGTATGAGTGTCTTTAGTTCATGTTTTATGTTTATGTCACGTATGAGACAACAATCCTGCACGGGATTTTCAAACCAATCCACACGAAGGGCATAGTGAAGGGTTGACCGTTATATGGGCTGATGTATTGACCTGAGGTTTAATATTGTTGGTTCTTAATTCTCTCAGATGGTAGAGACGATTCTTTTCAAAGTTAGTAATTCCTCGGTAGCAAGTATTTCTCCAGTTTGGTCGGTTTTCAACAGCGAGTTCGAACTCATCTATAGGGATATTTGCAGCATTTAAATTGTATTTAAGTTTATCCTTGAAGCGTAACCAAATGCGGCCTACGTTACGTCTACCCTGAATAAGTTGGCTATACGTGAGGATTTTCAGCAACCGATCATCATTCATTCTGTCATATATATATATATATATATATATATATATATGTGTGTGTGTGTGTGTGTGTGTGTGTTTGTGTGTGTGTACCAAACAAATATTCTACTTCCCAACAAACCTGATGAATACATAAACCTATCAACTCACAGATTAACGGATGATCAAAAGGAATTTCTAAATCTACGACCAAATTGCCATCTCCAACCTAAATTCGATCTTCTCACAAAGAAGACTGAAATTAAAATCTTACAACAATCATTATGTCGACTGGAAAAAGACAAATTAATAATACTCCATCCAAACCTCAAAGATCTTCTCAAGGTAGAAGGTCTAAAAGATTATATTCCACGTAATAGAAAAAAGGACATTCCAACAAAACTCGAAATTGCTGCTACAGAATTAAAAAAAAACCTTATATAGACATCAGAAAAGCTGATAAATCCAGTATTTATGTAATTCTGGATAAATTGGATTATCACAAAAAACTTTAGCATCTCATTGATGATCGTTCTAAATTTACTAAATTGAATAAGAACAGCACTGAATCTGTTAATATAAAATATGTTAATAAAATTATAACATCCAACAATGTTGTTACAGAATCCCTAAAAATAAACAAAATTATTGGAGATTACCAATCTTACTATATATATATATATATATATATATATACTTACATGATGATTGTCACTTCTTTGCAGAAGACCATATCCGACTACTTGCTAGTCTTTTCAGAACTTTATTATTTTCATCATTTATAGATGAGCTAACGCACTGTCATTGGCCCGTAAGTGATTCTTAATTTTCTTTGTGTAAAGTTTGTCTATGTTGTCAATGTTGGAAATTTTCTTGAACTTGATTACAATAATGTGATGTTTGGATACTGAAACTGATTTATAAACCTTGTCACAAAACTCGCTCAAGCAACTCACGGGCGTTTGTACCTGTTCTCTCTGGCGAGATCTCACGTGACTGGCTAAACCAGCAGTCTAGAGGTTGACATTTCCACAAATACTACAAGTGTGTTGGTGTCCTAATAACTCTGGGACGGATTCTATTTCTCCTTTCATAATGGCGCGCTTTTTCTTGGGATGATAAATTTTTTTTTGATCAAAAATAAAATGCACACATTCGATTAAATAACAAAACAAAAAAAAAATGTTCTTCGGAACATATTTTTTGTATGCCTTCAAAATTTCAAAATATTTCTTTCGTTCCGGTGAAAATGTAAATATGTCCAATATCTAACTACTTTCAGTTTTCACACGGCATCTCGTTTCAAAGTATCGTTATTAAGTTGTTTTTTTTTTAATCAAATATGTATAATTAAAATTGCCGAGGATTCTTTGGACGGTCAATTGTTTCCTTCATTTTGAAGGTGGGCATCACTGGCCGGAACCTGAAGCGTGCTTCACATCGTCTCCGGACCACAGCCCAAAAGGCATCAAATTGGATCTCGTCAAGATCTAAAATAAATAAAGTTAAATAAGACCATGCTTAGCAACACAATCCTACTTCTGACGTGAAGCAAATCTGTTTACCTTCGATTCTATGTCATTAATAATGGTCATCACGGCCGCGTTGTGTATTTTAAGACAACGGTGAAAATCTCAGTTGCAGTAGTAAATATAAATCGAAAGAGACTGATACGTATATAAAACAATACTTATTCTGGTGGCAAAAGCTACTGGTGGCGCCAGGGGTGACAGTACCGCCATAGCCACCGAAATTGTGTTAATTTCCCTGGTTAACGGCTGACAAGGGCAGGGTATCGCACGTGTTTTCGAATGTTAGATGTAGAGAATATATATATATATATATATATATATATATATATATATATATTGTTTTAAATGTTTTTTTGTTTTTTTTTTGTTTTTGTTTTTTTAAATAGTGGATACTCATTTTTTAAACGTGTTTATTTAGTCTACCGGCCTGAACACTTGAGAAAATAATGACGTTACAGTTTTTTTTTTTTTTTTTTTTTTTTTTTTAAGCGTTTCACCCCAAGCAAGGCGGGAAGCCACTAGGACGCAAGGGGTTACAGAAGATTTGGAGCAAGATCAGATAGGAGTGATAGAGGAAAGGATGAAGAAAAGGATAGAGAATAGATCAAGACAACTGGAGATGTCGATTGACATTACATTTGAATAGTTGGAGATTATAGCTCTCAGGGAAACAGGGATAGGGAAGGGAGTTCCACAGACGATAGGTGCGAGATATGAAGCTGTTGAAGCAGAAGAGACGGCTACATTTAGGAGTTTCGACAGTGAAATGGTGAGAGCGGGATGCCAGCCTCGTAGGGCGCTTGAACTCATGAAATCTGGGAACCAGCGAATGCAGCTCCTCGGAGAAATTACCATGAAAGTGTTTTTAAAAAAGACAGAGAGAGGCGACGGCACGTCTGTGAGAGAGTGACTGTAGACGAGATGCCAGAACAGGGCCAATTATATTGCATATCTGCCTCTGGATCTTATCAAGAACCCCGAGTCAAACAGAAGGGACTCCAGACCATATATGGCAGTAATACGCCATGCAAGGGCGAATAGTTGATTTGTAGATCTGAAGGATTGATTCCCGGGAGAAAAATTTCCTGACGCGGCACAGATTTTTTTAATGACGGTATATGTTCTTGAGTGCGCCGGCCAGTAGACAAAATACCTAAAAAAGGGAGCGTCTACTGAAATACGGTCATAAACAAAAATAAAAATAACGTTTTAGGCAATAAAAATATGTCGGATGAAAAAAATAAAACTACAATAACTTCATCAACGCCTAACATCACATAGTCAACGCCTAACATCACATAGCCAACGCCTAACATCACATAGTCAACGCCTAACAAAATACGTCGTCCAGTAAATGATTAAAAAAAATCACTGTATTAATATTAATCATCGCGTTTAAAGGCGGACAAATATTTATAAAGAGTGTTCAATGCATACTGTAGAACTAGAAATCGAAAGATAAATCAATAATCTCTCTCACTCTAGATAAATAAATATAGATTTATAAACATTGATCTTACAATTTCAAGTTTCACGAGGTGTATTGAACACTGTTTATAAACATTTGGTGGCTTTTAAACGTGTTAAACTACAGTCAAATGCTAGCCGAAGTATTTTGTTAAGCGTTGACAATGTGTTGTTGGTATATATATATATATACACGTTCTTTTTATAGATACAAATATTTAAGTAAATGCTCTGTTTATAATAAACAGTATTAACAACATTTACCGGCCTGAATGTCCGAGAAAGCTTCATAGAGAATATTCGTCCTCCGACAAGATTCGAACCTGTATCCTATACGGAACCGTTATATAGCCTGACGTGCTTTTACCGATTTCACCAAAATCGACCTTATTAACGGAACGCTCTTCCTTTCTATGAGAATTTCTCGTTCATTCAGGCCGGTAAATGTTGTTAATACTGTTTATTATAAACAGAGCATTTCCTTAAATATTTGTATCTATAAAAAAGAATGTATAAACATAAAAAAAATCTCTTAAAATAATTGTCGGACATTGTCCATTTCATAATATATATATATATATATATATATATATATATGTGTGTGTGTGTGTGTGTGTGTGTAAAAATATA
>OZ010575.1:5239562-5294562 GCA_963932145.1 Acanthosepion lycidas | reverse complement strand
TATATATATATAAAATATATATTATATATATATATATATATATATATATATATATATATATATGTATATGTATAGTGAGCGATGGATAAACTGTCGTCGAAATTGCGAAAATCGAAATAACACTCATTTTAACAGATATATTTATCAGAATGACAAAAACATATTTTGAAATACTCATGAGTAAATTTATTCAATAAAATCGCCATTGGCTTCAACCATGGCCTTCAGACAACTTCAGAATATCCTGCAACTCTTCTGGATGGTCTCCTTGTTTAAGTTTGTGAATGTTGCCATAATCTTTGCATTCAGTCATTTTTGGTGTTACAAGAGTTCAGTCTGGGGAGTTAGGTGGCCATATGTAAGGGGTGATGTGAAAATTGTTTAATAGACATGAGTGGGTTCTCTTGCTTGTGTGGCATTGTGCAGAAACCTGTTGCTAGATATAGGGTCTTTTAGCAGCCACCCTCTTGACACAGATTCTAAATTTATGGCGGAGTAAATTGCATCATGGTTCTCTTTTTTCATAGACGGTGCCCAACTGACCCTACTACACTGTGCAATCGATAGAGTAAAAAAACAAACAACGCGCATGCGCGAAACTAAAAATATAAAATGATGACAATTTACCCATCGCAGTTTGTGAAGGTTCGAGGAACCTAAGACGTGAAATGGCTTCCAGATATAAAGGAATTTTCGACAGAAAAATGCCTTTCTTTATTTCCTAATTCTGTGACATCGGGAAAGGTGTGACATATCCGGAGAGAAAAAAAAAAGGGGGGGGGAACCTGTGTTAATTTATTTGATCTGCAAATAACTCGTTATTCAAATTCCTGAACGTTAACCTTGAACATCAAACACAGAATGATGAAATGGTGAAATCATATCAACCAAAGCCACTCGAAGTGAGTTTTATCGGAAATGTTTTTTATATGAACCGGTAACGTTTAAGAGTCCTTTACTTCTGCACAGGTGTACACACACACACACACACACACACACATACATATATATATATATATATATGTGAAAATATATAGAAATTAGGAAAGAACGGGTTAGGTTAGTAATCCAAAGTTCTTTAGTATTTTAGTTATTATTTTTAAAAAATAGTGCTCGATACAAAAGTAGAGCATAAATATAATTATATATTTAAAAATATGATTCCAACACGCTACATAAGAGGTCTCATGTTTCAAAAACAAAAGCCGAAAACCTCAATGTAATTATTAGAATTAAATTGAGTTAAAGTAAGCTCTGTTTCATCTTCAAGCAAAATTTTTTTGGGAATAACTTATTTCTGAAATTTACGTGTTTTAATAGTATATTTACAATTGAAATCAAAAATTCCCATGGTGACAAAACAAAAAGTTTTAACACTCTACAAAAAATGATAGCCCTTTATGAAGCCGTCAAATAACAAATGTTACGAATGTTTTTATATACACAAAACCCCTTTTATAAAGAAATAAAATAAAAAAAAATAAATAAATCTTCATAGACAAGTAAACCTGACTGATTGAAAACATCTTCCGCTTTAAATTCAGACACCCCCGTCTTACCCTGACTTGACATCTATGAAAGTAACTCTATGTTGATACATATCATTAGCAGACAACACCCCTACCTATTTTAAAAATCCACCATGGCTGTCACCATGGGAATTTTTGATTTCAATTGTAAATATACTATTAAAACACGTAAATTTCAGAAATAAGTTATTCAAAAAAAAATTTCGCTTGAAGATGAAACAGAGCTTACTTTAACTCAATTTAATTCTAATAATTATATTGAAGTTTTCGGCTATTGTTTTTGAAACATGAGACCTCTTATGTAGCGTGTTGGAATCATATTTTTAAATATATATATATATATATATATATATATATATATATATATATATCTTTAGATGTAACCGCAAGTTCTATGCTAATAGTTTCTTCCCTCGCACTTCTCGCTTGTGGAACTCTCTTCCGGCTTCTTGCTTTCTAGTCAATTTTGATCGTCAAAAATTTAAATGCAATTTCAATCATTATTTATTCTTATTAATTCTTGTTCTTTCTACTTAATTGTATATTTTTCTTATATTCTCTAACACCGTGTGATGTATTTTATCTTAGTGGCTTTATTGTCTTGCTTGGAGTGAAATGAATAAAAAATAAATACAAATATTAAAACATTTCTGGTATTAGGTTGGTGCAAAAATAATGACGTAATAATGTCGTTTTTTGACGTTAAAAATACGTCAAAAAACGACATTATTACGTCATTATTTTTGCACTAACGTAATAATATCAGCCGTTTCAATATATGTCTATATTTCTGAGATGAGGTATTATGCACACTATTTACATTATTCGGACTATTGTCCTCATCTTTGTCGCCATATTTATTATAACGTTTCGGCTGTTGTACGCTCCGTTCTTCTTCAGATGATTGGAATGTCGAGCTGAACCCTTTATTTCGCTCACTGGGATAGACTGTTCTAGTTCCACGTGCCATGTTTTAATGGATGTCAGTTATCTCCTGTTAATTTCCCTCTGAAAGTTCTCCACTGCCTTAACCGGGTATTGAACTCACACTCTTTGAGTCCTGTCACTGGATCTAACTATCGCCTTTATCCACTGTGCCATGTGTCCTTGAGGAAACGTTGTAATAAATATGGCAACAAAGATGAGGTTAATAGTCCGAATAATGTAAATAGTGTACATCAGCCATTTCAGGATGAGGAAACATTCGACATTCATTGATTGATCAGCCACTGGTACCTTCTTTTGAAATGTATAAATTCACTGAAAACAATTTTTCAGGAAAACAGGTTTCTCGAAATCAGTAGCTGTTATTGCTCTTTCCAGTATTGAATGGAAGTTTCCTTTCTAACTTTTTAATTGAAGTAGTGTGGACGATCAACATCTTCATTACGTCATCATTTTCTCTTCTAGTTGCATATGCTGTCTATTTTCGCTGCTGCAGCTGAAAAGAATCCTCAAGTGATGTGGTTTGCGTTATTGGGTGAAGTGGTATAACATCAAAATTGTACAAATCGTGTAACAGCAAAATTGTCCAATTAAATCTTGAACCGTTGTATCTTAAAAATGATTAAAGATATCTTAGTGGAATTCTCCGAGATTTTTATAACACTATTGGTCTCTACTTTGAACAATAAGAATGTATTTAGCTCTAAGTTGAAATGATGATCCCTCTTCCTGTTGTGACCTCCTGATCCA
This sequence comes from Acanthosepion lycidas, assembly GCA_963932145.1. NCBI lineage: Eukaryota > Metazoa > Mollusca > Cephalopoda > Sepiida > Sepiidae > Acanthosepion > Acanthosepion lycidas. The sequence continues at coordinate 5,291,338 of OZ010575.1, read as the reverse complement.
GTTTTCCACTCTACTGTTCCCTCTTTTAAAACTTATTCTCCGTTCTCTTGATGGTTCTTGGCTGAATTTTGAAGATGGAAGTCAGACCATTACTGAAGTCTTTAATGAACTTTTTTCTCTCACCATTTGGGAAAACGGTAGGTTTGAAACAAAACAATTTTAACCTGTTCTTTTTCTAGTTCTATAACTTAAAGAGATTTTCAGTGATTCTTACAACAAATGGTGTAACATGGCTAAATAGATTATCTGAAATAGATTATCTGAAATAGATCATCTGAAATATATTATCTGAAATATATTATCTGAAATAGATCATCTGAAATAGATCATCTGAAATAGATTATCTGAAATAGATCATCTGAAATATATTATCTGAAATAGATCATCTGAAATAGATCATCTGAAATAAATCATCTGAAATAGATTATCTGAAATATATTATCTGAAATAGATCATCTGAAATAGATCATCTGAAATAGATTATCTGAAATATATTATCTGAAATAGATTATCTGAAATAAATCATCTGAAATAGATTATCTGAAATATATTATCTGAAATAGATCATCTGAAATAGATCATCTGAAATATATTATCTGAAATAGATTATCTGAAATAGATCATCTGAAATAGATCATCTGAAATATATTATCTGAAATAGATCATCTGAAATATATTATCTGAAATAGATCATCTGAAATATATTATCTGAAATAGATCATCTGAAATAGATTACCTGAAATATATTATCTGAAATAGATCATCTGAAATAGATCATCTGAAATATATTATCTGAAATAGATTATCTGAAATAGATCATCTGAAATAGATCATCTGAAATATATTATCTGAAATAGATCATCTGAAATAGATCATCTGAAATAGATCATCTGAAATAGATCATCTGAAATATATTATCTGAAATAGATCATCTGAAATATATTATCTGAAATAGATCATCTGAAATAGATTATCTGAAATATATTATCTGAAATAGATTATCTGAAATAGATCATCTGAAATAGATCATCTGAAATATATTATCTGAAATAGATCATCTGAAATAGATCATCTGAAATAGATCATCTGAAATAGATCATCTGAAATATATTATCTGAAATAGATCATCTGAAATAGATCATCTGAAATAGATCATCTGAAATAGATCATCTGAAATATATTATCTGAAATAGATCATCTGAAATAGATCATCTGAAATAGATCATCTGAAATAGATCATCTGAAATATATTATCTGAAATAGATCATCTGAAATATATTATCTGAAATAGATCATCTGAAATATATTATCTGAAATAGATCATCTGAAATAGATTATCTGAAATAGATCATCTGAAATAGATCATCTGAAATATATTATCTGAAATAGATCATCTGAAATAGATCATCTGAAATAGATCATCTGAAATAGATCATCTGAAATATATTATCTGAAATAGATCATCTGAAATAGATCATCTGAAATATATTATCTGAAATAGATTATCTGAAATAGATCATCTGAAATAGATCATCTGAAATATATTATCTGAAATAGATCATCTGAAATAGATCATCTGAAATAGATCATCTGAAATAGATCATCTGAAATATATTATCTGAAATAGATCATCTGAAATATATTATCTGAAATAGATCATCTGAAATAGATTATCTGAAATAGATCATCTGAAATATATTATCTGAAATAGATCATCTGAAATATATTATCTGAAATATATTATCTGAAATAGATCATCTGAAATATATTATCTGAAATAGATCATCTGAAATATATTATCTGAAATAGATCATCTGAAATAGATTATCTGAAATATATTATCTGAAATAGATCATCTGAAATAGATCATCTGAAATATATTATCTGAAATAGATTATCTGAAATAGATCATCTGAAATAGATCATCTGAAATATATTATCTGAAATAGATTATCTGAAATAAATCATCTGAAATAGATTATCTGAAATAGATCATCTGAAATAGATTATCTGAAATATATTATCTGAAATAGATCATCTGAAATAGATTATCTGAAATATATTATCTGAAATAGATCATCTGAAATAGATTATCTGAAATATATTATCTGAAATATATTATCTGAAATAGATCATCTGAAATAGATTATCTGAAATATATTATCTGAAATAGATTATCTGAAATAGATCATCTGAAATAGATCATCTGAAATAGATCATCTGAAATAGATTATCTGAAATATATTATCTGAAATAGATCATCTGAAATATATTATCTGAAATAGATCATCTGAAATATATTATCTGAAATAGATCATCTGAAATATATTATCTGAAATAGATCATCTGAAATAGATTATCTGAAATATATTATCTGAAATAGATTATCTGAAATAGATCATCTGAAATAGATCATCTGAAATAGATTATCTGAAATATATTATCTGAAATAGATCATCTGAAATATATTATCTGAAATAGATCATCTGAAATATATTATCTGAAATAGATCATCTGAAATATATTATCTGAAATAGATCATCTGAAATAGATCATCTGAAATATATTATCTGAAATAGATTATCTGAAATAGATCATCTGAAATAGATCATCTGAAATATATTATCTGAAATATATTATCTGAAATATATTATCTGAAATAGATTATCTGAAATAAATCATCTGAAATAGATTATCTGAAATATATTATCTGAAATAGATTATCTGAAATAAATCATCTGAAATAGATTATCTGAAATATATTATCTGAAATAGATCATCTGAAATAGATTATCTGAAATATATTATCTGAAATAGATCATCTGAAATAGATTATCTGAAATATATTATCTGAAATAGATCATCTGAAATATATTATCTGAAATAGATCATCTGAAATATATTATCTGAAATAGATCATCTGAAATAGATTATCTGAAATATATTATCTGAAATAGATCATCTGAAATAGATCATCTGAAATATATTATCTGAAATAGATTATCTGAAATAGATCATCTGAAATAGATCATCTGAAATATATTATCTGAAATAGATTATCTGAAATAAATCATCTGAAATAGATTATCTGAAATAGATCATCTGAAATAGATTATCTGAAATATATTATCTGAAATAGATCATCTGAAATATATTATCTGAAATAGATCATCTGAAATATATTATCTGAAATAGATCATCTGAAATAGATTATCTGAAATATATTATCTGAAATAGATCATCTGAAATAGATCATCTGAAATATATTATCTGAAATAGATTATCTGAAATAGATCATCTGAAATAGATCATCTGAAATATATTATCTGAAATAGATTATCTGAAATAAATCATCTGAAATAGATTATCTGAAATAGATCATCTGAAATAGATTATCTGAAATATATTATCTGAAATAGATCATCTGAAATATATTATCTGAAATAGATCATCTGAAATATATTATCTGAAATAGATCATCTGAAATAGATTATCTGAAATATATTATCTGAAATAGATCATCTGAAATAGATCATCTGAAATATATTATCTGAAATAGATTATCTGAAATAGATCATCTGAAATAGATCATCTGAAATATATTATCTGAAATAGATTATCTGAAATAAATCATCTGAAATAGATTATCTGAAATAGATCATCTGAAATAGATTATCTGAAATATATTATCTGAAATAGATCATCTGAAATATATTATCTGAAATAGATCATCTGAAATATATTATCTGAAATAGATCATCTGAAATAGATTATCTGAAATATATTATCTGAAATAGATCATCTGAAATAGATCATCTGAAATATATTATCTGAAATAGATTATCTGAAATAGATCATCTGAAATAGATCATCTGAAATATATTATCTGAAATAGATCATCTGAAATATATTATCTGAAATAGATCATCTGAAATATATTATCTGAAATAGATCATCTGAAATATATTATCTGAAATAGATCATCTGAAATAGATTATCTGAAATAGATCATCTGAAATATATTATCTGAAATATATTATCTGAAATAGATCATCTGAAATAGATCATCTGAAATAGATTATCTGAAATAGATCATCTGAAATATATTATCTGAAATAGATCATCTGAAATATATTATCTGAAATAGATTATCTGAAATAAATCATCTGAAATAGATTATCTGAAATATATTATCTGAAATAGATCATCTGAAATAGATCATCTGAAATAGATCATCTGAAATATATTATCTGAAATAGATCATCTGAAATAGATCATCTGAAATAGATCATCTGAAATATATTATCTGAAATAGATCATCTGAAATATATTATCTGAAATAGATCATCTGAAATAGATTATCTGAAATAGATCATCTGAAATATATTATCTGAAATAGATCATCTGAAATAGATTATCTGAAATATATTATCTGAAATAGATCATCTGAAATAGATTATCTGAAATAGATCATCTGAAATATATTATCTGAAATAGATCATCTGAAATATATTATCTGAAATAGATCATCTGAAATAGATTATCTGAAATAGATCATCTGAAATATATTATCTGAAATATATTATCTGAAATAGATCATCTGAAATAGATCATCTGAAATAGATTATCTGAAATAGATCATCTGAAATATATTATCTGAAATAGATCATCTGAAATATATTATCTGAAATAGATTATCTGAAATAAATCATCTGAAATAGATTATCTGAAATATATTATCTGAAATAGATCATCTGAAATAGATCATCTGAAATAGATTATCTGAAATATATTATCTGAAATAGATCATCTGAAATAGATTATCTGAAATAGATCATCTGAAATATATTATCTGAAATAGATCATCTGAAATATATTATCTGAAATAGATCATCTGAAATATATTATCTGAAATAGATCATCTGAAATAGATCATCTGAAATAGATCATCTGAAATAGATCATCTGAAATATATTATCTGAAATAGATTATCTGAAATAGATCATCTGAAATAGATCATCTGAAATATATTATCTGAAATAGATCATCTGAAATATATTATCTGAAATAGATCATCTGAAATAGATTATCTGAAATAGATCATCTGAAATATATTATCTGAAATATATTATCTGAAATAGATCATCTGAAATAGATCATCTGAAATAGATTATCTGAAATAGATCATCTGAAATATATTATCTGAAATAGATCATCTGAAATAGATCATCTGAAATAGATTATCTGAAATATATTATCTGAAATAGATCATCTGAAATAGATCATCTGAAATAGATTATCTGAAATATATTATCTGAAATAGATTATCTGAAATAAATCATCTGAAATAGATTATCTGAAATATATTATCTGAAATAAATCATCTGAAATATATTATCTGAAATAGATCATCTGAAATAGATTATCTGAAATAGATTATCTGAAATAGATTATCTGAAAACTTGTAAAAAAGAAACTCATTTAGTTTAGTGGATTTTTAGTTATTAAACATTTTATGGGATGGATAATTATACGGTTACGCGACTGGGACAATTTTGCTGCTACAACAGCTATATATATATATATATATATATATATATATATATATATATATATATATATATATATATATATATATCTAGTTTTATATTTAGGCAGCAATCCTTCGTTTATGCATGTTTCATTAAAAACGACAGACAATGTACTACGGTTAAGCTTTTTATTTAATTTTTCTTTTCTGGACAAAAGGTCTGTAAGAACTGTTCAAATGTTTTATATTTCCGAGCGCTTTCGGCTATACATTATCAAAAATGGTTCGATTTTTCAGCTTAATTGAGTGTGTGCGTTCTGTGTATGTCTTAGTGTGTGGTAGGGATGTTTTTAATTTCCGAATACGGTTAGCACATTGTGGATTTGTTCGTAGTTAATATTGTCAAGAGTTGGTCTTTTCTTTTTTATTATTAAAGCTTCCATTATTTTTAATCTTTTTTTACAGGTGGATGCACCTAATATATTTGTGTTTTCTACTAGTATGTTTCAAATGGAATCTGGTAAATTTGTGTGTGTGCTTAAATGGGTTCTATTGGAGCTGTGATCAGATAGGTGTAACGGAAGACGTTTGGATAAGCATGTAGTTCTGTTTTTTTTAATGAAACATGTATATATATATATATATATATATATATATATATATATATATATATATATATATATATATATATATAGCGGACTCTCCCGTCGTATTCCACGTATGAGGGTCAAGTAACTCAGTTCCTAGGAACTGACAGCCAGACACCAGCACATGATTTGATTATAGTGGTGAAGGTTTTGTGCAGAACCATCCACACTTTTTAAAGGGCCGAATACAAGGACACAACATGCCACAAAGTCTCCAAACGACCTTCCGTTTTAAATTCAGATTTGTCCTTTTCCTAGACCAGTTTCCATCCAAGCCTATAAAACCCAGTCTGACCTACTATTTAGCCATAGTTGGAGGGAGAAGAAAAGGGTTAATACCTTTTCCAAGGGTATTAACACGTAAATGAATGTAATGTATTCGACTGGAATTGCTCAATCCAAGTCACTATCCACTACTCCACCGTGCCTCTTTAATATATATATATATATATATATATATATATATATATATATATATATATATATATATATATATATATATATATATATGATAACTGAAATTTTAATATTTTTGCCCCCTCATTATTTTTATTTATTGCTTTTCGTTACTAGAATCTACGTAATGCAGAAAATATCTTTCATTAAGTTTGGAGAAGAAAAAAAGAAATAAGAAGAAACAAGGATAAAAAAAAAAAAAATATAACATTGAAACCAATCCTTAGCTTTAGGACCCCCTTGCTTAGAAGCGTACAAAGCCAGCGAGGAACATGCTAAGGTGTTGAACAGACTGTGAAAATGTTTTTGGTGGTATGGTTCGGATCGCGTGTTTCAAGTTGTCGACTGACGGAAGATGGAACGATGTGAATTTGAGGGTGGGTGGGGCTCGAAATGTCTGTAAAGACTGAGACACAAGACCACCGTGCCTGTACGGGTGACGTCATTTTGAAAGGTAACAAATCTGTTACCATTTGAATATGATGAAATTCTGTAACGTCTCTGCTTACAAGCCAGAAAGCTAATTTGTCAGGGAGTCGAGGCGTTTCTGAAAGACCTCTACTAACACTCACACACACACACATATATATACATATATATATATTTACTGAATGAGAGAGGGTGATAGCGGGCGCGAGAGAGAGGGAGAGAGAGAGGGAGGGAGAGAGAGAGAGAAGGAGGGAGAGAGAGGAGGAAAAGGAGAAGAAGAATGTATATTTTTTCGTAGGAGTGTTTTGATTGTAGGATGAATTTTATTGTCTTGGAAGGATTGGTTACATATAATACATTCAAGGGACTGTAAAATGTTCTTAAGTTGCACAAGAAGGACTTCCCATCAAATTTCATAGGTCTGAATATTTCGTTTGGCCATATTTTCGGTAGTGGGTCAGACCAAGAACTATTCCACATCCCTTAATTACACACACACACACACACACACACGCACACGCACATGCACACACACGCACACACACACACACACACACACACACACACACATATATATATATATATATACATATATATATATACAAGTATAGGATTGGTGTATACGGAATAAATTCCAATAACCAATAAATACTATTCTTAAGAGTGTTTAATACAGAGTAGAGCAAATATAATTATTTATTCGTAAATTATAACATAAATATGTTATAAAATCACTACAAAAATAGTCATTTTGTTTCAACACTTATGGTGTTTCATCAAGTGATGGTGTTGAATGTAGAATAAAGGGATTTAAAAGGTTCAAATCAATCAAACACCCCTCGCTAGGGGAAACGCTGTTACATAAGCTGGAATGACCAATCAAAATACAAATAGCCGAGAATTCAAAAGAAATTGGCAACAAACTTTGGTTATAATAATTATTTCATTTTTTAATGTTAGGGTTAGACTAAAATAGAATTTATTCCAATAAATATTAAATTATATGATAAAATTTGAAATTAAATATTACCCATTTTAAAATTTAAATTTGATCTAGATTAAGTTTAAAATTATAAAATTACTGAGGAAAAATATATATAAAGACCTACTCCGACAGAAGAGGAGATTAGATTTAAATAGTGAGGAGAACATTTTACCTTTAGGAGACCCTTCCGAACAACACTTTATCAAAAGGTGAACATTGGCGCGTAGAAAGAAAGACTTAATGACACATTTGTGTCATTTGAGGAGGGAAAGTTGGAACACGTTTAAAATAGATTTTAATTGTTAATAAATTGACGACTAAAAACGAAATAAAAGGTTCCAAAAAGAGTATAAAATAGAAAAAAAATTATTCATATTCCTTCGATCAAACGTAAGGAAAGAATGAATTGTTCCTTTTGCTTACATTGGCTTGGCTGATAAACTTCAATATAAGCAGCCTCAAGAACTCGAAGATGGTGGACTGAGTGAGCTCCAGGTAAGATTGAAAATAATTTGTCATTTTAATATATATATATATATATATATATATATATATATATATATATATATATATATATATATATATATATATATATATGAGGGATTCCGGATATGAGGGATTCTATATGATAAAAATAAAGTATGCTATAATTATGGGCAAACGTTGTCAAGATCAGCGTTCGACCATATATAAATATAAGTGTTCACTGAGTTAAAAACAGAGTGGGCGGTAAAAGTCTGTGTCATGCTTTAACGCAATCTCTAGGCCATGTGTGTTATGTTTTCGTTCAACTATTTATATATGCTGGCCCATGGTGCATTATGGGTAGCAAGCTGCATTGTATTATCCTAACGGTTATTGAGTGGGCAGTAACTGTTTCAAATTATTCTGTGGCTTATTGAGTATGAATAATTGTAGGTTTTTAAGTAACGTAGTGAAAGTTTGAAGATTGCGTTCACACATAAAACAGACTGTTGCCACTCTGTGTTGACCTCCGTATATATATATATATATATATATATATATGGCTGCTACAAATATTTGTCCTTGTGCCTCATTTAAGCTTAGCTTACAAAATCTGTGTGTATATAGACAGAAATATTCATACACGCACGCGCAGAAGGCGTCAGCAGGAATGCTTTTTATCAATCATTATATATATATATATATATATATATATATATATATATATATATATATATATATATGTGTGTGTGTGTGTGTGTGTGTATGTATAGGAATGTTTTTTCATCAATCATTTACATATATATATATATATATATATATATATATATATATATTATTATTATTATTTTTATTATCTCTTTTTTAAAAGTAAATGCTACGAATAGTGGAATTTTACTCCATCTGTCCTTTCTCTCATTTACACACACACACACACACACACACACACACACATATATATATATATATATATATATATATATATATATATATATATATATATATATTACAGTTCAAAAGTTTGAGGAAACCCCCATAATTTTTTAAATTGGCGCCAAAAGTAGTTGTTTTGTACTTCAAATAAGAGGAAATTATTATACATCATTAAAAAAACTGATACATGATATTTTATTAGAAATTTTATTATAACAAAGAAAAAAAATCATTTTATGATTAGATTTTGCTCTCATCAAAATATCCTCCTCTCGCCTTGATTACTGCAGCACACATTTTTGACATTCGTTGCAAAAGTTTCTGAAAGTATAAGTTTAATAATTGATTCCATCTTTTTTGTCAATGACTCTGAGAAATGTCTTTCATTTTTTTCAATCTTCTGTCAAGTTCATCCCATTCTGATGGTCGCTTCAAGCTTTTGAACTGTAGTATATCTATCTATCTATCTATCTATCTATCTATCTATCTATCTATCTATCTAACAGACAATGAATACCTATTATGTTTGATCATGAGCCGTTCTAAGCTTCGTATAGTGGTTTTAATTTCGGGGTGGGGGGGGGAATAAAGACAAAAATTGTCCAACATATGGATATTTTTTTATGCTTTTCCTTGATCTAAGCTTTTGGCTGACATGAGCCATCTTCAGAGTGGTTATATGCTTAGATCAAGAAAGAGCATCATAAAAAAAAAATATCCAAATGTTGGACAATTTTATCTTTATTTTCGCCCGAAATTAAAGCCACTATACGAAGCTTAGAACGGCTCCTGATCAAACATAATAGACATTCATTGTCTGTTATATTTAACAATATATGTTTGAATAATGATGTGCTGCCTCAATACACTATATATATATATATATATGTGTGTGTGTGTGTGTGTGTGCGTGCGTGCGTGTATCTGCGCGCCTGCGTGTTTGCTATTGTGTTTGCGTGTAATTGCTTCATACAAAAGTACTGATTGTGCATATATATATATATATATATATATATATATATATATATATATATATATATATATATGCGCATGTGTGTGTATGTGTGTGCTCGTGTGTGTGTGTAAGAAACTTCTAGCAAGTATATAGTATCCATTACTTAGGAAAATCTCAAGGTTTCGTATGGCGGGCGATGTAATTAACGTACCAACGACAGACTGTCAGCGCATATTGAGTTAATGTATTTTGATTAACAGGCAGGGTATAATGGGACAAGACCTAAGCAGTGCCCTCCCAAACACAAACACACATGCGCATATATACACACGCAATCTCGCTCTGTTACACGCACATACCACTTCGCACAAACACGTATAGATAAATACACCTATATCAAATCACATTCCAGTAGTAACAGACGCATACGCAAACTCACCGTAAGCACACATACACTTAAATGCATATCAGCACATATATCACCACACACGCATACACATAGAAAGGAATGTTGGCATTAACATTTGTCAGGGTCCCATAATAGGGTTAGTCTTAGGTACCTAATACAAGTGGGGGACGTTTATTTTTTTGAGGAAATTTCCGACCCCCCAGAGTTTGACAAGATTATTTTGTTCTTTTTCTTACAGTAATGTTTATTCTGTACAAGGCCCGAGAGCTACTCGATGTAGAGAGTCACTCTAAGGTGTAGTTTATATGAATAGGAGAGGAAGATCAACTCAAGACTTGAACAGAACATTGTATTGATCGGGGAAATAGCCTCTTGCGAGTTTTTTTTCAAAGAGCTGTAAAGAAGCTGTTTGATTAAAACTTAATTCTCACCGGTGGAATACGGAGGGAGTGTGGGTTGTTTGTTATTATATAAGGGACATGGTGCCGGGTCCTAGCCGTCATGGTTTGATATGGCGGAACCAAGGGATGTAGTTCGTAAGAGCACTTGCCCTAGTTGCAGCGATAGAACAGTGAGAGACTCGCCACATTCTGTGTGTGTGTGTGTGTGTGTGAGAGAAAGAGAGAGAGAGTGAGAGAGAGGTTGGAGGGTGGAAAAATAATTCTTCTCTAACAAGGACACGGGGAGGCTTTCGAACTCAACACTGCAAAGTAAGGTCTGGGCAACTCCCGGCCAAATATGGCAACACTACTCCATTTTTATCCTGATTTAACTTTTATAAGGGTGGAGGATAATATGAGGTGTGGTACAGAGAGTCCGTTTTTTTACCTGTATCTTTAGCATCTTTAGCGATGGGTAGTATACGAGAGTTCAGCGGTGAGTTTGAGACCCAATACTCTCTCAAGGTACGGTACCTCTCCGTTCGTCGTGATTGGCGGTAGTTCGTAGTTCTGATCGGCGGTAATTGAATGGTCTTTTTAAAAATGATCCCCATTTAATGTATAAAAAGGTCCTGTGTTACGTTGGACCCGACTTACGGCGTTTAGGAGTTACAACACCATCTCCCATAACACGTTGTCACACGGGACTATATGAGGAGGACGGCGTTGTTTCTTCACCGGCTGTACGCCATATTGGCTTGTGCTACATTCGCTATCTCTCGAGGAACTCCTGTACATGCACACACACACACACACACACACACACACACACACACACACACACACATATGTGTATATATATATATATATATATATATATATATACAGAAGATCCTTGGGTTGCGTTGGGCCTGACTTATGGCGTTTCGGGGTTACGACGCCATCTTCCATAATATAACCCGTTGTCACACGGCGCTATATCAGGACGACGGCATGGTTTCTTTACCGGCTGTACGCCATCTTGGATTGTGTTACATTCGCTATCCCTCGTTTGTGTTGTTTTCGGGGGGAACTTTTTGCCCTTCGTTATGGTTCCCAAGCGTAAGGCAGATTCGTGGGTGCTTATGTATGTGCGTTCCGACCTACGTCAAATATTAGATTATGTTGCACTTTAGGAAAGGATCCCTGACGTAAATCGAGGACAGTCTGTATATTGAGAAAATTCCGTACTCCCACCCCTTGTATTAGGCACCTATATGTATACCTTTTGCTGCAATAGAAAGTTATAAGAATTGCATCTGTCTATATTTCTGAGATGAGGTATTAAGTACATTATTTACATTATTCGGAATATTGTCCTCACCATTGTCGCCATATTTATTACAACGTTTCAGCCCCATAAAGGAGAACATGACTAAAGGCTGTGTGTACGCTATCCCGTACAGCTGCGGAAAGAAATATAAAGGGGAGACAGGCCGACCCCTTATGGTAAGGCTTCAAAAATACCAGAAAACTGTAACACGAGGGGAAGTGAAAAAATCAGGCATGGCTGATCACATATGGAGAGAGAGGGGAGATCACCACCCTCTTTGGGATCAGGTTGAGATCATAGACAAAGAACATCATTGGAAAATTCGTAAACTTAAGGAATCAGCACATATGCTAGGCCACAAAAATCTCCTGAACCAACCAAGCATAGAAATGAATACAATATGGGAACCAGTAATAAGGAATGCTAGAAAAAAGCGATAACAACAACAAAAATTGCAATATGAGCTCTGGTAAAAACGTGTAATGATAACAGCAAAAATTGCAATATGAGCACTTATAAAACATTGGTGCTGAAGACATTAGGTTTATAATATCCAGAAATTCATACCCAGAAGCACACATGGCACAGTGGATAAAGGTGTTGGTTTGATCCAGTGACAGGACCCAAAGTGTGAGTTCAATACCCGGCTAAGTTAGTGGAGAACTTGCTGAGGGGAGTTAACAGGAGATAATTGACATCCATTAAACATGGCGTGTGGAGCTAGAACAGTCTACCCCAGTGAGCGAAATAAAGTGTTCAGTTCGACGTTCCAACCTACTGAAGAAGTCCGGAGGGTACAACGGCCGAAATGTAATAAATCTGGCGAATAATGTAAATAAGGAATAGTTTTTGACTTATTCTTTTGTGTGTGTGAGATATTTTGTTTCAGTATGCTGTTTCAGAACTCCGGACAATACTGCAGATGGCTGGAAAGTGTATTGGCTGAACAAAGGGACCAGCACAACCAGGGTGAGAAGAGTCTCTAAAACAATTAATTGGAATAAGGAATCATTTCAGGACTTTAAACAAACGTAACCTCATAAATTGTCTTGCTTCAAGATCTAACGACTTTACATGTCGAGTTCAAATTATTACGCTACTCCTACTTATCAGGGTTGACCACGAGAATTGAAATTTGCCGTGGCTGCTATCTGGGGCAGAGATAGTTTTACCGAAAACCACCCAATTCTTATGTCTACTGGCCACCATAGTCTACACAAGATCCGATATGGGGTCAAGCGGTAGAACGGAACGCAATGGAGGCAGGCTTATCCCACGGTGCGTGGATACAAAATTGCCTCTATCGGAATTTGAATTCCGTTCATATTTTCCATTTTTATTGAATCAACTGAATAGTTGGCTGCTAGGAAAGTTGGTTCACTGCATTGTTCTAGATCAGGGATTCTCAGCCAGTGGGAAATTCTCCCTAGGGAGGAATTTCAGAGTTTCAGTGATGGGGGAATTGGGTTCACAGTTTGGTAAACTCTAAATATTAACTTTTGAACTCCCCAATGTGGCACAACCAACAATGTGCTTTGGTCCACACTACTGAGATGTCACAATGAATTTTCTTTCCACTAGCTCTTGTGTTTTGTTGCCACTATAAAAATAATCCATATAAATGTATATGTACCAATAAGGAAAAGAAATGAAGAATTTCAATAATGTATACATATTATTTGGAATGCAGATTTTGAGTCGGCCAATTTTGGAAAGCGGTGGGGAATAGCATCTTGAGTTATGATAAAAAGGGGGTCACCAGGCAAAATAGATTCAGGACTATTGCTCTGTGAGTCATTTAATGCCAAAATGGAAATATTTTGAACTCCGTTTTATGGCTTCAATTACAGATAAAATGTATAGTTGGTCTTTTTGCTTTAAATATGGATTTTTGCATATCAACCTCTATTGGTTATTTAATGCTGAAATCAGTAGAAGAAAAAATCCTTGTCAAAGATGTTTAAAAGAGAGGATGGATTTTTTAGTTTCTTACAATTCTAGATAAAAGCACCCCTAATGCAACCTATTCAATATTCAACACCCTTATCTCCTATATTTAATTTGTAATAAGTGATTCAGACATTGATGTTTTTAAAGTGTTTAGAATTTATTGATATAACATTTTTCATTTTTTTTATGATCGATTCAGGGTAGGTAGATCTTGGTTTCACTTCTAGAAAGCTGAGAGGTCACACTAGGTTTTCTTTCCACTAGCTCTTGTGTTTTCTTGCCACCCAAAAAATAATCCATATAAATGTATATATATCAATAAGGAATAGAATGAAGAATTTCAATAATATATGGATATTATTTGGAATGTACATTTTGTGTCGACTAATCTTGGAAAGGGGGTGGAATAGCATCTTGAGTTATTATATGGAGGCATCAGGCAAAATAAATTCAAAACCACTGAGCTAGACAATCTTTCTCGCTAGAATCATATCCTGCACCTTTTTGTATGTCTAGCATTCGTCAGGGCACTGAATATTGCAACCAGATCTTGCCTGGTCCTTTTGTCATGTATCTAGAGATTATTGGCAAAAAAAGAAAATCTGCAATATTATCGGTCTTGACATAGCATCTCGGCTTTAATAGCTTTCCCACCGCTGTGACCTGGCTTCCTCGTGCCTGTTCTACAAAAATTTTCACGTCTATTATTCTAAGCTCTCCTCATTGGAAACTCTCCATGAGCTTATTCAGTCGTTAATCAGAAAATTCAAATAGGAAAACCGCGAAATTCTTATCGGTATTTCTATATATATTGTGTTAGTCACGCACACACACAGACACACACATACACACACACACACACACACACAGGGTGTCCATAAAGTTAGTGTGCACTTTTAAAAAATTTATAACTTTATTTGTATTTGCGATAGAAATAATTTGTAAAAAGGATTAGAAAGAAGTAAATCTATAAGTTTTTTATGTTTTATTGAAATTTTATTTAAGTTTCCACATGTCCTCCGTCATTAGCAATACAAAGGGTAATACGATTTTGCAGTTCACGGAAAACATTTGCCAACTGATTTACAGTAATGCCTGAAATCACATTAGTTATTTTAGCTATACTTAAAACTAGGTACATTAAACTTTATGACATTTTTTACAGATTATTTCTATCGCAAATGCAAATAAAGTTATAGATTTTTTAAAGTGCACACGAACTTTATGGACACCCTATATATTATATATCGTACGATCATCGAAGTTAAGCAATGTCGAGCCTGTACAGTTCCTAGAAGGGTGACCGTTTGGGAATGCCATATGCTGTAAGCTTAGATGTGCGGGTGATATAAAGACCATATCACGTGAAATACCGGTTCTCATATGATCACTGAAGTTAAGCAACGTCGATCCTGGTCAGTACCTAAACCGTTTGGGAATACTAGATGATGCAAGCTTCGATGTGAGTCTGGGGTTTAATGGTGAATGGCTCGGTTTTTTAATCGGAGAGCCGTGTTCCAATTTCTGTTGGGTTCATTATATTCATTTACACGCAAATACCCTTAGCAAAGGTATGGATCCACTTCTTCTCCCCCATCTATGGGTTAATCAGTAGGATCTGTGTCTGTAAAATTATTATTATCTCCAAAAAATTCTTATAATCTAAAAATATTTCCCGGTTTTGAATCTTCCACAAAAGGTTGATAAACCGTAAAAATACGAATCAATTAATAAAATCTTTCTTTTGCGTTCATATCATATACTTCATTCAGCCTCTACCTTGAGTGAGTCTTTTCTCATGTATTGGGTGAACTTCAGTCACAAAAAGAAAATACTAAAATAAAAATTATTCCACGTTTTCATGTCGTCTTTTAAGCCATTTTGTTTTTAGCGTTGGTTTTTTTTTGTGGTATCTCTTCTGCCATCCATTTTCCCCGCTTCTCGTGCCGTTAATATTTCCTGTGAGTGTTGAATTCGCAAAGCCTTTTTTCCTCGTTATGCGTCTCGGATATATCCATTGTCGCTTCCTGACTTCTGACAGTAGTAGTTCACATCCTTCAATAAACTTTCTTGTTGGACTTACCTATAGACATTCAAAACGTGGGCGATCATGGCTCACCACAACTTCCTATCCTTTGTAGTTCTCATCAGTGTTTGTCATTTTGTTCTCTCTTCCAACCCCTCATCTGCCGTCCAGTTTCACAAGCTAATTAAGCTTGTCCTGTCCTTGCCTGTCTTGCCTTCAATATGTCCTCGTGAGTCTCAAATCCTTCAAGCCTACTTTCCTCACTCTATGCCCTAGACATGTCAGATGTCTCTTTCTGATTTTAAGTGACCTTTATGTTCTCATTCCTTAAAACTTCCTCGTTATTCACATGTTCAGTCCATGGTATTCTCAGCACCCTTCTAAAGAACCACATTTTTGTTGCTTGAAGTTTC
Source organism: Acanthosepion lycidas (assembly GCA_963932145.1). Classification (NCBI taxonomy): domain Eukaryota; kingdom Metazoa; phylum Mollusca; class Cephalopoda; order Sepiida; family Sepiidae; genus Acanthosepion; species Acanthosepion lycidas. The sequence goes on along the minus strand of OZ010575.1, from coordinate 5,274,448 downwards.
TAATTCATCTTTGAGAAGGTGCTCCACATAGGAATGCCATTACATAATCGTTCTTTTTTTTATTTGTTTCTAACGAATTTTTCCTGTTTCTTAATACTTTGCTTAGCTTTTAAAAGGCATCTTTTGTCATTACAATGATACTTCGGCTTTCCGTGCCACAATTCCCATCGTCTGTTAAAACATTTGTGTTCTTATTGTTAGAATGTCTTTTCCCGATCTCTTTATACCTTACTCAGTTTCAGAAAGGCATTTTCGCTTTTCCCCCTATACAGATGGTTCCCAACCGATTTGGGGCCAGGCCCCACTTTTGTATTTCTAAAATTCTGGTGCCCACCCCCCCGTAATATTTAATACTTACATATTCAAAATTTTACCACAATTCACGTGAAGGAGGCTTAAAAGGCCATTAACTTGGTCTGTTAACAAACCTCCAAATACCATGACGTCCATGAAAGAGTAAAAATTAAAAAACAAAAAGACAGTTTTATATATATATATATATATATATATATATATAAAAAACATAATTCCCATGTATAATACGCATTTTTTCTAAAAAAAAAATAAACAAAACAGGGGTGTACATTATGCACAGCTACAAAAAATCTTTAAAAAATTGCCGTAAAATAAAATGAGAATCATCATAAAACTAAATTAGAATAATATTATTCTATGTTTAAAACCATTTTTTGAATACGAGAAGGAAACGCTGGCCGTAATGAAATTGGTGAGGTACAATTTATAGGGTTTCATTACCAAACAAGGGGTGCGTATTATGCGTGAGTAGAAGCATTTTCCCACACTTTCAGCACAGTTTTAGGGGTGCGTATTATCGATGAAGGTGTATTATACATGGGGAATTACGGCAGTTTCAAAACATATGACAGAGTACTAAAAGGCAGAAATATAAAATATTTGAATGAAAGCTTATTCTCTAATATAGTTTGATTATTTTAATCATGAAATAATAATACAAAATGAAATTTGAGTTCATCACAAAATGACTGTTAGGTCCTTGTGCGTCATGTCTGCTACAAATAGATTTTATATTAGGCACCAATTTAGTCAGCTTAAGTCAGAAGTCTTCTCGTTTCGTGATATCCAGTCGATTTCTTTTCTTCAATAACAAATCATTTACAACACTAAAGCCACTTTCAGCTAAATATGAAGATGGAAATTCTAACAACAAATTTCTTGCAATGGTGGTTGAATTTTTATATATGCATATTGTATATGCATCGTATGTATTAACACGCATTAATATTTAACACTCTCACTCAGACTCACTAGAAAACAATTTCACTGTTAATAACTCATACTCGAATTACCCCCCTTATTCTGTTTGGTATTGTAAGCTGAAGGGTTGCACCTCCTGCGCAGAAGCCACGTTGGTAACCATTGCTGCGCACCTTAGGACAAAAATCCTCTTGTTTCTAAAATTAAATTGTCTCCCCCCCCCCACCCGATACAAAAAATGGTTACATTAAATAGGCTATCTTGGCATTTAGAATAATTGCCATAACAATCAATGTAAAAAAAAAATCATAAATTTCAGTAGTCATGTTAAAAAAAAAATTATTGGGTGCAATTTGTCGAATATATAGACGAGTTTTATGGGGTAATAATGGCCAAGTTTCAGCGGTCAACTCACTGGCCGCTCCCAAGTGAAATAAGTTTTAGATCTCGCGTTACAGAAAATGAAGACAATATTAATTTTAAATGGATATGATATTCTGTTGAATATAGACTGAAACACCTTGAGAATGAAAATTTTTATTTTTTTAATCACTTCACCCTAAGCAATGCGGGAATGCCACTAGTACACAAGTGGGTGGGGGTTTCCAGGGAATGAAAGTGAGAGAAAAGACAGACAATAGAAAGGATTGATGAAAAGATAAAAGATGAAAGGGATTCAAGAAGACAGAAGATGGCGATTGATCTAGCATTTAAAGTTTTGTAGATTGTAGTTATCAGGGAAGCAAGTAAATGAAAGGGAGTTTCGCAGGCGGGAAGTACGAGAAGAAGAAACTGTTGAAGTGGTAGTTACATTTAATTATTTCAACAGTAAAAGGGTGGGACCTAAATGCCAATCGAGTAGCACGCTTAAATTCATGTAGTCGAGGCACCTGGGAAAAAAGCTCGTCAGAGGAGTTGCCATGAAAATATTTGTAGAAAAGACAGAGGGAAGCCACATCCTGTCGGTGAGAAAGTGAATGAAGTCGAAATGGCAGGTGAGGATTTACATATTGATATTACACATCATCATTGGATTTTGTCAAGAACCTCGAGATGAATAGCAGAAGCACCAGATCATATATATATATATATATATATATATATATATATATATATATATATATATATATATGTATTTGTACGGAGGTCATCACAGAGTGGTAACAGTCTGTTTTATGTGTGAACGAAATCTTCAAATTTTCACTACGTTACTTAAAAACCTACAATTATTCATACTCAATAAGCCACAGAATAATTTGAAACCGTTACTGCTCACCCAATAACCGTTAGGATAATACAATAGACTTTGCTGCCCATAATGCACCATTGGCCAGCATATATAAACAGTTGAACGAAAACATGATACACATGGCCTAGAGATTGCGTTAAAACATGAAACAGACTTTCGCCGCTTTGTTTTTAACTCAATGAACACTTATATTTACATACGGTACAACGCAGAACTTGACAACATTTACCCATAATTATAGGATGCCTTATTTTTATCATATAGAATCCCTCATATCCGGAATCCCTCATATCCAGAATCCCTCATATCCGGAATCCCTAGTCTGGAATCCCTCAAATCCGGACATGATTTTGATGTGTATATTTGAACTATTTGGGTGATATGTAACTGATTTGAAATTTCTGTTTTTAAGAAACTTAATGTGGATAATTGCTCATGCTTATTTCACCCTAATGTGTTGTATTGGTGCAAAAGATGATGGAAATAAGAGGAAAAGAACAACTTTGGAGTTATCGCAAAAAGTGGAAATTTCAAACAGACTAGACCATGGTGAAAGTTCATTGTAAGTAATGGCTGAGTTCAACATAGGAAAGTCAACATTGTATGATATAAAATCTTTCAAAGAAACTATTCTCCATCCTTCACACTGTCACAATGAACAAGGAAATAAAAAGCATGATTGTGATGAAACCTGAACTGAAATTGAAAAAACTTATTGAAAAGGTGGTTAGTTTTATGGAAAGAAAGCTAGCATTCAGCTATGACGATTGCAAAAAAAAGTCTCTTTCGTTCAAAAAATTTCAAATTTTCAAATGCAGAAAAAGTTGAGAATGACATTAGAAGAGAAAGAATCATCATGCAACAGCGATTAAAAATCCTCGTTACATTATTTGTTTTGCATACGTGACAGACTTAATTTAAGGAATTTTCATTAACATTACATAATTTCTTTCTTTTTCCTTAAAATCAATTCCGTTATATTTCACTCACCATTAGCTTATTTTGTTTACTATAAAACATTGAAAATAAATGTTAAACCTGATTTCAATTCTTTTAATCTAAATATAACCTCTCATATCCGGACTTTGTAACCAATTCCTCATATCCGGAAGGCTTACTTAGTGTGTGTGTGTACATATATATATATATATATATATATATATATATATATATATATATGAAGAAATATAGTTTTAAGGTGTACTGTATTTATGGGATAAAGTGATCAATATCAGAGATAGAGCGTATGTAAATATAAATATAAAAGTAGACATTGAAGTCAGCACTCAGAGCCGACAGGCTGTTTCATGCTGGACGCAGTCTAGCAGCCTGACGATTGCGTCTAGCATGAAACAGCTTGTCGCCTCTGAGTTTTGACTTGAATGTTCACGTTTATATATATATATATATATATATATATATATGTGTGTGTGTGTGTGTGTGTGTGTGTGTGTGTGTGTGTGTGTGAAAATATATAGGTAAATAATCCAAAGTTGGCGACAGGGTGTTTCATACTGGACGCAATCGTCAGGCGGCCTCTGAGTGTTGACTTCAATGTTCACTTTTATATTTATATTTATATATATATATATATATATATATATATATATATATATGTGTGTGTGTGTGTGTGTGTGTGTGTGTGTGTATGAGTCTGGGACAGTGGTTTTCTTAGTGTCAAGAGTTTTGATAAATCTTGTAACTTCCTGGGCTGTAATCAAAATACGACTGAGATTGTGCTCAGTGAGGGGAAGATAGGGAAGGGATGTATTATGTTTTCTAATGTTTAGTAAGAAGCAAAGATTAAGGCGAAAGCTTCGCCTTATCTGACGAAGAAGAGATGGCCTCAGTGACATTTATGATAGAGGGCACATACATTTTGCCCCTATTCAGATTTTGTTTGAAGATCTTCCAGAACTCTCGTTGGTCCAATTTGTTTCTTTTCAATTCTGCTCTGGACCGCTTGTGCCTACCTACATTCAGGCAGTTCCGAATCGATTATATTTCCAACTATACCGTGATAGATATTGAAGTAGTAGTTATGGTGAGATATAGCTGAAGAGAATTCAGCAGTGAACCTAGGCTGGCTGTTCGGTTTTTATGAGAATTTGCCACTACGGGGCGGAGTATAAAATTCTTCATTCTATAAAGGAATCACTCCAAGACAATGGCAGCTGCTTTGGCGGCAGAATGTTTAAAGAAGATTGAGAGAGGACCTTCCGCCATGGAATATCTAAAGCTGTCCCAGTCTGTCTTTGTGCAGCGAAAAATCGTTCTATAGAACGTCAAATCCAGTGGTGGCCTTTGGTTTGGCATCAATTTTTGGACACTGACTAGAGAATGGTCTAACGTACCCCTTAAAATTTGCGCGCGGCATTTTTGCAGGGTAGCATGTGAAGAAAAGGTCAAGGAGGTCCGCCTGATCTTACATTCTCTTCAGAACTCTGTTCCCCTGCATAGTTAAAAATAAAATTGAAAATATCCTTACCTTTTAAACACACACACACACACACACACACACACAGAGGCAGAATATATGTACAGGATGCGATAGACAAATATAATTCGATAACGTTAAAAAGTTAAACAGACTTTGTCGGTTGAATTTAATAAAATTGATTTACTCTAGGCCGGATGTTATTATTTACAGATAATGCAAATAAACAGAGATTGCAACTCGAAGTAGTGTCCCCACTGGTCACTCGTATTCGAGGATAACCGTCTACTAGGACGGCTAGCCAATCCCTATTGCAGACGCTTGTTTAGGCACATTTGTGTTTGTTCAACACCACCAGAGCCCACCTGTGGTTTATACAGCTTCTATGCTGAGCAGACCTTAGTTACCGTTTCTGGGAAAGAGCGTGTTATCTAGCGTGATCAACAATTTGAATAAGGCGATCAAACTCTGGGCCACGATGACTTGTGACTTTGTTCTAGCACAGCTATCGATGGGTTCCGTCTACCCAATTTCCCTCACAAGGATTGTGTCAACCCGTGGTATGGGTTTCAGGCACTTACCAAAGGTGCCGCACGCTGGGATCGACCCCCCGATAACCACTGAAAACAAAGTTTATATTAATAATGATCATGTAGTAATATATATATATATATATATATATATATATATATATATATATATATATATATATATAATATAATATATGTATGTAATATACTGGGTGAGATGGATAAATTGTTGTCTGAATTACTCGAATTTTATCAGATATATTAGGTTGGTGCAAAAATAATGACGTAATAATGTCGTTTTTTGACGTTAAAAATACGTCAAAAAACGACATTATTACGGCATTATTTTTGCACCAACCTAATACGTTTCCAAAATTACAAAAAAAAAATATCTTGAAATACTTAAGAGTAAATTCTATTCAATAAAATCCCCATTAGTTTCAACCACGGCCTCCAGACAACTTCGAAATCTCCTGTAACCTTTCTGGACAGTCTCCTTGTTTAAGTTGGTGAATGTCATAATCTATGCCTTCAGTTCATCTTTGATGATACAAGGAGTTTTGTTGGTCTCTCGCTCAGCTGCGTTTCACACATAATAATTGAGGAGGTTGCTATCTGGAGAGTTAGGTGGTCAGATGTAAAGGGTGATGTGGTTGTAAAAATTGTCTAGCAGTTATGACTGGGTTCTCCTGCTTGTGTGGCATGGTGCAGAGTCCTGTTGCCAGACATAGGATCTTCCAGCAGCCACCCTCTTTACACAGGGCAGCACTACCTTCTCAAGGCACTGTAGACTCTGTATGGAAATGAATGAAGCCATAATGTTGCCGCCACTAGTGATCACTTCAAACAACTTCGTAATCACCATTAGATTCATCCAACTCTTTCAGAATCTTCTGCACTATCATCAGATTGGACACCCAAACACTCTAAAACGTTTGTATTGGCGAGAATGCGAAACATTACAAAATGCTGTTTGCAAATTTCTGGCAGAGTGAATTGCATCATGGTGCTCTTTTTCTCACAAAAGGTGCCCAACTGACCCGACTATAATGTGCAGTCGACAAAATCATAAACAAAGCACGCGCATGCGCGAAATTAAAAATATAAGAGATTTTTTTTGTGAAGAAAGACTCTTACCCCATATACCTTTATGCATCTGTCTTATTAAAATGGTTGATTTAAAGAGTCACGAAATATCGAAAAGAGTTTTTTTTTTAATTTATTTTAATTGACTTTAAGTTTTTAAAATTTCTATACATAACCAGAGGACAAAAATTATGATCAATTAATAATTTTAATTCTAAACTTTCTCTATTAATAATTTTAATTGATTACAATTTATTAGGTCTGCAATATTAATTAAAGAATGAATTTCTTATTTTCCTACTTATAAAGTTTCTATTTAGTGAGAACGACATCGTCTGCTGAAGCTGTGTTCTCAAATATCTGGTCCAACTACTCTTTCTCTTTCTTTTTCTCTCTCTCTACACACACACACACACACACACACACACACACACATATATATATATATATATATATATATATATATATATATATATATGTAAATATTCTCAGATGGAGTTCATCTGTAGAAGAGACAAAATGAATAAAAAAAGACAAGAGGAAAAAGTATAAGCCGACGCATTTTGTGCCCCGAGGGAATTTAACAACAGCAATGCAAGATTTATTTTGCTGCACGTGTTTATATACAGAAAGGCGATGATGTCATTGCTTTATCAAGGCTTGTAAATTTGAGAACGTTCATCATATATATATATATATATATATATATATATATATATATATATATATATATATATATATATATAAGTATAGGATTGGTGCATACGGAATATATTCCAATAGCCAACAAATACTATTCTTAAAAGAGTGATCAATACAGAGTGGAGAAAATATAATTTATTCGAAAATTATAACATAAATATGTTATAAAATCACTACAAAAATAGCCATTTTGTTTCAACACATCTGGTGTCTTATCAAATGATGGTGCTTAATGTAGAATAAAGGTAAAACTCTTTATTCTACATTCAATATTATCACTTGATGAGACTCCAGAAGTGTTAAAACAAAATGGCTATTTTTGTAGTGATTTTATAAATTATTTATGTTATAATTTCCGAATAAATTATATATATATATATATATATATATATATATATATATATATATATATATATAGAGAGAGAGAGAGAGAGAGAGAGAGAGACAGAGAGTGAGTGATGTCAAATATAGTATGGAGCCAAAAGAGACGCCAGTCAATGGAATATTTAGAGAAAAGACATTTAAGGTAAACAGGCTTTGCAATAAAGTGCTCGATATTAAAGACAGAGCATTAATACGGTTAATATGAGTAAAAGTTTGTCGCTTAGCTGATTGATGTTACTTTCAGCGTCCCGACTTTAGAGTTTCGTCGGCGGATACGTCCGTCCACTCTTCAGGCGGCATCAGCCATATATATATATATATATATATATATATATATATATATATATATGAAGAAGTATAGTTTTAAGGTGTGCTATATTTATGGGAAAAGTGCTCAATATTAGTGATAGGACGTATTTAAACATAAATATAAAAGTGAACATTGAAGTCAGCACTCAGAGGCGACAGACAGTTTCATGCTAGACGCAATCGTCAGTCCTATATATATATATAAGTCTCAAACACTAATATTCCATGGTCATAATTTATTACATTAGTATCGTAATCATGATCCAATTCCAGTTTGAGCCTTTTATATTATATTCTTGCTCTGTCATGGACATTGAGCTCTACCTGGATTCTATCCTTTTGGAAATATATATATATATATATATATACAGACCACTAATATTATCTCTCTCTCTCTCTCTCTATATATATATATATATATATATATATATATATATATATATATATATTCCAGCATAACATTTCGGAAGGTGGAATTAGTAAATACTTCAGAAACCTCAGCATATGGAGGATTAATTCTAAGAAATTTATTATAGTCATTAATAAGTGTATTATGCATTTGCTACACGGCCGAAGTCCCCAGTGAAGATCTAACAAACGGATTTAGTATTGGGGAAAATGCAATTGAATATAGTTTAAATTACGCCTCAAATAGTTTTGCCCATCACCGCAAATGGCTACTTTGCAAACATCAAGCTGGAAATTCGCATCATGCTCTTAAATAGCCTCGTCAAATTGAAACTTTCCTATGGATGTCACGCATTGCGCCCAACCTATTCAGAAATATGTAAACTGTAAGTTTTATACAAACCGTTTTCTAAGATCAATGGTTAAAAAAGACTTTAAGCAAGTGAAACATAGGGATTTGGGCAGAGATCAGCCATCTTTGAACATTGTGAACTGACGCTACACAATCACAAACTAAGAACTGTTGCAAAAAGCAGAAACCATAGCACATCTAACTTGAAGAGAAAATAATGACATAATCAAGATGTTGACATTCCACACGACTTCAAATAAAAAGTTAGGAAGGAAACCTCCATCAATAGTGGAAACATTGATAACAGCTACTGGGCTTGAGAAGAGAGAATAATGACATAATTAAGATGTTGACATTCCACACTACTTCAAATAAAAGGTTAGGAAGGAAACCTCCATCAATGCTGGAAAGAGTGGTAATAAATTATTTTCGTGAAAAGATTTTATAAGGTTCAACTAAAAGTAGTACTTGCTGCTTGTTCAATGAATGTCTAATGTTTCCTTATAAGGAAACACCCAGTCTTACAATTACCATTAGTAGTTGTACTGATGTTTTGCCTGTTGTATCCCTTAGTATTGTTCAGGTTGAATTAATGCACTTGGGTTTTCAAATCAAGCCCTTTATTCAATTCACTAGATAGATCGTTGCTAATCTCCTTTCCAAGCAACGAGGAGATTTTGCGTCAGTGTTTTTATTTATCGCTTGTTCATTTCTTATACTGAAACTTAAAAAAACAACAACTATTTTCTTGAAAAATTGTTTTAAGAAAATGATTTTATAAACTTCAACCAAAAGTAGTACTGGCTGCTGGGTCAATGAACACCAAATGTTTCTTTATAAGAAAACGGTTGATACTAGCATTACCATTATCATAAGACAAAATTTTACAGGGTAACCAATTCTTTTTGCCACAGCAGTTTCACCACCTCCAATATCGACAGGCAGTGTAAGTGTGGTAACCATGTGCCGTGTTTTTGGACCCTTTGAGTGAAACTGACGAGCGACAGTAACACGAGAGGTTGCCTTCTTCTGAACCATTTCCCTTGGGAGTCTGGAGAGGTTCTTCTTTGATTAGCGTGTGCAGTTGGTTCTCATCAAATCGAGCAGTATCTGAGAGCCTGCGAGCTCGGGCTCCACGCTCTTTAAAACGGGGGAAAATATTCTGAACCAATTCTGTCTGTAATGTCACGGACATGCCGTGTAATTTTCGTGGCTTTGTAACTTTGATTAAAAGCAAAGAGAGGAAGATGTCGGACATAGCCGTTCTTGTCTACTTGGCATTCTATCTTAAAACTGTATCAAAACAGTTTCACAGACTGACCAAAGTTACTTTTCTTTTTTATGTGCCGTGTCCTTTCTGGACGTAGTCGATCATGGCTCTCTACGTCCCCCTATCCCTTGTAGCTCTCAATTGTTTGTCCCCCCCCGGCCATGTTCTGTCATCCACTTGCTTAAGCCCGCCAGGTATGTCATACGTTGCTTTCCCTTGTCTCTCTTTCTGTCTATTCGACCTGTGAGTATCAGATTCTCTAGGCCCGCCTTTCTCATTATGAGTCCCAGAAACTTTAGTTGCCTCTTCCTGATATTAAATAAAAGCTTTCTCCTTGTTTACTGTCTAAGACCTTATCGTTGTCTACACGTTCAGTCCATGATATCCCCAGCATCCTTCTGTCGCTTCAGGTGTCTTCTTCATCCTTGAGGAGACCGTCCAACATTCGATCCCGTAAAGGCAGACAAATGTCACTGAACAGCTCAGTACTCTTTTCTTTGTTACCAAAGAGATCCTCCTGTTTCACGATACTCTGACCAGCTTTAGGAATACGTCCTTGGCCATCCCAATATTTCTACGGATGTCAGTGTCGCACTGTTCTGTTGAGTGTCCACCGAGGTCACTGTCACTTTTACTCTAACAATTTCTTTTCTCGCACTTCCCACCTGTGGGCATTCTTGCCGATTTCTTGCTCTTCTGGTTATTACAATCTTCAAAAATTTCAATGTAACGTCAATCGCCATCTTCTGTGAAAATATAAAAAAATGTTATAAAAAGGTTCGTGTAGAATTGACGGTGACCTTGATGGCCACAAAACAGAACCTGTTTGACTTATCCATTAAACCTATTGCGGTGCGCGACTTTTGCTTCACCCTGAATGAAATAAATTTTATTAAAATGTTTGTGCCATTAATAAAAAAATTTAAGAAAATCTTTTATATCTGTCTATATTTCTGAGATGAGGTATTATGTACACTATTTACATTATTCCGACTATTGTCCTCATCTTTGTTGCCATATTTATTACAACGTTTCGGCCCTTCAGTATCTGTCTATATTTCTGAGATGAGGTATTATGTACACTATTTACATTATTCAGACTATTGTCCTCATCTTTGTCGCCATATTTATTACAACGTTTCGACCCTTCAGTATCTGTCTATATTTCTGAGATGAGGTATTATGTACATTATTTTCATTATTCGGACTATTGTCCTCATCTTTGTCGCCATATTTATTACAACGTTTCGACCCTTCAGTATCTGTTTATATTTCTGACATGAGGTATTATGTACATTATTTACATTATTCGGACTATTGTCCTCATCTTTGTCGCCATATTGATTACAACGTTTCGGCCCTTCAGTATCTGTCTATATTTCTGAGATTAGTGCCAACTGACATCCATTAAACATGACACGTGGAACTAGAACAGTCTACCCCAGTGAGCGAAATAAAGGGTTAAGTTCGACATTCCAACCATCTAAAGAAGTCCGGAGCGTACAACGGCCGAAACGTTGTAATAAATATGGCGACAAAGTTGAGGACAATAGTCCGAATAATGTAATTAAAATCTTTTATATTAGATTGTTTCTTTTCTTTTGTCCGATGTTACGCGAATGATCTCGAAGAATAATCTTTGGTAGCATTTTTGGTTTACAGAGAGGCAATTCTGAGAGAATTGGAAATCCTATCGGGACTCATCATCGGCGGCCATAATCTTAACAACATTACTGATAATATTGAAATCGTTATAGTTATTCAAAAAATTCTGACAGCGGAAGGAATTGAGACAAAGTCTAAACTGTAGCCTTTTACAGCTGTTGATTTATGTCTTGAAATAAAATTACAATTAGGATGAACATCAGTCGATAATAATCGAAACGAAAACAACAATTGAAAATTTTCAGTATACTTACAATCAGAACAAGTACCACGTTTAGAGCATTATCAGAGCATAAATTTGTTTGGTTTGGTTTGTTTTACGGTATATCAACCTCAATGGGTCATTTAATGTCGACAGAATTTTAATTGCTGGTAATATTTTGTTTTGTCAAAAATCTATTTCTGGTAATATTTTTCCTTCAAAAATGTATTGCTAGTAATATTTTTTAAAAATATTGTTGGTAATATTTTTCAAGAATGTATTGTTGGTAATAGTTTTTCCTTCAAAAATTCATTTCTGGTAATAATTTTTTACAAATTATTTCTGGTATAAAAACCTATTTTTACACTTTCATAGTTTTTTTTTTACCCCAGTTTAAGGGTTAACTATTTGCCCTAGCTGGGACCCTAACAGGTGCTACCACCCCAGGTCAGGTTGAACCTAGGAACATCTGCAATTAAGAGGTGATTCCATGCTCATCAAAACCTCCTGATCAGAGGCCTTGCTGCTGGACGTAGTTCATCGTCTTACCCAGGACGTGGATGTAGTTTATCGTCATACCCAGGACGGTGAACATAAATTGGATTGATTGATCTAATATTTTTTTAAATTGTAATAACTATTTTTGTGCGAGGGACAATGATTTGGCTATAAAAATCTTACTAATTAGCCTATAGCTAAGACGAGAAGAGGGTATATTGCGCGTAAGTGAATATAACTCAATTGGATCTGGGCTCTCCAGTTAACAATTCCAAGTCGGTATCCATTTCATCACTTACACATCCAAGCTTACAGCGGCTGGTATTCACAAGCGGTAATCCTTCTAGGTATCGGCCAAGTTCGACATTGCTTAGCTTTGGTGATCGTACGGGGGGTGTTTAACGTTATATGGCCATAAGACAGTACAGAAATAGAATTGACGCGCCCAAGAAAAAGTAAGGAAGTTTAAGAAAGAATTAAATATGAATGCAGTCAAATGACAGAGAAAACTCTCCGACGTGTTAATGAATCACGCAGGCGCAGAAGTGAAATGTGTTTTGAAAAAGAAGGAGGCCATTTTGAATAGCACATATAACAAATAAATAACTGGTAAATTTTCATGTGTGATTATTATACTTTTAATAAAATATCACTATGGTGCGTGACTTTTGCCTTACCCTGCATACATACATGCATACATATATATATATATATATATATATATATATATATATATATATATATATATATAACGGGTGTAACAGCAAAATTGTCCAAATCGTATAACAGCCATATTGTCCAATCTTTAGGTTAAGCTTTGAACCCTTGTCTTCTAGGAATGATTAAAGATATCTTACTGGCATTCTCCGGGGCTTTTCTAACTCTATTGGACTCTACTTTGAACAATAAGAATATATTTAACTCTAGGTTGAAATGATGATCCCTCTTGCTGTTGTGATCTGATTCAGTTTTCCTCTCTACTGTTCCCTCTTTTTTAAACTCATTCACCGTTCTCCTTAGGGTTCTTGAATAGATTTTGAAGATGGAAGCCAGAGTATGAATGTTGCTATCATTACTGAAAGCCTGAATGATCGTTTTCCTCTCACCATTGCTCAGTTGGGAATATATAATCGGGCTAACACAAAATGGTTTTAACCTGTCCTCTTTCTAGCTGAATAACTCAAAGGGTTTTTCAGTGATTCTTTCGATGATGTCAAGATTGGTAAACGTCTTTTTTTTAAACATTTCACTCCAAGTAAGGCAGGAGCGCTACTAGCGCGACGGGGGGGGGGGGAGAGTAAAAATGAGTGAAAGTTGTGGGTTTAGGAGGGATTGAGGAAAGACAAAAAGAACAGGGGTCAAGGCAACAGAAAATTATCCCTATGGTTCGTGACCCTGTACATTTTTTCTCTTTCAGGGGAAATTATTCAGCCATCTTTTACATACAGTATAACTATTATGCTATAACAAAAGGTCGTTGCGCTTTTCAGTAGGTATTGTTTGAACACATGATTTCATTTCACACGTGACGGGAATTTATAACGTATACACAATATTCTGAATGCTGATATTTCGAGCTATTTTTCTATAAGAGTTGAGTGTGGATCGTAAATTCTAAATGTTTTTACGTTAAAAGTGAACGTGGTAGAAATTAAAATAAAAAAAAATAAAAATAAAAAAAATATTAAATCAGGAAAAATTAAGTTGAAATGTTAGTGTCAAATTGTCGTATGTTTGTGGTGAGTAGTCATTTCGCAAATGAAATCGACCTATGAAACAGCATTTTTTTAAAAAGATTTTTTGTAGCTGTGCATAATACGCACCCCTAATATTGCTTATTATTTTTTTTTAGAAAAAATGCGTATTATACATGGGCAATTATGGTAGTGGTTCCAGTTGGAGCGATTAAAGAAAGTAACCAATGAGAAGTATCCGGAATAGTTTAATCAGAAGGATACCTTCACCCATCAGGATATCACTAAACCCGATGGCTGTTTGCAAACAGGACAGATTTGGTATAGTTTGGCAGGGGTGTCTTTCGTTACACGCCATATTAATCCGATCTTGCAACTTTGAATTACGACTGCTTTCGACCCATTCAAAATTCTCTTAATGGGAAGAAAGTCGATTATCTGGGAGCCTTTAATAACACTTATACAAGGAGAATGGTATTATGACGTTGTCTCAAAGATGGCGGAACATGGCGAAACACAATAGCACATTTATGGTTAAATAATAATAGCAGAGCTGATGCTAACCTCCAGGAGACTGACCTATTGCGCCTTTTCGGACAAACGTTTTTCATTAACATGAAGTGGAAAGATTATTTTGAATGAATTGGGAGGTCAGCTGCTAGGAAATTTGGTTCAATTTGTCGAGCTAGACAATTTCTCTGGCTAGAATCTATCATACATATTTATAAGTCTGCCAGTCGTTCTTGCATTGAATATTACTGCCACATATGGTCTGGTGCTCCTGCTATATATTCAGAAATTCTTGCTAAAATAAAAATAATACAAAAAAGAATCAGCAATATTATTGGTCCTGATCTGGCATCTCGGCTTCAATCACTTTCCCACCGCTGTATTGTAGCTTCACTGTGCCTTTTCTAGAAATACTCTCATGGTAAATGTTTTAATGAATTTTCCTCTATGAAGCGCAGTAATAGATTAAGAGGGGGTACGGTGGTGTAATGGATAGCGGCTTGGATTGAGGAATCGGAGAGCCGAGTTCAAATTCCAGTCGAATCCATTACATTCACTTACGTGATAATTCCCTTGGGAAAGGTATGAATCCAAATAGAAGGACAGACCGGGTTCTATAGCCTTGGATGGCAACTGCAGAAAGAAATGGCAACCTACTTTAGGGAAAAAAATCTGCCTTATCAGTCATGCGTCGAAAGATACATGATCGCATAAGCGTGTATGATGCATGGCACATAACTCATCATCCGTAAGTTCTATGCTAACGGTTTCTTCTATCGCACTTCTTGCTTGTGGAACTCTCTCTCGGTTTCTTGCTTTCCAGTCAAATTTGATCTTCACAAATATAAATACAATGTCAATCTTTATCTTCTCTCTTCCTAATTCTTGTTTTTTTTATTTGTTCTCTCTTCCTCATGGTGTTTGTTTTTTTTATATTCTCTCACTGTAAACCCTTGTGTCGTATTAGTTTTATTGCATTGCTTGGGGTGAAATGATAACTAAAAAAAAAAAAAATCAAAAAAATAAATACAAATATTAAAATATTTCATGATAATATAAACCGTTTCCTTATAAGGAAATATTTGGCATTCATTGACCAGTGCTGGTTTCACTTGAAATGTATATAATTTTTCGCTTAAAATAATTTTTCAAGAAAACAGGTTTCTCAAGTCCAGTAACTGTTATCGCTCTTTCCGGCATTAATGGGGATTTTCTTCCTAACCTTTTGTCTGAAACAGTGTGGATCATAAGCGTCTTGATAATGTCCTTATGTTGTCTTCTGTTTACTAGTAAACCGGTTGCTGTTATTTGGTACACTTCATATTCTATAGTTTCGAAGAAGAGTAATCCTCGCTATGACCTCCATGATTCATTCACTGGAAGTCATTTTTAATTATTGATCTGAGAACATTGTATTCAGCTGACAGTTTAGTTATCCCTGGACGACTTTGGCTCATGCCTGAAATCCATGTGAAAGTCTCGATCTATCGGGGTTATTTAAGTTTTTAGGTCCATATTTTGGCTTAGAAATAATTTGAGTTGTCGAGCCAAGTTACTCCTAACACAGCCTAGTGGTAAATATTAGAAGGAATATCGAGTTCAATTGAAATACAAGCGGATGTTTATAGGTTATAAAAAAAAAAAAATTTTTTTATAAGTCATACGTTAATGTTGGCCTCCACGGGAGATTCGCCTACCGCTTGGTTCAGACTCCTTCCCCGTTTTTTGAACAGGAGTAGAGGCATATCACTTGATTCCTGTTTAGGATTTGGTTTCAGTTTTTTTTTCTCCTAAGATTTTCTCATTCTCTTTCATTCCCAATAACCCTTACTTCTTAGTGGCATTATCGCCTTGCTTAGGGTGAAATGATTAAAAAAGAAATGTTCCTAGAGCAAGTACCCAACGAGCAACCAAGGATGACTGTAATTAAAAATCCAACTATTATATAAAATAAAGCATATATTTTCCCCATAGGGGTTAGTAGCAACCCCATATCAACTTTAGTTTCTAAACTATGTCAAATGAATAAACGGACCTGTAGATTGAGTCAAGCAGATTAACCGACAAATGGATGGCCTGTATCTGGTGATAAATATCCTATGTAAAGCAACATTTAAAAAAATGTTTTCTTATTTACCATTATGTGTCAGCAATGGATACTTTCTAAGGTATATAATGTTACATATTAGCTAGTGGCGTCCAAACGCTTGCCTCTAGAAAATAAGATATTTCAACATATTCGACACACTTTCAGGTGAGAGTAGCAATGGGGATAGGCTTGTAGGTATGTATATCTTGTTATAGTTAGAAGTCTATACTAAATAGATAGTTCGTACGTTGAAATTATTATTCACAAATTACTTATCTACACACAAAGGCAATGTAATTTGAATTGCTGTTCGCATTATCTCTCATTATAAAGAATAGCCCGTGTCTGTCTGAGTGTTACCCGAGTGCGCACTTTCAGTAAATGAATTTAATATAACATAACGCCAAAAGCATAGGACACCTGCTAAACAGTGAATTCAATTTTTTAATCATTTCACCCCAAACAAGGTGATAATGCCACTAAGACGCAAGGGGTTACTGGGGGTGAAAGAAAATGAGTGGACTTTAGTGGGGAGAAAGGTCAATAAAAAAAAAGCATCCTGGAAGACAGAAGATTGCAACTGAAGTTGCATTTACAGTTTCGAAGATTGTAGTTGGCAGGAAAGAAGGAAACTGGAAAGGAATTCGACAGGCAACAAGTGCGCGAAAGAAACTATTAAGACGGAACTTACGGTTAAATCTAGTTAATTCAATGGTTAAACGATGAGACCTAATAGCCAATCGAGTAGTATGCTTAAATTCATGCGATCGAGGTAAAAAGGAGGAATGATTATTAGATCAATTGCCATAGGAAATAGGAAATGTACCTATACATCATGGCGGTGGAAAAGTGACTGAGGCTGAAGATAACATAATTTTTGCAAGATTATATATATATATATATATATATATATATATGTATTGTGCGATGGATAAATTGTCGTCCAAATGATGCGAAAAATGAATGTAACACTGACATCCCATTTGAACGGTTATATTTACCAAACAATATCTTGAAATACTCAAGAGTAAATTTATTCAATAAAATCGCCGTGAGCGTCAACCACTGCCTTCGGACGACTTTGGAATCTCCTGCAACTCTTCTGGACGGTCCTCTTTAAGTTGGGGAATGCTGCCATAATTGTTGCCTTAAGTTCATCTTTGATGTTGCAAAGAGTTTTGTTGGTCTCTCTCTCGACTGCACCCTACACATAATAATCAAGGTGACTGCAGTCTGGGGAGTTAGGTGACCAGATGTAAGGGGTTATGTGGTCGCAGAAATTGTCTGACAGGGTTCTCCTGCATGTGTGGCATGCTGCAGAGTCCTGTTGCCAGACATAGGGTCTTCCAGCAGCCACTGTCTTGACCCAGGGCAGCATTACCTCCTCAATACACTTGATGTAGGCCTCCGTGTTGACTCTCACCAAAAGATTCAGGAGATCTTTTCTTATCAGAGTGCTCAGAGTGAGTTTTCCTGAGTTGCCGGACATTCGTAATCACCATTAGACTCATCCAACTCTTTCCGAATCCTGCACTGTCTTCAGATTGACACCCAAAAACTCTGAAAGGGTTTGTATTTGAGGATTCCGGTATGAATGCTAAACAGTTTAGTATATCGTTACCAAATTTGTGACAGTGTAAATTGCATCATGGTGCTCTTTATCTCACAGACGATGCCCAACTGATCTTACTATACTGTGCAGTCGACAGAATAAAAAGGAACATGCACAATTGAAAATATAAAATGGCGACAATTAACCCATCAGAACCTGTTTATACATATATTAGGTTGGTGCAAAAATAATGTCGTTTTCTCACATATGTTACTATATGAGAAAACGACATATATATATATATATATATATATATATATATATATATATATATATATATATGTCGTTTTCTCACATAGTAAAATATGTGAGAAAACGCCATGAGCAGATATGAATGTACATGAGAGAATCATGGAAGATTGAAGTTTAAAGGCAGTAAATTCGATCTTGCTAAACGAACGCTCCTCTATGGCCCAATTGGTTAAAGGCACGTCAGGCTATATATGTCTAGCATTTCTTTAACTCTTTTGGAAAAGAAATCCCTTATTCCATATGATACTGTATTTGTTATGATGGTTCCGTATAGGATGCAGGTTCGATTCCTGTCCAAGGACGCATATTTTCTATGAAAAAGTTCTCCGACATTCAGGCCGGTAAATGTTGTTTAATACTGTTTATTATAAACAGAGTATTTACTTAAATATTTGTATCTATATCTATATATATATAATATAAAAGGCTCAAACACTAATATTCCATGGTTATAATTTATTACATTGGGATCGTAATCATGATCCAATTCATCAGACCTACAAATTCAAAAAGCTTTTTGAATTTGTAGGTCTGATGAATTGGATTGTGATTATGATCCCAATGTAATAAATTATAACCATGGAATCTTAGTGTTGGAGCATTTTATATTATATTCTTACTCTGTCCTGGACATTGAGTTCTACCTGGATTCTATCCTATTGGGAATTTAAATCCATGGTAGTGGGGAGATAAGAAATGGGGCAAATACTGAGGAAAGTGGGCCTGGAGAATTTGATACTTACAGGATGTACTGAATGTAGGTGAAAGAGTGACAGATCGAGGAACCTACCTGGTCAGGTTTTGTAAGTGGGATGGCAAAAAGCAAAACTTTTCAAAGGATAGGCAGTTGTGGAGACACATGATCACCCATTTTTTGAAAGGAGATAGCACACAAAAGAAAAATGCAAAAAAAAAAACGGATTTTAGATGGAAAAGAAAACACACCGCCCCCCCCCCAAAAAAAAATAACACGCCATCTGATGACGAAGCAGTTATCATAAGTATTGAAAGTTTTTAGGCAATATTTGACATATGCGAACACAATTCGGAAATTTATAATTTACGATGTTGCTTTATTAAATGCTAGAGTTATATTGGAAGTGAGAAAAATTAATGGGTGAATGTTAAAATTGCTTGAATTGTAATTTGGTATGAATAGTTACAACAATAAACTAATACTAAAAGTTCAAAAATAAATACAAACCTGAGGAAATTAATTTTAATAATTTCCTTTGAAAAGATTCTAAGAAGATGAGTTCTTGTCACACGTAATACTGAATTAGTTTTTAAGTGCCTTTCAAATCCTATAAATGTTTTCAAAAAGAAATCGCTTGTCACACGTGATCCTGAATTTGTATTAAAGTGCTTTGCAATTTCGATAAATGCTTTCAAGAATTAAACGGATTTATAAAATATGATACTCAATTTGTTTTTAAATGTCTTCCACTTTCTTTAACATTTTTCAAATAGAAATTCGTTATTCCATATGAAACCGGATATGTTTTTAAATGTCTTTTAATTTCTATAAATATTTTAGTAATAAACGCACTTATCCTATGTGATACTCATATTGTTTTTAAGGGCCTTCAAATTTCTATAAATGTTTTCAGCAAGAAAATCTTTTCATCCTACGTGATACTTAATTTGTTTATAAGGGCCTTCCAATTTATATAAATGTTTCCAAGAAGAAAATCTTTTCATCCTACGTGAAACTGAATTTGTTTTTAAGTGCCTTCCAATTTCTATAAATGTTTTCAACAAGGAAATCTTTTCACTCCATAAATACTTAATTTGTTTTTAAGTGACTTCCAATTTCTATAAATATTTTCAACTAGAAAATCTTTTCATCCTACGTGATACTTAATTTGTTTATAAGGGCCTTCCAATTTCTATAAATGTTTTCAACAAGGAAATCTTTTCATTCTACGTGATACTTAATTTGATTTTAAGGGCATTCCAATTTCTATAAATGTTTTCAAAAAGAAAATCTTTTCATCCTACGTGAGAATGAATTTGTTTTTAAGTGCCTTCGAATTTCTATAAATGTTTTCAAGAAGAATATCTTTTCATCCTACGTGATACTTAATTTGATTTTAAGTGCCTACCAATTTCTATAAATGTTTTCAACAAGGAAATCTTTTCATCCTACGTGATACTTAATTTGTTTTTAAGGGCGTTCCAATTTCTATAAATATTTTAAAGAATAAAATCTTTTTATCCGATGCGATACGTAACTTGTTTTTAAAGGCGTTCCAATTTCTATAAATGTTTTCAAGAAGAAAGTCTTTTCATACTACGTGATAATGGATTTGTGTTTAAGTGCCTTGCAATTTCTATAAATGTTTTCAACAAGGAAACCTTTTCTTCCTACGTGATACATAATAAGTTTTTAAGTGACTTACAATTTCTATAAATGTTTTCAAGAAGAAATCCTTTTCATCCTACGTGATACTTAATTTATTTTTAAGGGCCTTCCAATTTTTATAAAGGTTTTCAAGAAGAAAATCTTTTCATCCGACGTGATATTGAATTTGTTTTTAAGGGCCTTCCAATTTTTATAAAGGTTTTCAACAAGAAATCCTTTCATCCTACGTGACACTTAATTTGTTGTTAAGGGACTTCCAATTTCTATAAAAGTTTCCAAGGAGAAATTCTATTCACCCTAAAATGTTTTCACGAAGAAAATCTTTTCATCCTACGTGATACTTAATTTTTTGTTGCGGTCCTTCCAATTTCTATAAATGTTTTCAAGAAGAAAATCTTTTCATTCTACGTGATACTTATTTGCTTTTAAGGCCCTTCCCACTTCTATAAATGTTTCCAAGAAGAAAATCTTTTCATCCAAAGTGATACTTAAGTTGTTTTTAAGGGCCTTCCAATTTTTATAAATGTTTTAAAGAAGGAAATCTTCTCATCCTACTTGATACTTAATTTGAATTAAATGCCTTCCAATTTCTATAAATGTTTCCAAAAAGAAAATCTTTTCATACTACGTGATACTTAATTTGTTTTTAAGGGCCTTCCAATTTCTATAAATATTTTCAAGAAGAAAATCTTTTCATACTACGTGATAATTATATTGATTCTAAGTACCTTCCAATTTTTATAAATGTTTTCAAAAAGAAAATCTTTTCATCCTACGTGATACTTAATTTGTTTTTAAGGGCCTTCCAATTTCTATAAATGTTTTCAAGAAGAAAGTCTTTTCATTCGATTTGATACGTAACTTGTTTTTAAGGGCCTTCCTAATTCTATAAATATTTTCAAGAAGAAAATCTTTTCAGCTTACATGATATGGAATTTGTTTTGAAGTCCCTTGCAATTTCTATAAATGTTTTTATGAAGAAAATCTTTTCATCCTACGCGAAACTTATTATGTTTTTAAGGGCCTTCCAATTTCTATAAATGTTTTCAAGAATAAAATCTTTTCATCCTACGTGATACTTAATTTGTTTTTAAGGTCCTTCCAATTTCTATAAATGTTTCCAAGAAGAAAATCTTTTCATCCTAAAATGTTTTCAAGAAGAAAATCTTTTCATCCTCTGTGATAATGAATTTGTTTTTAAGTGTCTTCCAATTTCTATAAATGTTTTGAAGAAGAAAATCTTTTCATCCTACGTGATACTTAATTTGTTTTTAAGGGCCTTCCAATTTCTATAATGGTTTTCAAGAAGAAAATCTTTTCATTCTACGTGATAATGAATTTGATTTAAGTGTCTTCCAATTTCTATAAATGTTTTCAAGAGGAAAATCTTTTCATCCTACGTAATACTTAATTTGTTTTTAGGGCCTTCCAATTTCTATAAATGTTTTCAAGAAGAAACTCTTTTCATCCTACGTGATAATGAATTTGTTTTTAAGTGTCTTCCAATATCTATAAATGTTTTCAAGAAGAGAATCTTTTCATCTTACGTCATATGGAATTTGTTTTGAAGTGCTTTGCAATTTCTACCAATGTTTTCAAGAAGAAAATCTATTCATCCTACGTGATACTTAATTTGTTTTTAAGGCCCTTCCCACCTCTATAAATGTCTTGCAATTTCTAAAAATGTTTTCAGGAAAAATATCTTTTCATCCCACGTGATACTTAATATGTTTTTAAGTGACTTCAAATTTCTATAAATGTTTTCAAGAATAAAGTCTTTTCATTCGACGTGATACTCAATTTGTTTTGAAGGGCCATTCCAATTTCTATAAATGTTTTCAAGAAGTAAATCCTTTCATCCTACGTAATACTTAATTTGTTTTTAAGCCCCTTCCAATTTCTATAAATTTTTCCATGAAGAAAAGCTTTTCATTTTTAAATGTTTTCAAGAAAATGTTTTCATCCTACGTGATACTTAATTTATTTTTAAGGTCCTTCCAATTTCTATAAATGTTTTCAAGAAGAAAATCTTTTCATCCTACGGGATACTTAAATTGATTCTAAGTGCCTTCCAATTTTTATAAATGTTTTCAAAAAGAAAATCTTTTCATCCTACTTGATACTGAATTTGGTTTTAAGCGCCTTCCAATTTCTATAAATGTTTTCAAGAAGAAAATCTTTTAATCTTACGTGATATTTAATATGTTTTTAAGTGACTTCTAATTTCTATAAATGTTTTCAAGAAGAAAGTCTTTTCATCCTACGTGATACTTAATTTGTTTTTAAGGGCCTTCCAATTTCTATAAATGTTTACATGAAGAAACTTTTTTCATCCGACGTGATACTTATTTGTTTTTAATTTCCTTCCAATTTCTATAAATGTTTCCAAGAAGAAAATCTTTTCATCCTACGTGATTCTTAATTTGTTTCTAAGGGCCTTCCAATTTCTATAAATATTTTCCAGAAGAAAATCTTTTTTAGGGCCTTCCAATTTCTATCGCACTTCTTGTGGAAGTCTTTTTGTGGCTTCTTGTTTCCCAGTTTACTTTGATCTTCAAAAATATAAATGTCAATCGTTATCTTCTGTCTTCTCAATTCTTGTTCTTTTATTGTCTTCTGTCCTTAGTAGTATTTTTTCTCATATTCAGCAAATGAATTTACATTATATTTTTACAGTAAGGTTCGCTCTGTACAAGGCCCGGGTGGCACTAGGGTGAGTTAAGTGGTAGTTTATATGGATAGGATGTTAACACTAGACTTGAATTGGTTAGGATTGTAGCAATTAGCGAAGCATCCTCTTGGGAGTCTGTTCCATTGCGGCAGGGGTTTGTGGGAAGACGCTTTTTGAGTGGAACCTATTTCTCGCCGATGGATGCGAACGGATCTGGGTGTATATGTCTCTAAACTTTTATTCTAATATTTAATTCCTCATAAATATACATTTACCATTTTAAGAGAATGAACGATATATTTAAATCTCTCTCTCTCTCTCTCACACATGCACACACAGACACACACACACGCACACATACATACATAAACTATCAAGTATAGAGACATACAAACATATTTTCCAAAAGTTATATCTCCTATTTATCTACACGGTAACTACAAAAGAGACCAGAATAACCTTATTGTGCAAGACAGCTTTTCAGCGAAAAAACACTATTTTTATACGTAGCCGAGAATTTTCGAGGAGGCTGCTACTTCGTGTGATGGCAACACTGCAGGAGTCGCCCAGAACGTGGTTTGTCACAAAGATTGATGTCGCTATTGATACACCGCATAACACGCTCTGAAACTGTGCTCATATCCTCTGTTTAGTCTCCGTAAAAGTTCAACAAGCTTTCGATGAATCTCGATGGGCGTCATTCTTTCCACATCAACCAAGCACACATACTTCTTTGGCCCTTTCATGCCAGACGACATTTTGCGAGACTACCTCTCAGCTGTTATCTGTAACAAAACAAAATGAAGGGTTCTTGGAGGAAAATTTTGGCATATTACGAATATCTTGAGCTGCCGCCGTGGGCCAACGAAATAAAAATAGTAGTTATTACTTTCGGAACAACATCCGTATAATAAAATAGGAGGTTTATTTTCGAAGTCACCTTAGGATAAACAGATATATATTTAATTTTTCAATTGCAGTTTGAGTATTTTTAAAACGTTAACACTAAAGTATTAAACTAAGTTACCTCCCTTACATATTCTTAACGTAAACTGACTCTAACCGAGCGCGTTTCATGCGCATTTACAAAACAATTCACAACTACCAATTACATTAATTTTTGACTTAGCAATTCATCCCTGAAGATGATTTTGGATGAGATTGAAAATACTTGAGAAAATAAAAGAAATAACCAAAACTACAGCGTCTTTCTTTTAACAACACTAAGAAATTTATCCGAGAATTTAAGAGGATTAAAATAAAAATAACTAGACATAATATGTCCAGATTATTCAAGGAAACATGTGTGTGTGTGTGTGTGTGTGTGTGTGTGTGTGTGTGTGTGTGTGTGTGTGTGGTATTAATTTGGGTATATGATCGCGACAAAGTTATAAATTATTTGCATTTGGATCATGAAGGTAAAATTAGGCTTCATCAAATCCGGGTCGAAAAAAAAAAACAAAAAACAAACAATAAAAACGAGTTGCGCATGCGTGCATTTGTGTGTGTTTAAACTAATGAAAGCTTATATTTTTGCCAAGCTGACGTTGCTCGTGACTAAAAAAGAGAAAGAAAAGGAGTAACTCCTAAAAAAAAGTCGTTTAACATTTTATGATCTTTGCTTTACGTGTCCGAGTTTAGAGACAAGAATCTTCCAGAATGAGTAGAAAATAAATGAAAGATTTGTTTTTTATTCATGCGTTCTTCGTGTCGACAGTATGTGATAAATATGGCATATGATCCGACAGCGTTATACTTTAAATGACGATTGGAAAAACATTCATGAAAACGCGCGTGCGCGCACACACACACACACAAACAAACACATAAAATAAAATGGATTAAATCCGACAATTATTTTAATATATTCATTATTTCTACCTTATTTTTTTAGATACAAATATTTAAGTAAATTCTCTGTTTATAATAAACAGTATTAACAGCATTTAAACATGAATGTCCAAAAGATTTTCATAGAAAATATGGCCTCCGATTGGAATCGAACCTGTGTCCAACATGGAATTGTCAGGCTGGTAAATGTAGTCGATACTGTTTATTATAAAGAGAGCATTTACTTAAATATTTGTATCTATAAAAATAATGTAGGAACGAAAATATATTAATATATAATTATTCACTCTATCTATCTATCTATATGAATACACACACATATATAAACATTACATATTTTAGTTTAATCCTCTCGATTTCTCTGTCGACGGCGCCGTTGTTTTTTCTTTTCTAAATATACATAGACATATTTTTATATTATTCAACCAAATATGCTTGAATGAAGATATGCTGCTGCCTCTCTCTCTCTCTCTCTCTCTCTCTCTATATATATATATATATATATATATATATATATATATATATATATATATATATATATATATATATATATATATATATATATGTTCGAAATAAATGTATAAAACTTAATATTACGAGACATATTAAAAACAGGCGAAGCAACCGGTTTCGCTCCCGCTCTTCAGGCTTCAACGGGAGATTTAATTTAAAATTAACACAGAAAAATGTACAATAAAAGGAAGTTGTGGGAGGAGGAAAAAATAAAAAAATAGCAAAAGGAACTAGAGACAAATGACAGCGAGCCCCAACAAACACTCACGTTGTTTACACAAAGAAGGCTGAAGGGACCCGATGTAAAGTGCCTCCAGAACCTTTAGATGAAATAAAGAGTGTAACCGGGACAACACGGTGAACCAGTCAGCACTAGTATTTAGTCAACCCCCCCACGAGGGCATCATGTGGCACAAGGACGGTTTAACGTGGGATCTCCGAGCTCGTGGGCTCGGCCAAAAATATCCCCTTTGAACCGTATAAACGTGTTCAGGGTCGGTTTACCTCCCCGAAAGAGACTCCGCCTAATTTTACCATCATGATCCAAATGCAAATAATTTATAACTTTGTCGGGATCATATACCCAAATTAATACCACATACACACACACACCGACACACACACAGAGACAACACCCCAGAAAGTTCAGCCGGTCAGCCGGTCGTCCGACTTCAGACTGAACCAGTCAGCACTAAATGCAAGCTGTGATTTCTAATTTTTGTAGGAACGTGTTGTTTTATTCTCATGTCTAAGCGTTGAGTTGTCCTCCCTATATAGTCGGCTCCGCAACTACAAACGTATTTATAAACAATTGAATTAATTTGATGGGGAGGGAGAACGTCTATACACGCAGAATGAAACATGGCCGAGTTTGAAAAATAATCCGAACTTCGGCGGGAGAAAAAACAACGACGAACATTGGTTCTGGAGACACTTTACATCGGGCCCCTTAAGCCTTCTTTGTGTAAACAACGTGAGTGTTTGTTGGGGCTCGCTGTCATTTGTCTCTAGATCCTTTTGCTATTTTTTCCTCCTCCCACAACTTCCTTTTATTTTACATTTTTCTGTGTTAATTTTAAATTAAATCTCCCGTTGAAGCCTGAAGAGCCGTTTTTAATATGTCTCGTAATATTAAATTTTATACTTTTATTTCGATCATTAAATTTTGTACCTACAGAAATATCTTTAAATATATATATATATATATATATATATATATATATATATATATATATATATATATATTATGGGTAAATATACGTAGGTATACGAACGAGCGATCGTATACAAAAACGTAGTATAAGAAAAAACAGAGCCCTATGTAAAGTAACAGTGCTATTTAATATATATATATATATATATATATATATATATATATATATATATATATATATATATATATATGAAGAAATATACTCTTAAGATGTGCTATAGTTATGGGATAAAGTGCTCAATATCAGAGATAGAGCGTATGTAAATATAAAAGTGAACATTGAAGTCAACACTTAGAGGCAACAGGCTGTTTCATGCTAGACGCAATCGTCAGGTCTGCGTTTAGCAAGAAACAACCTGTTGCCTCTAAGTGTTGATTTCAATGTTCACTTTTATATATATACATATATATCTATTAAGAAAATTATATATCTTAAATTAATTGCACAACCCGGAGTTTCATTCCGAAGCAATTTTCCAGGTTGTGCAATTAATGTAAGATAATATGTATCTTATATATATATATCCCTTCGGACATCATCAGACTGAGGGAGGAAATAAGCTACACCAAATCTTTTTCCACTTTGTCATATATGTTTCCGCCAAAACTATTCTTGATATACAAAAAAATATCTTTATCCCATATATATATATATATATATATATATATATATATATATATATATATATATATATATGCACACTTTGGACTTGATACAGCGAAACACTCGTCTGCGAATAATTAAGATCTTGATAATATATTTCAATTGAGCACTTTTGAGAGACAGCCTAATTCTACAAACAACAGCCGCCTACGCTAAAACGCAAAGCTCTTCGGTAAAATGAATAGGAGCTATCTGCCTGACTGGCGTTTGTTTACATTCGTAAAAACAATTAGCAGTTTCTCTCTGCCGAGTGCTGATGGCTTAGGGGTAGAAATTCCGACTGACGTCAAATCGGTCGGGTTGGAGGCTTGAGGCTTTCAGACGCATAGTCGCACTGAGAAGCTGTGATACAGTGAAACATTACTGTCTGCGAATTATATATATATATATATATATATATATATATATATATATAGGTATACGTTGGTAAATAATCCAAGTGAATCCTATTAATAAAAATATATATAGCGAAGAAAATAGCGAATTACCTCGTCAAACCAAGCGACAGCGTGTCGCGTGTATCCTACGACGGAAAATATTCCAAAAAGAAAATTACATACAAAAGAAAATTACATACAAAACAAAACAAAACAAAAAAAAATAGCACGTATTCCGCGTGAGATGCTGAAGATGGAATATTTAAATTAGAAACAAGTCAGTCGCAGAAGAAATTCAGCTTTTATTTTCTGGTATTTAATATGTGTTAAACAACTTCGGGCATACCACCTTTTGTTTGAGCCCACTCATTTTTCAAGTGAGCAAAAGTATTAGAACATCTAACTGACAGGTGTTTCTTGTTGCCCAGGTGTTGCCTTTTAGATTGACTGTTTAAACTATAGATAGCTCCGAAGGACTATTCTTGACTTTAGCCTTGGGTTTCACATATAAAGACTTCATTTCTTGTTAAAAAGGATAAACCAATATGAAAACGAGAGAGATCTGTCTATGGGAAAACAGCAAAGCCAATTTGAAGTTTGATAAAAGACGGAAAATCGATCAGTCATTGGGCAAACATTGAATTTGCAAGGAAGTACAGAGATGAGTGACAAAAGTTCTGGAAGAAAGTTGTATGAACTGACAAGACCAAGATTAATCTCTACCAAAATGTGGAGAAAGAAAGGATCTTATCTAAAGCATACAAGCTCATCTGTGAAGGATGATGGAAGCAATAGCTTAGCTTGGACTTGCATGACTGCTTTTGGAACAGGCTCATTTATATTTATTGATGATGTAACTCATGATGGTAGCAGCAGAATAAATGTAGAAGTTTACAGAAACATTTTCTCTACCAATTTACACAGAAATGCATCTAAATTAATCAGAAGGAATTTTATCATGTAGCAGGACAATGACCCCAAACCTACTGCCAACACAACAATGGACTTCATCAGGGGAAAAAAATGGATAGTTTTAGACTGGCCAAGTCAATTACTGGACCTTAAGCCAATAGAGCATGCATTTCATCTCTTAAAGAGGAGACTGAAAGAAAAAAATCACATGAAACAAACAAGAACTGAAAGAGTTTGCATCAAAAATCTGGAAAACGTCATAAATGAAGAATGCAACAGTTTGGTGATATCAATGGCTTGCACATTTGATGCGGTTATTGCAAGTAAGGGTTATACAACGAAATATTTAATGTTATTTGCTTTAAGACTATCTGTTCCTTTACTTTTGCTCACCTATAAATGAGGTGATCTGATATAAAAAAAAT
This sequence comes from Acanthosepion lycidas, assembly GCA_963932145.1. Classification (NCBI taxonomy): domain Eukaryota; kingdom Metazoa; phylum Mollusca; class Cephalopoda; order Sepiida; family Sepiidae; genus Acanthosepion; species Acanthosepion lycidas. Next base: position 5,244,972 of record OZ010575.1, on the reverse strand, counting down.
GGTATGTCCTAAGCTGTTTAACACATCAAATTGTAAATACCAGAAAATAAAAGATGAAATTCTTGACTCTTGTGTCATATTCATATTTTGATCCTAAACACAAATGTCTTCAGTGAATAACAAAAACAAAAGAATCGGCTTTGCTGTTCCAATACTTTTGGATGGAACTGTATATATTTAAAACAATAACAAAGATTGTATTTTGCCAAAAGATGGTCAATCATTGTAATTCTGGAAGATGTTTTTAAAACAGTCTTTGTGACTTTAGTGCTTAATATAAAAAAAAAAATTGGACTATTAATAATAAAGTAGATTTGTTTGCTTACGATTGTCTCCACTCATTTTTGTGGAATCACATCCACTCTTCCGGATTCTTGATGGCAAATTTATTTTTCTAAAATATATAGAGTAGGATCAGTTTGCAAGATGGAATAGAAAATCTTAGATACTTGTCAATGTAGACATCATTTTGCGCACTTAAAAATGTGTGGGTTCAAGCAAAAGATGGTATGTCCTAAGTTGTTTAACACATCTAAATGTAAATGCCAGGTAATAAAAGGTGACATTCTGAACTCTTGTCTCAGAATCATGTTTTGATCTTAAACGCAAACGTCTTTAGTGAACAAAAAAAAAACAAAAAAAAAAAACAAATAAATTGGCCTTGCAGTTGCAATATTTAAAAATATATATACTTCCAATATTTGTAAATATATATAAAATTCAGTTAAAAATCACAAAAAAACATTGATGATAGCTAATAGGTTAACCGAAGTCACTCGTATCCACTGATTATTTACACAATTTTTACACACTCGATATCCTGAGAAGAAATCACTTGTACGAATGCAAGAAAAATTTAACAAAAAGCTTAATCTTAATACCTTGTCAGCCGTCTTCAATGAAACGTATATATATATACATATATATATATATATATATATATATATATATATATATATATATATATATATATATATATATATATATATATTACAAAAAGAAATCCAGAATTTACCTCACATGGGTATAGATTTATTTCAATCAATGCAAAATATGCTGGTCTTATTCAACCCCGGTGTACGGAGTGTGCACGTATCGGAATTAGAGATTTAAAATATAACTTTGACAGCAGTCGAAAAATTAATACAGAACTTACCCATATCGATGCCTCAGTCCAAAAATTCAACCCGGATATCAACCTTGTGACCTAGAGTTGGGGTTATATGAAGAATAAAGTGTTGAAATGAAACTGAAGTAGGGCCGAAAAGGGAATTTTATAATTTTTTTTTAATTATATATAAAAAAATTTAGGGATTACATTTTAAAATGATCAAATTATACGCACAGATGAGATATATTAAGTGAAGTAAATTTTAGATTTTGTTTGTTCTGTAATGTATATGCTGTTATAATAAATGTATTGAGTTCGTTTTGTGGATCAGTTTCAATATTAGATATTATTAGGATCCATTTGGATTATAGACCAACGGATTTATTACCTGTAATATATATATATATATATATATATATATATATATATATATATATATATATATATATATAGTAACTGATTTAAAATATGTTTTTTTTCGTTACACAGTAATAAACATGTTTCAAAAATGGAAGCTAAAAACTTCAAATTTAATTTTGTAATTAAATTAAAAACATTAGTTCCATTTCATCCTCAAGCGAATTTTATTCGCTTCAGGCTGAAATGGAACTAAAGCATCCCAGACACAAATCTAGAAAGCGCTTTAAAGATTGCAAGAAAACCAAAAGATAAGGAGGAAGATAATCTTGAAGCGCTACGTTTGACCCTAACCTTACAGTATGTATGCAATTTATGTGATAATTTTGTTCTTTTGAAGGCAGGTCTTTAAAGTCACCTAAGGTTTCATCAGGCACGATCCATTGAATGAATCTTTGTACCTTCTTGTACACTCTGCCATAAAGTATGCAAGTCAGCTTTTAGATTAGCAAGACACATGTAAATTCACGTTGATAGCATGCCTGTTGGGCTTAGGGGTCTCCCCTTCAGGTGCAACATTTGCGCAAAAGCTTGTAAAAGTAGGGCTGGTTTAAAAGTCATCTGCACTCTCATGATCGGGGGAGTCTGAAAATTATTAAAAAAAAATGAAAGTATTTTCTTGTGGAAATGGTATTCTGTCAAGAATCGAGAATCACTATATATATATATATATATATATATATATATATATATATATATATATATATAAATTTCAATTAGGATAGAATACAGGTAGAACTCAATGTCCAGGACAGATTAGAATTTGTAGATCTGGCGAATTGGATCGTGATTAGGATTCCAATGTAATAAATTATAACCATGGAATATTAGTGTTTGAGCCTTTTATATTATATTCTTACTCTGTCCTGGACATTGAGTTCTACTTGGATTCTATCCTCTTTGGAATTTATATATATATATATATATATATATATATATATATATATATATATATATATATATATATAATTATGTTTTGAAAAATATGATACTTTCGCTACATAAGAGTTCTCACGTTTCACAAACGAGAGCCGAAAACCTCAATATAATTATTAAAATTAAATTGATTATCAAATTAAATTGATTATTAATTATTAGAATTAAATTAAAGTATCTCTCCTGTTTCATCCTTAAGCGACAATTTAGGAATTTCGGCTCTTGTTTTTGAAACATGAGAACTCTTATGTAGCGAATGAATCATATTTTTTTAAATAATTATAATTTAAGCTCTACTTCTGTATGGAGCACAGTTTTTAAAAATAGAAACAAAAATACTATAAAAATATATATATGTGTGTGTGTATAAATCAATTCAACAATTATTTTAAGACATTTTTTATGTTTATACATTCTTTTTTAAAGATACAAATATTTAAGTAAATGCTCTGTTTATAATAAACAGTATTAACAACATTTACCGGCCTGAATGTCCGAGAAATTTTCATAGAAAATATTCGCCCCCTGACAGGAATCGAAACTGTATCCTATGACGGAACCGTCTTATAGCCTGACGTGCTTTTATTGATTGAGTCGCAGAGGAGCGTTTCGGTTAGCAAGGTCGATTTTACTGTCTTTGAACTATAATTTTCCATGATTTTCTCACGTACATTCATATCTGCTCTATGCGTATACAAATGTAAACAAATGACGTCACACATTATGAAATGGACAAAGTCCGACAATTATTTTAAGACAAAAAAAGAACGTATAAACATAAAATATATATATGTATATATATATATATATATGTATATGTGTGTGTGCGTATTTAAGGTATTGTGTATGTATATTTGTGTGCGTGTATGTGTGTGTGTGTGTGTGTGCAAATATTTCCGGTAATAAAATCAATGTTAAATGTATTCCATGAAACTTTCTGTGCATGCGTTCGTGATTTTTTTTTTTTTTTCATTTGCATTTTAGTGGAAGGTAAGCCAGGCATTCTGTGGGTGCTTCTTTCTCCGATCTCAGATCTCCTGGCGTTCATAAATGTTGAGACCCCACTTCATAAGAGCTATCAATTATTCTGTATTTCTTCACCTCCCCACTAAGTGTCGATCACCACCTGGTCCCCACCCGTCAAAGCCACGCGCGAATGGCATTCCGGAATCTAACGTTCTCGTGTGAGTTGAAGCGGGTACAATCGCGCCGGGTACGCATGTAGGAAAATGTTACACTTTGGTTAACTGGAGAAACAAAATCTATCTATCTATCTATCTATCTATCTATCTATCTATCTATCTATCTATCTATCTATCTATCTATCTATCTATCTGTACGTATGTATGCATGCATATATGTATATACTTTTGAGTTCATTATATATTCTTGTCACTTCATTATCAATCTATCTGTATGTATATATGTATATATTTTTCACTTCATTATCAATCTATCTATTCGTGTCAGTTCATTTTCTTTCTATCTACCTATCTATCTGTGTATCTATCTGCAAAATCTTTTAATATACCTTCATATCTCTCTGTTTTATACTTTCATATCAGTCCCAAATTTGGCGAATTTCCCCCAAATCAATTTTTCACGGGGATATCTTTCTTTCTTTCTTTCTTTCTCTCTTTCTTTCTTTCTTTCTTTCTTTCTTTCTTTAATAAATATTATATTTGAGTGATTGACGATTTTATGAAGCAGTAATTAACAAAAACGAAAAAAATAGATGAAATACAAATACGATCTTTAATAGCAATGAACTACATTCATACAAACACGCACACACACATCTACATATACCGGGTGTAACAGCAAAATTGTCCCAATCGCGTAACTGCATAATTGTTCTTCCCACAAAATAATTAATATTTAAAAAACAACTAACCAAATTCAGTTTCTCTTTCCAGATTTTCAGATAAGAAAGTTTAGCCATCTTGACACAATTTGTGTTAAGAATCACTGGAAAAAAAACTTTGAGTTATTCAGGTAGAAAGAGAACTGTTTAAAATCATTTTGTGTCAGACCCACTCTCTTCCTAGATGAGCAATGGTGAGAGGAAAAAGATCATTCCAGTAATGGTACCAACATTCATACTCTGGCTTCGATCTTCAAAGTTCATTCAAGAATCATCAAGAGAATGGTAAATAAGTTTTAAAAAAGAGGAAACAGTAAAAAGGAAGACTGGAACAGCAGGAAGAGGGATCATCGTTTCAACTTAAAACTAAATACATTTTTATTGTTCAAAGTAGAGTCCAATATTGTTATAAAAACCTCAGAAAATTCCACTAACATATTTTAATCCAACGGTTCAAATCCTAATTTTGTTGTTACACCCACCTGTTATATATATATATATATATATATATATATATATATATATATATATATATATATAATTATTTATTTAAAAAAAAATTATACCGTAAATATGTTATAAAATCACTACAAAAATAGCCATTTTGTTTCAACATCCTCGGTGTCTTATCAAGTGATGACGTTGAATGTAAATTATATATATATATATATATATATATTGTTATCTACAGACACACACACACACACACACACACACATATATATATATATATATGTATATTGTTATCTACAGACATATATATATATATATATATATATATATATATATATATATATATATATATATATATATATATATATATATATATTGTTATCTACAGACAGACTGCTTCTCTGTATAACCACTAACTTAAAAAAATTAGGAGGTCAATTAAAATACGTAAGCTCCTCATTAATTGACATCCCGATTTTTAAAGTTAAAAGCTCTACAAGTTATTTTTACTTTTATTTCTTAACGACTGTATTCAGCACTTTTTAATATTACTCTTTCCTGGTTTGATTCAAGTCTGATCATTGACTTTTAATATATCTATCTATGTATCTATCTATCTATATCTATAT
>OZ010575.1:5192062-5229562 GCA_963932145.1 Acanthosepion lycidas | reverse complement strand
ATTCATGTAATACTCAAATACGAGAGTATTCATGAAATACTAAAATACGGGTGTATTCATGTAATACTGATTTACGAGAGTATTCATCTAATAAAGAAATACGTGAGTATTCTTGTAGTACATAATGATAGGGATATTTGTTCAAGGTGTAAACAGGAGTATTTACATGGGTGATAACAAGGTTAAATATGTATCGATGAAAAATTTCCATTATTCTACACGATTCAAAATAGGAACTTCGTTATCAAATTATATCGACCGATACGTTCTCTAGTCCGCATTATTATTTTACAAAACAAATAAACTATTATTATAGATCTGTATTTTATTCGAACCTGTAACCTCATCTTCGCTAATGTTATCGTTATATTTTAGTCAGTTCCAGGACGCAGATGGGTCACGTCTCCAAAAGGGGTTAATAAAAATTTTGATAATAGTGGAAACTTTTATTTTAACTACCTACACGCCTCAGTATATAGCCCATTTTGACCTCCTCTTGCAATTCCCTTCATAAAGCGAACAGGATTTTGACCCCATTATGAGTGACTTACTTTTCTTTGATCGGGTCCTTTCTGCATTCAAGCAACGATTGCTTTGAGGGAGCTTTATCGCCGAGGAGTATACTCGTAAATCCAACTTTTAACTACAGTAAAAATTCACTTCGGAAGCCTACAGGATTTTGAAGACATTTTGACGGGATTATATGGCGTTCACTGAATCCATTCCACCTTTGGGTGACCATTGCTTTGAGGGAGGTTTGTGTGGAAAGAATGGTTAGATGCACATCTCTGCAGCGACCCTATCAGCATACGTGGTCAAGAGAAGGACAATGAAAATCTCTTAGCCTGGCTTACAATCTAAGTGAAGTCCTTTATGCTTGATAAAGCAACAGAATTGTTGTTTCTACAGAAGGATGATGAGGATACTGTGGATCGAACAGGGGAGCAACGGCGAAGTTTCAGAGAAAATGGAAACAAAAAGGAAACTTACTAAACACAGGGAAGAGAAAGTTGAAATTTCTAGGACACATAATGAGGAAGGAGGGCTTGGAAAATCGGATACTCACAGGACAGATTGGAGGCAAGAGGGATAGACGAAAATAATGCCTGACATACTTACTGAACTTGATTAAATGGAAGGGAAAGCAGGGTGTAGGAGAAATAATAGAAAGACAAATTTTATTAGGAGCATCAAGGAAGAGGAAGTTGTGGAGAGCCTTGATCGCATATGTCCTGTCAGTGGAGAACCATATATTGAATATGAAGAGTAAATGACGATTAACGTTTCTGAGATTACTAACAAAACAGACCGGGTTCTAACGTATTCATAGTCAGCAGATGTTTGGTAATAATCGTAATATTAGCCATTTCCGTATAAGGAAACATTCACACAAACAATCATTGACCAGACTACCAGTACTGCTTGGTGATATTTATAAAGTCATTCTCTTAAAAGGATTTTTCAGGAAAATAGTTCTTTTCAAGGCAGTAGCTGTTATCAATCTTTAAAGTATTAAGAGGAATTTGCTTCTTCAACTTTTATTTGAAGTAGTGTGGAATGTCAACATCTTGATTATGTCATTATTTTCTCTTCTCAAGCCCAGTAGCTGTTATCACTCTTTCCAGTATTGAGGGGCATTTCCATCCTAAACTTTTATTTGAAGTAGTGTGGAATGTCAACATCTTGATTTTGTCATTATTTTCTCTTCTCAAGCCCAGTAGCTGTTATCACACTTTTCAGTATTGATGGGTATTTCCTTGCTCACCTTTTATTTGAAGTAGTGTGGAATGACAACACCTTGATTATGTCATTATTTTCTCTTCTCAAGTCCAGTAGCTGTTATCACTCTTTCCAGTATTGAGGGGCATTTCCTTCCTAAACTTTTGTTTGAAGTAGTGTGGAAGGTCAATATCTTGATTATGTCATAATTTTCTCTTCTCAAGTCCAGTAGCTGTTATCACTCTTTCCAGTATTGAGGGGCATTTCCTTCCTAAACTTTTGTTTGAAGTAGTGTGGAATGTCAATATCTTGATTATGTCATAATTTTCTCTTCTCAAGTCCAGTAGCTGTTATCACTCTTTCCAGTATTGAGGGGCATTTCCTTCCTAAACTTTTGTTTGAAGTAGTGTGGAATGTCAACATCTTGATTATGTCATTATTTTCTCTTCTCAAGTCCAGTAGCTGTTATCACTCTTTCCAGTATTGAGGGGCATTTCCTTCCTAAACTTTTGTTTGAAGTAGTGTGGAATGTCAATATCTTGATTATGTCATTATTTTCTCTTCTCAAGTCCAGTAGCTGTTATCACTCTTTCCAGTATTGAGGGGCATTTCCTTCCTAAACTTTTGTTTGAAGTAGTGTGGAATGTCAATATCTTGATTATGTCATTATTTTCTCTTCTCAAGTCCAGTAGCTGTTATCACTCTTTCCAGTATTGAGGGGCATTTCCTTCCTAAACTTTTGTTTGAAGTAGTGTGGAATGTCAATATCTTGATTATGTCATAATTTTCTCTTCTCAAGTCCAGTAGCTGTTATCACTCTTTCCAGTATTGAGGGGCATTTCCTTCCTAAACTTTTGTTTGAAGTAGTGTGGAATGTCAACATCTTGATTATGTCATTATTTTCTCTTCTCAAGCCCAGTAGCTGTTATCACTCTTTCCAGTATTGAGGGGCATTTCCTTCCTAAACTTTTGTTTGAAGTAGTGTGGAATGACAACATCTTGATTATGTCATTATTTTCTCTTCTCAAGTCCAGTAGCTGTTATCACTCTTTCCAGTATTGAGGGGCATTTCCTTCCTAAACTTTTGTTTGAAGTAGTGTGGAATGTCAACATCTTGATTATGTCATTATATTCTCTTCTCAAGTCCAGTAGCTGTTATCACTCTTTCCAGTATTGAGGGGCATTTCCTTCCGAAACTTTTATTTGAAGTAGTGTGGAATGTCAACATCTTGATTATGTCATAATTTTCTCTTCTCAAGTCCAGTAGCTGTTATCACTCTTTCCAGTATTGAGGGGCATTCCCTTCCTAAACTTTTATTTGAAGTAGTGTGGAATGTCAATATCTTGATTATGTCATTATTTTCTCTTCTCAAGTCCAGTAGCTGTTATCACTCTTTCCAGTATTGAGGGGCATTTCCTTCCCAAACTTTTGTTTGAAGTAGTGTGGAATGTCAACATCTTGATTATGTCATAATTTTCTCTTCTCAAGTCCAGTAGCTGTTATCACTCTTTCCAGTATTGAGGGGCATTTCCTTCCTAAACTTTTATTTGAAGTAGTGTGGAATGTCAACATCTTGATTATGTCATAATTTTCTCTTCTCAAGTCTAGTAGCTGTTATCACTCTTTCCAGTATTGAGGGGCATTTCCTTCCTAAACTTTTATTTGAAGTAGTGTGGAATGTCAATATCTTGATTATGTCATTATTTTCTCTTCTCAAGTCCAGTAGCTGTTATCACTCTTTTCAGTATTGAGGGGCATTTCCTTCCTAAACTTTTGTTTGAAGTAGTGTGGAATGTCAACATCTTGATTATGTCATTATTTTCTCTTCTCAAGTCCAGTAGCTGTTATCACTCTTTCCAGTATTGAGGGGCATTTCCTTCCGAAACTTTTGTTTGAAGTAGTGTGGAATGTCAACATCTTGATTATGTCATTATTTTCTCTTCTCAAGCCCAGTAGCTGTTATCACTCTTTCCAGTATTGAGGGGCATTTCCTTCCTAAACTTTTGTTTGAAGTAGTGTGGAATGTCAACATCTTGATTATGTCATTATTTTCTCTTCTCAAGCCCAGTAGCTGTTATCACTCTTTCCAGTATTGAGGGGCATTTCCTTCCTAAACTTTTGTTTGAAGTAGTGTGGAATGTCAACATCTTGATTATGTCATTATTTTCTCTTCTCAAGTCCAGTAGCTGTTATCACTCTTTCCAGTATTGATGGGCATTTCCTTCCTAAACTTTTGTTTGAAGTAGTGTGGAATGTCAACATCTTGATTATGTCATTATTTTCTCTTCTCAAGCCCAGTAGCTGTTATCACTCTTTCCAGTATTGAGGGGCATTTCCTTCCTAAACTTTTGTTTGAAGTAGTGTGGAATGTCAACATCTTGATTATGTCATTATTTTCTCTTCTCAAGCCCAGTAGCTGTTATCACTCTTTCCAGTATTGAGGGGCATTTCCTTCCTAAACTTTTATTTGAAGTAGTGTGGAATGTCAATATCTTGATTATGTCATTAGTTTCTCTCCTCAAGCCCAGTAGCTGTTATCACTCTTTCCAGTATTGAGGGGCATTTCCTTCCTAAACTTTTGTTTGAAGTAGTGTGGAATGTCAACATCTTGATTATGTCATTATTTTCTCTTCTCAAGCCCAGTAGCTGTTATCACTCTTTCCAGTATTGAGGGGCATTTCCTTCCTAAACTTTTGTTTGAAGTAGTGTGGAATGTCAACATCTTGATTATGTCATTATTTTCTCTTCTCAAGCCCAGTAGCTGTTATCACTCTTTCCAGTATTGAGGGGCATTTCCTTCCTAAACTTTTGTTTGAAGTAGTGTGGAATGTCAACATCTTGATTATGTCATTATTTTCTCTTCTCAAGCCCAGTAGCTGTTATCACTCTTTCCAGTATTGAGGGGCATTTCCTTCCTAAACTTTTGTTTGAAGTAGTGTGGAATGTCAACATCTTGATTATGTCATTATTTTCTCTTCTCAAGCCCAGTAGCTGTTATCACTCTTTCCAGTATTGAGGGGCATTTCCTTCCTAAACTTTTGTTTGAAGTAGTGTGGAATGTCAACATCTTGATTATGTCATTATTTTCTCTTCTCAAGCCCAGTAGCTGTTATCACTCTTTCCAGTATTGAGGGGCATTTCCTTCCTAAACTTTTGTTTGAAGTAGTGTGGAATGTCAATATCTTGATTATGTCATTATTTTCTCTTCTCAAGCCCAGTAGCTGTTATCACTCTTTCGAGTATTGAGGGGCATTTCCTTCCTAAACTTTTATTTGAAGTAGGGTGGAATGTCAATATCTTGATTATGTCATTATTTTCTCTTCTCAAGTCCAGTAGCTGTTATCACTCTTTCCAGTATTGAGGGGCATTTCCTTCCTAAACTTTTGTTTGAAGTAGTGTGGAATGTCAACATCTTGATTATGTCATTATTTTCTCTTCTCAAGCCCAGTAGCTGTTATCACTCTTTCCAGTATTGAGGGGCATTTCCTTCCTAAACTTTTATTTGAAGTAGTGTGGAATGTCAATATCTTGATTATGTCATTAGTTTCTCTCCTCAAGCCCAGTAGCTGTTATCACTCTTTCCAGTATTGAGGGGCATTTCCTTCCTAAACTTTTGTTTGAAGTAGTGTGGAATGTCAACATCTTGATTATGTCATTATTTTCTCTTCTCAAGCCCAGTAGCTGTTATCACTCTTTCCAGTATTGAGGGGCATTTCCTTCCTAAACTTTTGTTTGAAGTAGTGTGGAATGTCAACATCTTGATTATGTCATTATTTTCTCTTCTCAAGCCCAGTAGCTGTTATCACTCTTTCCAGTACTGAGGGGCATTTCCTTCCTAAACTTTTGTTTGAAGTAGTGTGGAATGTCAATATCTTGATTATGTCATTAGTTTCTCTCCTCAAGCCCAGTAGCTGTTATCACTCTTTCCAGTATTGAGGGGCATTTCCTTCCTAAACTTTTATTTGAAGTAGTGTGGAATGTCAACATCTTGATTATGTCATAATTTTCTCTTCTCAAGTCCAGTAGCTGTTATCACTCTTTCCAGTATTGAGGGGCATTTCTTTCCTAAACTTTTGTTTGAAGTAGTGTGGAATGTCAATATCTTGATTATGTCATTATTTTCTCTTCTCAAGCAGAGTAGCTGTTAGCACTCTTTCCAGTATTGAGGGGGATTTCTTTCCTAAACTTTTGTTTGAAGTAGTGTGGAATGTCAACATCTTGATTATGTCATAATTTTCTCTTCTCAAGTCCAGTAGCTGTTATCACTCTTTCCAGTATTGAGGGGCATTTCCTTCCTAAACTTTTGTTTGAAGTAGTGTGGAATGTCAATATCTTCATTATGTCATTAATTTCTCTCCTCAAGCCCAGTAGCTGTTATCACTCTTTCCAGTATTGAGGGGCATTTCCTTCCTAAACTTTTATTTGAAGTAGTGTGGAATGTCAACATCTTGATTATGTCATAATTTTCTCTTCTCAAGTCCAGTAGCTGTTATCACTCTTTCCAATATTGAGGGGCATTTCCTACCTAAACTTTTTTTTGAAGTAGTGTGGAATGTCAACATCTTGATTATGTCATTATTTTCTCTTCTCAAGTCCAGTAGCTGTTATCACTCTTTCCAGTATTGAGGGGCATTTCCTTCCTAAACTTTTGTTTGAAGTAGTGTGGAATGTCAACATCTTGATTATGTCATTATTTTCTCTTCTCAAGCCCAGTAGCTGTTATCACTCTTTCCAGTATTGAGGGGCATTTCCTTCCTAAACTTTTATTTGAAGTAGTGTGGAATGTCAATATCTTGATTATGTCATTATTTTCTCTTCTCAAGCCCAGTAGCTGTTATCACTCTTTCCAGTATTGAGGGGCATTTCCTTCCTAAACTTTTGTTTGAAGTAGTGTGGAATGTCAACATCTTGATTATGTCATAATTTTCTCTTCTCAAGTCCAGTAGCTGTTATCACTCTTTCCAGTATTGAGGGGCATTTCCTTCCTAAACTTTTGTTTGAAGTAGTGTGGAATGTCAATATCTTGATTATGTCATTATTTTCTCTTCTCAAGTCCAGTAGCTGTTATCACTCTTTCCAGTATTGAGGGGCATTTCCTTCCTAAACTTTATTTTGAAGTAGTGTGGAATATCAACATCTTGATTATGTCATTATTTTCTCTTCTCAAGCCCAGTAGCTGTTATCACTCTTTCCAGTATTGAGGGGCATTTCCTTCCTAAACTTTTATTTGAAGTAGTGTGGAATGTCAACATCTTGATTATGTCATTATTTTCTCTTCTCAAGTCAAGTAGCTGTTATCACTCTTTCCAGTATTGAGGGGCATTTCCTTCCTAAACTTCTATTCGAAGTAGTGTGGAATGTCAACATCTTGATTATGTCATAATTTTCTCTTCTCAAGTCCAGTAGCTGTTATCACTCTTTCCAGCATTGAGGGGCATTTCCTTCGTAAACTTTTGTTTGAAGTAGTGTGGAATATCAATATCTTGATTATGTCATCATTTTCTCTTCTCAAGTCCAGTAGCTGTTATCACTCTTTCCAGTTTTGAGGGGAATTTCCTTCCTAAACTTTTATTTGAAGTAGTGTGGAATGTCAATATCTTGATTATGTCATTATTTTCTCTTCTCAAGTCCAGTAGCTGTTATCACTCTTTCCAGTATTGAGGGGCATTTCCTTCCTAAACTTTTATTTGAAGTAGTGTGGAATGTCAATATCTTGATTATGTCATTATTTTCTCTTCTCAAGTCCAGTAGCTGTTATCACTCTTTCCAGTATTGAGGGGCATTTCCTTCCTAAACTTTTGTTTGAAGTAGTGTGGAATGTCAATATCTTGATTATGTCATTATTTTCTCTTCTCAAGTCCAGTAGCTGTTACCACTCTTTCCAGTATTGAGGGGCATTTCCTTCCTAAACTTTTGTTTGAAGTAGTGTGGAATATCAATATCTTGATTATGTCATTATTTTCTCTTCTCAAGTCCAGTAGCTGTTATCACTCTTTCCAGTATTGAGGGGGATTTCCTTCCTAAACTTTTATTTGAAGTAGTGTGGAATGTCAATATCTTGATTATGTCATTATTTTCTCTTCTCAAGCCCAGTAGCTGTTATCACTCTTTCCAGTATTGAGGGGCATTTCCTTCCTAAACTTTTGTTTGAAGTAGTGTGGAATGTCAATATCTTGATTATGTCATTATTTTCTCTTCTCAAGCCCAGTAGCTGTTATCACTCTTTCCAGTATTGAGGGGCATTTCCTTCCTAAACTTTTATTTGAAGTAGTGTGGAATGTCAATATCTTGATTATGTCATTATTTTCTCTTCTCAAGTCCAGTAGCTGTTATCACTCTTTCCAGTATTGAGGGGCATTTCCTTCGTAAACTTTTGTTTGAAGTAGTGTGGAATGTCAATATCTTGATTATGTCATTATTTTCTCTTCTCAAGTCCAGTAGCTGTTATCACTCTTTCCAGTATTGAGGGGCATTTCCTTCCTAAACTTTTGTTTGAAGTAGTGTGGAATGTCAATATCTTGATTATGTCATTATTTTCTCTTCTCAAGTCCAGTAGCTGTTACCACTCTTTCCAGTATTGAGGGGCATTTCCTTCCTAAACTTTTGTTTGAAGTAGTGTGGAATATCAATATCTTGATTATGTCATTATTTTCTCTTCTCAAGTCCAGTAGCTGTTATCACTCTTTCCAGTATTGAGGGGGATTTCCTTCCTAAACTTTTATTTGAAGTAGTGTGGAATGTCAATATCTTGATTATGTCATTATTTTCTCTTCTCAAGCCCAGTAGCTGTTATCACTCTTTCCAGTATTGAGGGGCATTTCCTTCCTAAACTTTTGTTTGAAGTAGTGTGGAATGTCAATATCTTGATTATGTCATTATTTTCTCTTCTCAAGCCCAGTAGCTGTTATCACTCTTTCCAGTATTGAGGGGCATTTCCTTCCTAAACTTTTATTTGAAGTAGTGTGGAATGTCAACATCTTGATTATGTCATAATTTTCTCTTCTCAAGCCCAGTAGCTGTTATCACTCTTTCCAGTATTGAGGGGTATTTCCTTCCTAAACTTTTGTTTGAAGTAGTGTGGAATGTCAACATCTTGGATTATGTCATTATTTTCTCTTCTCAAGCCCAGTAGCTGTTATCACTCTTTCCAGTATTGAGGGGCATTTCCTTCCTAAACTTTTGTTTGAATTAGTGTGGAATGTCAACATCTTGATTATGTCATAATTTTCTCTTCTCAAGCCCAGAAGCTGTTATCACTCTTTCCAGTATTGAGGGGCATTTCCTTCCTAAACTTTTATTTGAAGTAGTGTGGAATGTCAATATCTTGATTATGTCATTAGTTTCTCTCCTCAAGCCCAGTAGCTGTTATCACTCTTTCCAGTATTGAGGGGCATTTCCTTCCTAAACTTTTATTTGAAGTAGTGTGGAATGTCAATATCTTGATTATGTCATTATTTTCTCTTCTCAAGCCCAGTAGCTGTTATCACTCTTTCCAGTATTGAGGGGCATTTCCTTCCTAAACTTTTGTTTGAAGTAGTGTGGAATGTCAACATCTTGATTATGTCATAATTTTCTCTTCTCAAGTCCAGTAGCTGTTATCACTCTTTCCAGTATTGAGGGGCATTTCCTTCCTAAACTTTTGTTTGAAGTAGTGTGGAATGTCAATATCTTGATTATGTCATTATTTTCTCTTCTCAAGTCCAGTAGCTGTTATCACTCTTTCCAGTATTGAGGGGCATTTCCTTCCTAAACTTTATTTTGAAGTAGTGTGGAATATCAACATCTTGATTATGTCATTATTTTCTCTTCTCAAGCCCAGTAGCTGTTATCACTCTTTCCAGTATTGAGGGGCATTTCCTTCCTAAACTTTTATTTGAAGTAGTGTGGAATGTCAACATCTTGATTATGTCATTATTTTCTCTTCTCAAGTACAGTAGCTGTTATCACTCTTTCCAGTAATGAGGGGCATTTCCTTCCTAAACTTCTATTTGAAGTAGTGTGGAATGTCAACATCTTGATTATGTCATAATTTTCTCTTCTTAAGTCCAGTAGCTGTTATCACTCTTTCCAGCATTGAGGGGCATTTCCTTCCTAAACTTTTGTTTGAAGTAGTGTGGAATATCAATATCTTGATTATGTCATTATTTTCTCTTCTCAAGTCCAGTAGCTGTTATCACTCTTTCCAGTATTGAGGGGCATTTCCTTCCTAAACTTTTATTTGAAGTAGTGTGGAATGTCAATATCTTGATTATGTCATTATTTTCTCTTCTCAAGTCCAGTAGCTGTTATCACTCTTTCCAGTATTGAGGGGCATTTCCTTCCTAAACTTTTATTTGAAGTAGTGTGGAATGTCAATATCTTGATTATGTCATTATTTTCTCTTCTCAAGTCCAGTAGCTGTTATCACTCTTTCCAGTATTGAGGGGCATTTCCTTCCTAAACTTTTATTTGAAGTAGTGTGGAATGTCAATATCTTGATTATGTCATTATTTTCTCTTCTCAAGTCCAGTAGCTGTTATCACTCTTTCCAGTATTGAGGGGCATTTCCTTCCTAAACTTTTATTTGAAGTAGTGTGGAATGTCAATATCTTGATTATGTCATTATTTTCTCTTCTCAAGTCCAGTAGCTGTTATCACTCTTTCCAGTATTGAGGGGCAT
This sequence comes from Acanthosepion lycidas, assembly GCA_963932145.1. Taxonomy (NCBI): domain Eukaryota; kingdom Metazoa; phylum Mollusca; class Cephalopoda; order Sepiida; family Sepiidae; genus Acanthosepion; species Acanthosepion lycidas. The sequence goes on along the minus strand of OZ010575.1, from coordinate 5,219,183 downwards.
TTCCTTCCTAAACTTTTATTTGAAGTAGTGTGGAATGTCAATATCTTGATTATGTCATTATTTTCTCTTCTCAAGTCCAGTAGCTGTTATCACTCTTTCCAGTATTGAGGGGCATTTCCTTCCTAAACTTTTGTTTGAAGTAGTGTGGAATGTCAATATCTTGATTATGTCATTATTTTCTCTTCTCAAGTCCAGTAGCTGTTATCACTCTTTCCAGTATTGAGGGGCATTTCCTTCCTAAACTTTTGTTTGAAGTAGTGTGGAATGTCAACATCTTGATTATGTCATAATTTTCTCTTCTCAAGTCCAGTAGCTGTTATCACTCTTTCCAGTATTGAGGGGCATTTCCTTCCTAAACTTTTGTTTGAAGTAGTGTGGAATGTCAATATCTTGATTATGTCATTATTTTCTCTTCTCAAGTCCAGTAGCTGTTATCACTCTTTCCAGTATTGAGGGGCATTTCCTTCCTAAACTTTATTTTGAAGTAGTGTGGAATATCAACATCTTGATTATGTCATTATTTTCTCTTCTCAAGCCCAGTAGCTGTTATCACTCTTTCCAGTATTGAGGGGCATTTCCTTCCTAAACTTTTATTTGAAGTAGTGTGGAATGTCAACATCTTGATTATGTCATTATTTTCTCTTCTCAAGTACAGTAGCTGTTATCACTCTTTCCAGTAATGAGGGGCATTTCCTTCCTAAACTTCTATTTGAAGTAGTGTGGAATGTCAACATCTTGATTATGTCATAATTTTCTCTTCTTAAGTCCAGTAGCTGTTATCACTCTTTCCAGCATTGAGGGGCATTTCCTTCCTAAACTTTTGTTTGAAGTAGTGTGGAATATCAATATCTTGATTATGTCATTATTTTCTCTTCTCAAGTCCAGTAGCTGTTATCACTCTTTCCAGTATTGAGGGGCATTTCCTTCCTAAACTTTTATTTGAAGTAGTGTGGAATGTCAATATCTTGATTATGTCATTATTTTCTCTTCTCAAGTCCAGTAGCTGTTATCACTCTTTCCAGTATTGAGGGGCATTTCCTTCCTAAACTTTTATTTGAAGTAGTGTGGAATGTCAATATCTTGATTATGTCATTATTTTCTCTTCTCAAGTCCAGTAGCTGTTATCACTCTTTCCAGTATTGAGGGGCATTTCCTTCCTAAACTTTTATTTGAAGTAGTGTGGAATGTCAATATCTTGATTATGTCATTATTTTCTCTTCTCAAGTCCAGTAGCTGTTATCACTCTTTCCAGTATTGAGGGGCATTTCCTTCCTAAACCTTTATTTGAAGTAGTGTGGAATGTCAATATCTTGATTATGTCATTATTTTCTCTTCTCAAGTCCAGTAGCTGTTATCACTCTTTCCAGTATTGAGGGGCATTTCCTTCCTAAACTTTTATTTGAAGTAGTGTGGAATGTCAATATCTTGATTATGTCATTATTTTCTCTTCTCAAGTCCAGTAGCTGTTATCACTCTTTCCAGTATTGAGGGGCATTTCCTTCCTAAACTTTTGTTTGAAGTAGTGTGGAATGTCAATATCTTGATTATGTCATTATTTTCTCTTCTCAAGTCCAGTAGCTGTTATCACTCTTTCCAGTATTGAGGGGCATTTCCTTCCTAAACTTTTATTTGAAGTAGTGTGGAATGTCAATATCTTGATTATGTCATTATTTTCTCTTCTCAAGTCCAGTAGCTGTTATCACTCTTTCCAGTATTGAGGGGCATTTCCTTCCTAAACTTTTATTTGAAGTAGTGTGGAATGTCAATATCTTGATTATGTCATTATTTTCTCTTCTCAAGCCCAGTAGCTGTTATCACTCTCTCCAGTATTGAGGGGCATTTCCTTCCTAAACTTTTATTTGAAGTAGTGTGGAATGTCAATATCTTGATTATGTCATTATTTTCTCTTCTCAAGTCCAGTAGCTGTTATCACTCTTTCCAGTATTGAGGGGCATTTCCTTCCTAAACTTTTGTTTGAAGTAGTGTGGAATGTCAATATCTTGATTATGTCATTATTTTCTCTTCTCAAGTCCAGTAGCTGTTATCACTCTTTCCAGTATTGAGGGGCATTTCCTTCCTAAACTTTTGTTTGAAGTAGTGTGGAATGTCAATATCTTGATTATGTCATTATTTTCTCTTCTCAAGTCCAGTAGCTGTTACCACTCTTTCCAGTATTGAGGGGCATTTCCTTCCTAAACTTTTGTTTGAAGTAGTGTGTAATATCAATATCTTGATTATGTCATTATTTTCTCTTCTCAAGTCCAGTAGCTGTTATCACTCTTTCCAGTATTGAGGGGGATTTCCTTCCTAAACTTTTATTTGAAGTAGTGTGGAATGTCAATATCTTGATTATGTCATTATTTTCTCTTCTCAAGCCCAGTAGCTGTTATCACTCTTTCCAGTATTGAGGGGCATTTCCTTCCTAAACTTTTGTTTGAAGTAGTGTGGAATGTCAATATCTTGATTATGTCATTATTTTCTCTTCTCAAGCCCAGTAGCTGTTATCACTCTTTCCAGTATTGAGGGGCATTTCCTTCCTAAACTTTTATTTGAAGTAGTGTGGAATGTCAATATCTTGATTATGTCATTATTTTCTCTTCTCAAGTCCAGTAGCTGTTATCACTCTTTCCAGTATTGAGGGGCATTTCCTTCCTAAACTTTTGTTTGAAGTAGTGTGGAATGTCAATATCTTGATTATGTCATTATTTTCTCTTCTCAAGTCCAGTAACTGTTATCACTCTTTCCAGTATTGAGGGGCATTTCCTTCCTAAACTTTTGTTTGAAGTAGTGTGGAATGTCAATATCTTGATTATGTCATTATTTTCTCTTCTCAAGTCCAGTAGCTGTTACCACTCTTTCCAGTATTGAGGGGCATTTCCTTCCTAAACTTTTGTTTGAAGTAGTGTGGAATATCAATATCTTGATTATGTCATTATTTTCTCTTCTCAAGTCCAGTAGCTGTTATCACTCTTTCCAGTATTGAGGGGGATTTCCTTCCTAAACTTTTATTTGAAGTAGTGTGGAATGTCAATATCTTGATTATGTCATTATTTTCTCTTCTCAAGCCCAGTAGCTGTTATCACTCTTTCCAGTATTGAGGGGCATTTCCTTCCTAAACTTTTGTTTGAAGTAGTGTGGAATGTCAATATCTTGATTATGTCATTATTTTCTCTTCTCAAGCCCAGTAGCTGTTATCACTCTTTCCAGTATTGAGGGGCATTTCCTTCCTAAACTTTTATTTGAAGTAGTGTGGAATGTCAACATCTTGATTATGTCATAATTTTCTCTTCTCAAGCCCAGTAGCTGTTATCACTCTTTCCAGTATTGAGGGGCATTTCCTTCCTAAACTTTTGTTTGAAGTAGTGTGGAATGTCAACATCTTGATTATGTCATTATTTTCTCTTCTCAAGCCCAGTAGCTGTTATCACTCTTTCCAGTATTGAGGGGCATTTCCTTCCTAAACTTTTATTTGAAGTAGTGTGGAATGTCAATATCTTGATTATGTCATTATTTTCTCTTCTCAAGTCCAGTAGCTGTTATCACTCTTTCCAGTATTGAGGGGCATTTCCTTCCTAAACTTTTGTTTGAAGTAGTGTGGAATGTCAATATCTTGATTATGTCATTATTTTCTCTTCTCAAGTCCAGTAGCTGTTATCACTCTTTCCAGTATTGAGGGGCATTTCCTTCCTAAACTTTTATTTGAAGTAGTGTGGAATGTCAATATCTTGATTATGTCATTATTTTCTCTTCTCAAGTCCAGTAGCTGTTATCACTCTTTCCAGTATTGAGGGGCATTTCCTTCCTAAACTTTTATTTGAAGTAGTGTGGAATGTCAATATCTTGATTATGTCATTATTTTCTCTTCTCAAGCCCAGTAGCTGTTATCACTCTCTCCAGTATTGAGGGGCATTTCCTTCCTAAACTTTTATTTGAAGTAGTGTGGAATGTCAATATCTTGATTATGTCATTATTTTCTCTTCTCAAGTCCAGTAGCTGTTATCACTCTTTCCAGTATTGAGGGGCATTTCCTTCCTAAACTTTTGTTTGAAGTAGTGTGGAATGTCAATATCTTGATTATGTCATTATTTTCTCTTCTCAAGTCCAGTAGCTGTTATCACTCTTTCCAGTATTGAGGGGCATTTCCTTCCTAAACTTTTGTTTGAAGTAGTGTGGAATGTCAATATCTTGATTATGTCATTATTTTCTCTTCTCAAGTCCAGTAGCTGTTACCACTCTTTCCAGTATTGAGGGGCATTTCCTTCCTAAACTTTTGTTTGAAGTAGTGTGTAATATCAATATCTTGATTATGTCATTATTTTCTCTTCTCAAGTCCAGTAGCTGTTATCACTCTTTCCAGTATTGAGGGGGATTTCCTTCCTAAACTTTTATTTGAAGTAGTGTGGAATGTCAATATCTTGATTATGTCATTATTTTCTCTTCTCAAGCCCAGTAGCTGTTATCACTCTTTCCAGTATTGAGGGGCATTTCCTTCCTAAACTTTTGTTTGAAGTAGTGTGGAATGTCAATATCTTGATTATGTCATTATTTTCTCTTCTCAAGCCCAGTAGCTGTTATCACTCTTTCCAGTATTGAGGGGCATTTCCTTCCTAAACTTTTATTTGAAGTAGTGTGGAATGTCAATATCTTGATTATGTCATTATTTTCTCTTCTCAAGTCCAGTAGCTGTTATCACTCTTTCCAGTATTGAGGGGCATTTCCTTCCTAAACTTTTGTTTGAAGTAGTGTGGAATGTCAATATCTTGATTATGTCATTATTTTCTCTTCTCAAGTCCAGTAACTGTTATCACTCTTTCCAGTATTGAGGGGCATTTCCTTCCTAAACTTTTGTTTGAAGTAGTGTGGAATGTCAATATCTTGATTATGTCATTATTTTCTCTTCTCAAGTCCAGTAGCTGTTACCACTCTTTCCAGTATTGAGGGGCATTTCCTTCCTAAACTTTTGTTTGAAGTAGTGTGGAATATCAATATCTTGATTATGTCATTATTTTCTCTTCTCAAGTCCAGTAGCTGTTATCACTCTTTCCAGTATTGAGGGGGATTTCCTTCCTAAACTTTTATTTGAAGTAGTGTGGAATGTCAATATCTTGATTATGTCATTATTTTCTCTTCTCAAGCCCAGTAGCTGTTATCACTCTTTCCAGTATTGAGGGGCATTTCCTTCCTAAACTTTTGTTTGAAGTAGTGTGGAATGTCAATATCTTGATTATGTCATTATTTTCTCTTCTCAAGCCCAGTAGCTGTTATCACTCTTTCCAGTATTGAGGGGCATTTCCTTCCTAAACTTTTATTTGAAGTAGTGTGGAATGTCAACATCTTGATTATGTCATAATTTTCTCTTCTCAAGCCCAGTAGCTGTTATCACTCTTTCCAGTATTGAGGGGCATTTCCTTCCTAAACTTTTGTTTGAAGTAGTGTGGAATGTCAACATCTTGATTATGTCATTATTTTCTCTTCTCAAGCCCAGTAGCTGTTATCACTCTTTCCAGTATTGAGGGGCATTTCCTTCCTAAACTTTTGTTTGAATTAGTGTGGAATGTCAACATCTTGATTATGTCATAATTTTCTCTTCTCAAGCCCAGAAGCTGTTATCACTCTTTCCAGTATTGAGGGGCATTTCCTTCCTAAACTTTTATTTGAAGTAGTGTGGAATGTCAATATCTTGATTATGTCATTAGTTTCTCTCCTCAAGCCCAGTAGCTGTTATCACTCTTTCCAGTATTGAGGGGCATTTCCTTCCTAAACTTTTATTTGAAGTAGTGTGGAATGTCAATATCTTGATTATGTCATTATTTTCTCTTCTCAAGCCCAGTAGCTGTTATCACTCTTTCCAGTATTGAGGGGCATTTCCTTCCTAAACTTTTGTTTGAAGTAGTGTGGAATGTCAACATCTTGATTATGTCATAATTTTCTCTTCTCAAGTCCAGTAGCTGTTATCACTCTTTCCAGTATTGAGGGGCATTTCCTTCCTAAACTTTTGTTTGAAGTAGTGTGGAATGTCAATATCTTGATTATGTCATTATTTTCTCTTCTCAAGTCCAGTAGCTGTTATCACTCTTTCCAGTATTGAGGGGCATTTCCTTCCTAAACTTTATTTTGAAGTAGTGTGGAATATCAACATCTTGATTATGTCATTATTTTCTCTTCTCAAGCCCAGTAGCTGTTATCACTCTTTCCAGTATTGAGGGGCATTTCCTTCCTAAACTTTTATTTGAAGTAGTGTGGAATGTCAACATCTTGATTATGTCATTATTTTCTCTTCTCAAGTACAGTAGCTGTTATCACTCTTTCCAGTATTGAGGGGCATTTCCTTCCTAAACTTCTATTTGAAGTAGTGTGGAATGTCAACATCTTGATTATGTCATAATTTTCTCTTCTCAAGTCCAGTAGCTGTTATCACTCTTTCCAGCATTGAGGGGCATTTCCTTCCTAAACTTTTGTTTGAAGTAGTGTGGAATATCAATATCTTGATTATGTCATTATTTTCTCTTCTCAAGTCCAGTAGCTGTTATCACTCTTTCCAGTATTGAGGGGCATTTCCTTCCTAAACCTTTATTTGAAGTAGTGTGGAATGTCAATATCTTGATTATGTCATTATTTTCTCTTCTCAAGTCCAGTAGCTGTTATCACTCTTTCCAGTATTGAGGGGCATTTCCTTCCTAAACTTTTATTTGAAGTAGTGTGGAATGTCAATATCTTGATTATGTCATTATTTTCTCTTCTCAAGTCCAGTAGCTGTTATCACTCTTTCCAGTATTGAGGGGCATTTCCTTCCTAAACTTTTATTTGAAGTAGTGTGGAATGTCAATATCTTGATTATGTCATTATTTTCTCTTCTCAAGTCCAGTAGCTGTTATCACTCTTTCCAGTATTGAGGGGCATTTCCTTCCTAAACTTTTATTTGAAGTAGTGTGGAATGTCAACATCTTGATTATGTCATTATTTTCTCTTCTCAAGCCCAGTAGCTGTTATCACTCTTTCCAGTATTGAGGGGCATTTCCTTCCTAAACTTTTGTTTGAAGTAGTGTGGAATGTCAATATCTTGATTATGTCATTATTTTCTCTTCTCAAGTCCAGTAGCTGTTATCACTCTTTCCAGTATTGAGGGGCATTTCCTTCCTAAACTTTTATTTGAAGTAGTGTGGAATGTCAATATCTTGATTATGTCATTATTTTCTCTTCTCAAGTCCAGTAGCTGTTATCACTCTTTCCAGTATTGAGGGGCATTTCCTTCCTAAACTTTTGTTTGAAGTAGTGTGGAATGTCAATATCTTGATTATGTCATTATTTTCTCTTCTCAAGTCCAGTAGCTGTTATCACTCTTTCCAGTATTGAGGGGCATTTCCTTCCTAAACTTTTATTTGAAGTAGTGTGGAATGTCAATATCTTGATTATGTCATTATTTTCTCTTCTCAAGTCCAGTAGCTGTTATCACTCTTTCCAGTATTGAGGGGCATTTCCTTCCTAAACTTTTATTTGAAGTAGTGTGGAATGTCAATATCTTGATTATGTCATTATTTTCTCTTCTCAAGCCCAGTAGCTGTTATCACTCTCTCCAGTATTGAGGGGCATTTCCTTCCTAAACTTTTATTTGAAGTAGTGTGGAATGTCAATATCTTGATTATGTCATTATTTTCTCTTCTCAAGTCCAGTAGCTGTTATCACTCTTTCCAGTATTGAGGGGCATTTCCTTCCTAAACTTTTGTTTGAAGTAGTGTGGAATGTCAACATCTTGATTATGTCATTATTTTCTCTTCTCAAGTCCAGTAGCTGTTATCACTCTTTCCAGTATTGAGGGGCATTTCCTTCCTAAACTTTTGTTTGAAGTAGTGTGGAATGTCAACATCTTGATTATGTCATTATTTTCTCTTCTCAAGTCCAGTAGCTGTTATCACTCTTTCCAGTATTGAGGGGCATTTCCTTCCTAAACTTTTATTTGAAGTAGTGTGGAATGTCAATATCTTGATTATGCCATTATTTTCTCTTCTCAAGTCCAGTAGCTGTTATCACTCTTTCCAGTATTGAGGGGCATTTCCTTCCTAAACTTTTGTTTGAAGTAGTGTGGAATGTCAACATCTTGATTATGTCATAATTTTCTCTTCTCAAGTCCAGTAGCTGTTATCACTCTTTCCAGTATTGAGGGGCATTTTCTTCCTAAACTTTTGTTTGATGTAGTGTGGAATGTCAACATCTTGATTATGTCATAATTTTCTCTTCTCAAGTCCAGTAGCTGTTATCACTCTTTCCAGTATTGAGGGGCATTTCCTTCCTAAACTTTTGTTTGAAGTAGTGTGGAATGTCAACATCTTGATTATGTCATAATTTTCTCTTCTCAAGTCCAGTAGCTGTTATCACTCTTTCCAGTATTGAGGGGCATTTCCTTCCTAAACTTTTGTTTGATGTAGTGTGGAATGTCAACATCTTGATTATGTCATAATTTTCTCTTCTCAAGTCCAGTAGCTGTTATCACTCTTTCCAGTATTGAGGGGCATTTCCTTCCTAAACTTTTGTTTGAAGTAGTGTGGAATATCAATATCTTGATTATGTCATTATTTTCTCTTCTCAAGTCCAGTAGCTGTTATCACTCTTTCCAGTATTGAGGGGCATTTCTTTCCTAAACTTTTGTTTGAAGTAGTGTGGAATGTCAACATCTTGATTATGTCATAATTTTCTCTTCTCAAGTCCAGTAGCTGTTATCACTCTTTCCAGTATTGAGGGGCATTTCCTTCCTAAACTTTTGTTTGAAGTAGTGTGGTATGTCAATATCTTGATTATGTCATTATTTTCTCTTCTCAAGTCCAGTAGCTGTTATCACTCTTTCCAGTATTGAGGGGCATTTCCTTCCTAAACTTTTGTTTGAAGTAGTGTGGAATATCAATATCTTGATTATGTCATTATTTTCTCTTCTCAAGCCCAGTAGCTGTTATCACACTTTCCAGTATTGAGGGGCATTTCCTTCCTAAACTTTTGTTTGAAGTAGTGTGGAATGTCAATATCTTGATTATGTCATTATTTTCTCTTCTCAAGCAGAGTAGCTATTATCACTCTTTCCAGTATTGAGGGGGATTTCCTTCCTAAACTTTTATTTGAAGTAGTGTGGAATGTCAATATCTTGATTATGTCATTATTTTCTCTTCTCAAGCCCAGTAGCTGTTATCACTCTTTCCAGTATTGAGGGGCATTTCCTTCCTAAACTTTTGTTTGAAGTAGTGTGGAATGTCAATATCTTGATTATGTCATTATTTTCTCTTCTCAAGTCCAGTAGCTGTTATCACTCTTTTCAGTATATAGGGGGATTTCCTTCCTAAACTTTTATTTGAAGTAGTGTGGAATGTCAATATCTTGATTATGTCATTATTTTCTCTTCTCAAGCCCAGTAGCTGTTATCACTCTTTCCAGTATTGAGGGGCATTTCCTTCCTAAACTTTTGTTTGAAGTAGTGTGGAATGTCAACATCTTGATTATGTCATAATTTTCTCTTCTCAAGCCCAGTAGCTGTTATCACTCTTTCCAGTATTGAGGGGCATTTCCTTCCTAAACTTTTGTTTGAAGTAGTGTGGAATGTCAACATCTTGATTATGTCATTATTTTCTCTTCTCAAGCCCAGTAGCTGTTATCACTCTTTCCAGTATTGAGGGGCATTTCCTTCCTAAACTTTTGTTTGAAGTAGTGTGGAATGTCAATATCTTGATTATGTCATTATTTTCTCTTCTCAAGCCCAGTAGCTGTTATCACTCTTTCCAGTATTGAGGGGCATTTTCTTCCTAAACTTTTATTTGAAGTAGTGTGGAATGTCAATATCTTGATTATGTCATTATTTTCTCTTCTCAAGCCCAGTAGCTGTTATCACTCTTTCCAGTATTGAGGGGCATTTCCTTCCTAAACTTTTGTTTGAAGTAGTGTGGAATGTCAACATCTTGATTATGTCATTATTTTCTCTTCTCAAGCCCAGTAGCTGTTATCACTCTTTCCAGTATTGAGGGGCATTTCCTTCCTAAACTTTTGTTTGAATTAGTGTGGAATGTCAACATCTTGATTATGTCATAATTTTCTCTTCTCAAGCCCAGAAGCTGTTATCACTCTTTCCAGTATTGAGGGGCATTTCCTTCCTAAACTTTTATTTGAAGTAGTGTGGAATGTCAATATCTTGATTATGTCATTAGTTTCTCTCCTCAAGCCCAGTAGCTGTTATCACTCTTTCCAGTATTGAGGGGCATTTCCTTCCTAAACTTTTATTTGAAGTAGTGTGGAATGTCAATATCTTGATTATGTCATTATTTTCTCTTCTCAAGCCCAGTAGCTGTTATCACTCTTTCCAGTATTGAGGGGCATTTCCTTCCTAAACTTTTGTTTGAAGTAGTGTGGAATGTCAACATCTTGATTATGTCATAATTTTCTCTTCTCAAGTCCAGTAGCTGTTATCACTCTTTCCAGTATTGAGGGGCATTTCCTTCCTAAACTTTTGTTTGAAGTAGTGTGGAATGTCAATATCTTGATTATGTCATTATTTTCTCTTCTCAAGTCCAGTAGCTGTTATCACTCTTTCCAGTATTGAGGGGCATTTCCTTCCTAAACTTTATTTTGAAGTAGTGTGGAATATCAACATCTTGATTATGTCATTATTTTCTCTTCTCAAGCCCAGTAGCTGTTATCACTCTTTCCAGTATTGAGGGGCATTTCCTTCCTAAACTTTTATTTGAAGTAGTGTGGAATGTCAACATCTTGATTATGTCATTATTTTCTCTTCTCAAGTACAGTAGCTGTTATCACTCTTTCCAGTATTGAGGGGCATTTCCTTCCTAAACTTCTATTTGAAGTAGTGTGGAATGTCAACATCTTGATTATGTCATAATTTTCTCTTCTCAAGTCCAGTAGCTGTTATCACTCTTTCCAGCATTGAGGGGCATTTCATTCCTAAACTTTTGTTTGAAGTAGTGTGGAATATCAATATCTTGATTATGTCATTATTTTCTCTTCTCAAGTCCAGTAGCTGTTATCACTCTTTCCAGTATTGAGGGGCATTTCCTTCCTAAACTTTTATTTGAAGTAGTGTGGAATGTCAATATCTTGATTATGTCATTATTTTCTCTTCTCAAGTCCAGTAGCTGTTATCACTCTTTCCAGTATTGAGGGGCATTTCCTTCCTAAACTTTTATTTGAAGTAGTGTGGAATGTCAATATCTTGATTATGTCATTATTTTCTCTTCTCAAGTCCAGTAGCTGTTATCACTCTTTCCAGTATTGAGGGGCATTTCCTTCCTAAACTTTTATTTGAAGTAGTGTGGAATGTCAATATCTTGATTATGTCATTATTTTCTCTTCTCAAGTCCAGTAGCTGTTATCACTCTTTCCAGTATTGAGGGGCATTTCCTTCCTAAACTTTTATTTGAAGTAGTGTGGAATGTCAACATCTTGATTATGTCATTATTTTCTCTTCTCAAGCCCAGTAGCTGTTATCACTCTTTCCAGTATTGAGGGGCATTTCCTTCCTAAACTTTTGTTTGAAGTAGTGTGGAATGTCAATATCTTGATTATGTCATTATTTTCTCTTCTCAAGTCCAGTAGCTGTTATCACTCTTTCCAGTATTGAGGGGCATTTCCTTCCTAAACTTTTATTTGAAGTAGTGTGGAATGTCAATATCTTGATTATGTCATTATTTTCTCTTCTCAAGTCCAGTAGCTGTTATCACTCTTTCCAGTATTGAGGGGCATTTCCTTCCTAAACTTTTGTTTGAAGTAGTGTGGAATGTCAATATCTTGATTATGTCATTATTTTCTCTTCTCAAGTCCAGTAGCTGTTATCACTCTTTCCAGTATTGAGGGGCATTTCCTTCCTAAACTTTTATTTGAAGTAGTGTGGAATGTCAATATCTTGATTATGTCATTATTTTCTCTTCTCAAGTCCAGTAGCTGTTATCACTCTTTCCAGTATTGAGGGGCATTTCCTTCCTAAACTTTTATTTGAAGTAGTGTGGAATGTCAATATCTTGATTATGTCATTATTTTCTCTTCTCAAGCCCAGTAGCTGTTATCACTCTCTCCAGTATTGAGGGGCATTTCCTTCCTAAACTTTTATTTGAAGTAGTGTGGAATGTCAATATCTTGATTATGTCATTATTTTCTCTTCTCAAGTCCAGTAGCTGTTATCACTCTTTCCAGTATTGAGGGGCATTTCCTTCCTAAACTTTTGTTTGAAGTAGTGTGGAATGTCAACATCTTGATTATGTCATTATTTTCTCTTCTCAAGTCCAGTAGCTGTTATCACTCTTTCCAGTATTGAGGGGCATTTCCTTCCTAAACTTTTGTTTGAAGTAGTGTGGAATGTCAACATCTTGATTATGTCATTATTTTCTCTTCTCAAGTCCAGTAGCTGTTATCACTCTTTCCAGTATTGAGGGGCATTTCCTTCCTAAACTTTTATTTGAAGTAGTGTGGAATGTCAATATCTTGATTATGCCATTATTTTCTCTTCTCAAGTCCAGTAGCTGTTATCACTCTTTCCAGTATTGAGGGGCATTTCCTTCCTAAACTTTTGTTTGAAGTAGTGTGGAATGTCAACATCTTGATTATGTCATAATTTTCTCTTCTCAAGTCCAGTAGCTGTTATCACTCTTTCCAGTATTGAGGGGCATTTTCTTCCTAAACTTTTGTTTGATGTAGTGTGGAATGTCAACATCTTGATTATGTCATAATTTTCTCTTCTCAAGTCCAGTAGCTGTTATCACTCTTTCCAGTATTGAGGGGCATTTCCTTCCTAAACTTTTGTTTGAAGTAGTGTGGAATGTCAACATCTTGATTATGTCATAATTTTCTCTTCTCAAGTCCAGTAGCTGTTATCACTCTTTCCAGTATTGAGGGGCATTTCCTTCCTAAACTTTTGTTTGATGTAGTGTGGAATGTCAACATCTTGATTATGTCATAATTTTCTCTTCTCAAGTCCAGTAGCTGTTATCACTCTTTCCAGTATTGAGGGGCATTTCCTTCCTAAACTTTTGTTTGAAGTAGTGTGGAATATCAATATCTTGATTATGTCATTATTTTCTCTTCTCAAGTCCAGTAGCTGTTATCACTCTTTCCAGTATTGAGGGGGATTTCCTTCCTAAACTTTTATTTGAAGTAGTGTGGAATGTCAATATCTTGATTATGTCATTATTTTCTCTTCTCAAGCCCAGTAGCTGTTATCACACTTTCCAGTATTGAGGGGCATTTCCTTCCTAAACTTTTGTTTGAAGTAGTGTGGAATGTCAATATCTTGATTATGTCATTATTTTCTCTTCTCAAGCAGAGTAGCTATTATCACTCTTTCCAGTATTGAGGGGGATTTCCTTCCTAAACTTTTATTTGAAGTAGTGTGGAATGTCAATATCTTGATTATGTCATTATTTTCTCTTCTCAAGCCCAGTAGCTGTTATCACTCTTTCCAGTATTGAGGGGCATTTCCTTCCTAAACTTTTGTTTGAAGTAGTGTGGAATGTCAATATCTTGATTATGTCATTATTTTCTCTTCTCAAGTCCAGTAGCTGTTATCACTCTTTCCAGTATTGAGGGGGATTTCCTTCCTAAACTTTTATTTGAAGTAGTGTGGAATGTCAATATCTTGATTATGTCATTATTTTCTCTTCTCAAGCCCAGTAGCTGTTATCACTCTTTCCAGTATTGAGGGGCATTTCCTTCCTAAACTTTTGTTTGAAGTAGTGTGGAATGTCAACATCTTGATTATGTCATAATTTTCTCTTCTCAAGCCCAGTAGCTGTTATCACTCTTTCCAGTATTGAGGGGCATTTCCTTCCTAAACTTTTGTTTGAAGTAGTGTGGAATGTCAACATCTTGATTATGTCATTATTTTCTCTTCTCAAGCCCAGTAGCTGTTATCACTCTTTCCAGTATTGAGGGGCATTTCCTTCCTAAACTTTTGTTTGAAGTAGTGTGGAATGTCAATATCTTGATTATGTCATTATTTTCTCTTCTCAAGCCCAGTAGCTGTTATCACTCTTTCCAGTATTGAGGGGCATTTCCTTCCTAAACTTTTATTTGAAGTAGTGTGGAATGTCAATATCTTGATTATGTCATTATTTTCTCTTCTCAAGCCCAGTAGCTGTTATCACTCTTTCCAGTATTGAGGGGCATTTCCTTCCTAAACTTTTGTTTGAAGTAGTGTGGAATGTCAATATCTTGATTATGTCATTATTTTCTCTTCTCAAGTCCAGTAGCTGTTATCACTCTTTACAGTATTGAGGGGCATTTCCTTCCCAAACTTTTGTTTGAAGTAGTGTGGAATGTCAATATCTTGATTATGTCATTATTTTCTCTTCTCAAGCCCAGTAGCTGTTATCACTCTTTCCAGTATTGAGGGGCATTTCCTTCCTAAACTTTTGTTTGAAGTAGTGTGGAATGTCAATATCTTGATTATGTCATTATTTTCTCTTCTCAAGCAGAGTAGCTATTAGCACTCTTTCCAGTATTGAGGGGCATTTCTTTCCTAAACTTTTATTTGAAGTAGTGTGGAATGTCAATATCTTGATTATGTCATTATTTTCTCTTCTCAAGCCCAGTAGCTGTTATCACTCTTTCCAGTATTGAGGGGCATTTCCTTCCTAAACTTTTGTTTGAAGTAGTGTGGAATGTCAATATCTTGATTATGTCATTATTTTCTCTTCTCAAGTCCAGTAGCTGTTATCACTCTTTACAGTATTGAGGGGCATTTCCTTCCCAAACTTTTGTTTGAAGTAGTGTGGAATGTCAATATCTTGATTATGTCATTATTTTCTCTTCTCAAGCCCAGTAGCTGTTATCACTCTTTCCAGTATTGAGGGGCATTTCCTTCCTAAACTTTTGTTTGAAGTAGTGTGGAATGTCAATATCTTGATTATGTCATTATTTTCTCTTCTCAAGCAGAGTAGCTATTAGCACTCTTTCCAGTATTGAGGGGCATTTCTTTCCTAAACTTTTATTTGAAGTAGTGTGGAATGTCAATATCTTGATTATGTCATTATTTTCTCTTCTCAAGCCCAGTAGCTGTTATCACTCTTTCCAGTATTGAGGGGAATTTCCTTCCTAAACTTTTATTTGAAGTAGTGTGGAATGTCAACATCTTGATTATGTCATTATTTTCTCTTCTCAAGTCCAGTAGCTGTTATCACTCTTTCCAGTATTGAGGGGCATTTCCTTCCTAAACTTTTGTTTGAAGTAGTGTGGAATGTCAATATCTTGATTATGTCATTATTTTCTCTTCTCAAGCCCAGTAGCTGTTATCACTCTTTCCAGTATTGAGGGGCATTTCCTTCCTAAACTTTTATTTGAAGTAGTGTGGAATGTCAACATCTTGATTATGTCATTATTTTCTCTTCTCAAGTCCAGTAGCTGTTATCACTCTTTCCAGTATTGAGGGGCATTTCCTTCCTAAACTTTTGTTTGAAGTAGTGTGGAATGTCAATATCTTGATTATGTCATTATTTTCTCTTCTCAAGCCCAGTAGCTGTTATCACTCTTTCCAGTATTGAGGGGCATTTCCTTCCTAAACTTTTATTTGAAGTAGTGTGGAATATCAATATCTTGATTATGTCATTATTTTCTCTTCTCAAATCCAGTAGCTGTTATCACTCTTTCCAGTATTGAGGGGCATTTCCTTCCTAAACTTTTGTTTGAAGTAGTGTGGAATGTCAATATCTTGATTATGTCATTATTTTCTCTTCTCAAGCCCAGTAGCTGTTATCACTCTTTCCAGTATTGAGGGGCATTTCCTTCCTAAACTTTTGTTTGAAGTAGTGTGGAATGTCAATATCTTGATTATGTCATTATTTTCTCTTCTCAAGCAGAGTAGCTATTAGCACTCTTTCCAGTATTGAGGGGCATTTCTTTCCTAAACTTTTATTTGAAGTAGTGTGGAATGTCAATATCTTGATTATGTCATTATTTTCTCTTCTCAAGCCCAGTAGCTGTTATCACTCTTTCCAGTATTGAGGGGAATTTCCTTCCTAAACTTTTATTTGAAGTAGTGTGGAATGTCAACATCTTGATTATGTCATTATTTTCTCTTCTCAAGTCCAGTAGCTGTTATCACTCTTTCCAGTATTGAGGGGCATTTCCTTCCTAAACTTTTGTTTGAAGTAGTGTGGAATGTCAATATCTTGATTATGTCATTATTTTCTCTTCTCAAGCCCAGTAGCTGTTATCACTCTTTCCAGTATTGAGGGGCATTTCCTTCCTAAACTTTTATTTGAAGTAGTGTGGAATGTCAACATCTTGATTATGTCATTATTTTCTCTTCTCAAGTCCAGTAGCTGTTATCACTCTTTCCAGTATTGAGGGGCATTTCCTTCCTAAACTTTTGTTTGAAGTAGTGTGGAATGTCAATATCTTGATTATGTCATTATTTTCTCTTCTCAAGCCCAGTAGCTGTTATCACTCTTTCCAGTATTGAGGGGCATTTCCTTCCTAAACTTTTATTTGAAGTAGTGTGGAATATCAATATCTTGATTATGTCATTATTTTCTCTTCTCAAATCCAGTAGCTGTTATCACTCTTTCCAGTATTGAGGGGCATTTCCTTCCTAAACTTTTGTTTGAAGTAGTGTGGAATGTCAATATCTTGATTATGTCATTATTTTCTCTTCTCAAGTCCAGTAGCTGTTATCACTCTTTCCAGTATTGAGGGGCATTTCCTTCCTAAACTTTTGTTTGAAGTAGTGTGGAATGTCAACATCTTGATTATGTCATAATTTTCTCTTCTCAAGTCCAGTAGCTGTTATCACTCTTTCCAGTATTGAGGGGCATTTCCTTCCTAAACTTTTGTTTGATGTAGTGTGGAATGTCAACATCTTGATTATGTCATAATTTTCTCTTCTCAAGTCCAGTAGCTGTTATCACTCTTTCCAGTATTGAGGGGCATTTCCTTCCTAAACTTTTGTTTGAAGTAGTGTGGAATGTCAACATCTTGATTATGTCATAATTTTCTCTTCTCAAGTCCAGTAGCTGTTATCACTCTTTCCAGTATTGAGGGGCATTTCCTTCCTAAACTTTTGTTTGATGTAGTGTGGAATGTCAACATCTTGATTATGTCATAATTTTCTCTTCTCAAGTCCAGGAGCTGTTATCACTCTTTCCAGTATTGAGGGGCATTTCCTTCCTAAACTTTTGTTTGAAGTAGTGTGGAATGTCAACATCTTGATTATGTCATAATTTTCTCTTCTCAAGCCAGTAGCAGTTATCACTCTTTCCAGTATTGAGGGGCATTTCCTTCCTCAAACTTTTATTTG
The DNA here is from genome assembly GCA_963932145.1 of Acanthosepion lycidas. Classification (NCBI taxonomy): domain Eukaryota; kingdom Metazoa; phylum Mollusca; class Cephalopoda; order Sepiida; family Sepiidae; genus Acanthosepion; species Acanthosepion lycidas. The sequence continues at coordinate 5,201,911 of OZ010575.1, read as the reverse complement.
AAGTAGTGTGGAATGTCAACATCTTGATTTTGTCATTATTTTCTCTTCTCAAGCCCAGTAGCTGTTATCACTCTTTCCAGTATTGAGGGGCATTTCCTTCCTAAACTTTTGTTTGAAGTAGTGTGGAATGTCAACATCTTGATTATGTCATTATTTTCTCTTCTCAAGCTAGTAGCTGTTATCACTCTTTTCAGTATTGAGGGGTATTTCCTTCCTCAACTTTTATTTGAAGTAGTGTGGAATTTCAACATCTTGATTATGTCATTATTTTCTATTCTCAAGCCCAGTAGCTGTTATCACTCTTTCCAGTATTGAGGGGCATTTCCTTCCTAAACTTTTGTTTGAAGTAGTGTGGAATGTCAACATCTTGATTATGTCATTATTTTCTCTTCTCAAGTCCAGTAGCTGTTATCACTCTTTCCAGTATTGAGGGGCATTTCCTTCCTAAACTTTTGTTTGAAGTAGTGTGGAATGTCAATATCTTGATTATGTCATTATTTTCTCTTCTCAAGTCCAGTAGCTGTTATCACTCTTTCCAGTATTGAGGGGCATTTCCTTCCTAAACTTTTGTTTGAAGTATTGTGGAATGTCAATATCTTGATTATGTCATTATTTTCTCTTCTCAAGCCCAGTAGCTGTTATCACTCTTTCCAGTATTGAGGGGCATTTCCTTCCTAAACTTTTATTTGAAGTAGTGTGGAATATCAATATCTTGATTATGTCATTATTTTCTCTTCTCAAATCCAGTAGCTGTTATCACTCTTTCCAGTATTGAGGGGCATTTCCTTCCTAAACTTTTGTTTGAAGTAGTGTGGAATGTCAATATCTTGATTATGTCATTATTTTCTCTTCTCAAGCCCAGTAGCTGTTATCACTCTCTCCAGTATTGAGGGGCATTTCCTTCCTAAACCTTTGTTTGAAGTAGTGTGGAATGTCAACGTCTTGATTATGTCATAATTTTCTCTTCTCAAGTCCAGTAGCTGTTATCACTCTTTCCAGTATTGAGGGGCATTTCCTTCCTAAACTTTTGTTTGAAGTAGTGTGGAATGTCAACATCTTGATTATGTCATTATTTTCTCTTCTCAAGTCCAGTAGCTGTTATCACTCTTTCCAGTATTGAGGGGCATTTCCTTCCTAAACTTTTGTTTGAAGTAGTGTGGAATGTCAATATCTTGATTATGTCATTATTTTCTCTTCTCAAGTCCAGTAGCTGTTATCACTCTTTCCAGTATTGAGGGGCATTTCCTTCCTAAACTTTTGTTTGAAGTATTGTGGAATGTCAACATCTTGATTATGTCATTATTTTCTCTTCTCAAGTCCAGTAGCTGTTATCACTCTTTCCAGTATTGAGGGGCATTTCCTTCCTAAACTTTTATTTGAAGTAGTGTGGAATGTCAATATCTTGATTATGCCATTATTTTCTCTTCTCAAGTCCAGTAGCTGTTATCACTCTTTCCAGTATTGAGGGGCATTTCCTTCCTAAACTTTTGTTTGAAGTAGTGTGGAATGTCAACATCTTGATTATGTCATAATTTTCTCTTCTCAAGTCCAGTAGCTGTTATCACTCTTTCCAGTATTGAGGGGCATTTCCTTCCTAAACTTTTGTTTGATGTAGTGTGGAATGTCAACATCTTGATTATGTCATAATTTTCTCTTCTCAAGTCCAGTAGCTGTTATCACTCTTTCCAGTATTGAGGGGCATTTCCTTCCTAAACTTTTGTTTGAAGTAGTGTGGAATGTCAACATCTTGATTATGTCATAATTTTCTCTTCTCAAGTCCAGTAGCTGTTATCACTCTTTCCAGTATTGAGGGGCATTTCCTTCCTAAACTTTTGTTTGATGTAGTGTGGAATGTCAACATCTTGATTATGTCATAATTTTATCTTCTCAAGTCCAGTAGCTGTTATCACTCTTTCCAGTATTGAGGGGCATTTCCTTCCTAAACTTTTGTTTGAAGTAGTGTGGAATATCAATATCTTGATTATGTCATTATTTTCTCTTCTCAAGTCCAGTAGCTGTTATCACTCTTTCCAGTATTGAGGGGCATTTCCTTCCTAAACTTTTGTTTGAAGTAGTGTGGAATGTCAACATCTTGATTATGTCATAATTTTCTCTTCTCAAGTCCAGTAGCTGTTATCACTCTTTCCAGTATTGAGGGGCATTTCCTTCCTAAACTTTTGTTTGATGTAGTGTGGAATGTCAACATCTTGATTATGTCATAATTTTCTCTTCTCAAGTCCAGTAGCTGTTATCACTCTTTCCAGTATTGAGGGGCATTTCCTTCCTAAACTTTTGTTTGAAGTAGTGTGGAATATCAATATCTTGATTATGTCATTATTTTCTCTTCTCAAGTCCAGTAGCTGTTATCACTCTTTCCAGTATTGAGGGGCATTTCCTTCCTAAACTTTTATTTGAAGTAGTGTGGAATGTCAACATCTTGATTATGTCATTATTTTCTCTTCTCAAGTCCAGTAGCTGTTATCACTCTTTCCAGTATTGAGGGGCATTTCCTTCCTAAACTTTTGTTTGAAGTAGTGTGGAATGTCAACATCTTGATTATGTCATAATTTTCTCTTCTCAAGTCCAGTAGCTGTTATCACTCTTTCCAGTATTGAGGGGCATTTCCTTCCTAAACTTTTGTTTGAAGTAGTGTGGAATGTGAACATCTTGATTATGTCATAATTTTCTCTTCTCAAGTCCAGTAGCTGTTATCACTCTTTCCAGTATTGAGGGGCATTTCCTTCCTAAACTTTTGTTTGAAGTAGTGTGGAATGTGAACATCTTGATTATGTCATAATTTTCTCTTCTCAAGTCCAGTAGCTGTTATCACTCTTTCCAGTATTGAGGGGCATTTCCTTCCTAAACTTTTGTTTGAAGTAGTGTGGAATGTCAACATCTTGATTATGTCATAATTTTCTCTTCTCAAGCCAGTAGCAGTTATCACTCTTTCCAGTATTGAGGGGCATTTCCTTCCTCAAACTTTTATTTGAAGTAGTGTGGAATATCAACATCTTGATTATGTCATTATTTTCTATTCTCAAGCCCAGTAGCTGTTATCACTCTTTCCAGTATTGAGGGGCATTTCCTTCCTAAACTTTTGTTTGAAGTAGTGTGGAATGTCAACATCTTGATTATGTCATTATTTTCTCTTCTCAATCCCAGTTGCTGTTATCAACCTTTCCAGTATTGAGGGGTATTTCTTTCCTCACCTTTTATTTGAAGTAGTGTGAAATGTCAATATCTTGATCATGTCATTATTTTCTCTTCTCAAGCCCAGTTATCACGCTTTCCAGTATTGAGGGGTATTTCATTCCTCCCCTTTTATTTGAAGTAGTGTGGAATCTCAACATCTTGATTACGTCATTATTTTCACTTCTCAAGCCCAGTAGCTGTTATCACGCTTTCCAGTATTGAGGGGTATTTCCTTCTTCACCTTTTATTTGAAGTAGTGTGAAATCTCAATATCTTGATTATGTCATTATTTTCTCTTTTCAAGCACAGTAGCTGTTATCATTCTTTCCAGTATTGAGGGGTATTTCCTTCCTCACCTTTTATTTGAAGTAGTGTGGAATGTCAACTTCTTGATTTTGTCATTATTTTCTCTTCTCAAGCCCAGTAGCTGTTATCACACATGCTAGTATTGAGGAGTATTTCCTTCTCACCTTTTTTTTGAAGTAGTGTGGAATGTCAACATCTGGATTTTGTAATTATTTTCTCTTCTAAAGCTAGTAGCTGTTATCAATCTTTCCAGTATTGAGGGGCATTTCCTTCCTTACCTTTTATTTGAAGTAGTGTGGAATGAAACATCTTGATTTTGTCATAATTTTCTCTTCTCAAGCCCAGTAGCAGTTATCAATCTTTCCAGGATTGAGGGGTATTTCCTTCCTCACCTTTTATTTGAAGTAGTGTGAAATGTCAACATCTTGATTATATCTTAATTTTCTCTACTGAAGCCCAGTAGCTGTTATCAATCTTTCCAGCAATGAGGGGTATTTCCTTGTCACCTTTTATTTGAAGTATTGTGGAATGTCAATATCTTGATTATGTCATTATTTTCTCTTCTCAAGCTAATAGCTGTTATCACTCTTTCCAGTATTGAGGGGCATTTCCTTCCTCAACTATTATTTGAAGTAGTGTGGAATGTCAACATCTTGATTTTGTCATTATTTTCTCTTCTCAAGCCCAGTAGCTGTTATCACTCTTTCCAGTATTGAGGGGTATTTCATTCCTCACCTTTTATTTGAAGTAGTGTGGAATTTCAACATCTTGATTATGTCATTATTTTCTCTTCCCAAGCCTAGTAGCTGTTATCATGCTTTCCAGTATTGAGTGGTATTTCCTTCCTGACCTTTTATTTGAAGTAGGGTGAAATGTCAACATCTTGATTTTGTCATTATTTTATCTTCTCAAGCCCAGTAGCTGTTATCACTCTTTCCAGTATTGAGGGGTATTACCTTCCTCACCTTTTATTTGAAGTAGTGTGGAATTTCAACATCTTGATTATGTCATTATTTTCTATTCTCAAGCCCAGTTGCTGTTATCAACCTTTCCAGTATTGAGGGGTATTTCCTTCTTCACCTTTTATTTGAAGTAGTGTGAAATCTCAATATCTTGATTATGTCATTATTTTCTCTTCTCAAGCACAGTAGCTGTTCTCACACTTGCCAGTATTGAGGAGTATTTCCTTCTCACCTTTTATTTGAAGTAGTGTGGAATGTCAACATCTTGATTTTGTCATTATTTTCTCTTCTCAACCCCAGTAGCTGTTATCACTCTTTCCAGTAGTGTGGGGTATTTCCTTCCTCACCTTTTATTTGAAGTAGTGTGGAATGTCAACATCTTGATTTTGTCATTACTTTCTCTTCTCAAGCCAGTAGCTGTTATCAATCTTTCCAGTATTGATGGGGATTTCCTTCTTAACCTTTTATTTGAAGTAGTGTGTAATGTCAACAACATGATCATGTCATTATTTTCTCTTCTCAAGCACAGTAGCTGTTATCACACTTTCCCGTATTGATGGAGTATCCTTCCTAACCTTTTGTTTGAAGTAGTGCGGAATTCCCACATCTTGATTATGTCATTATTTTCTCTTCTCAAGCCCTCTATCTATTATCTCTCTTTCCAGTATTGAGGGGTATTTCCTTCCTAACCTTTTGTTTGAAGTAGTGTGGAATATCAACATCTCGATTATGTCATTTTTTTCTATTGGAGTTACTTGCACTATCCATTTTACTTGTTTCAGCTGTTTAAGTTCTTCAGGTGATGTGTTCTCTTTTATTTTGTACGGTGTTTTTTTTGTCTGTGTTAATGTAGCACCAATTCTCAAGGATCAAAGAAAGTGCCCCTTGCCAAAGCCTCCAGATTTCACTCGCTCAAAATCGTTTTTAAATAATGAGCATAGAAATTTGTACAGAGCTGACAGTTTAGATATTTCTGAACTGCTTTTACGACATTCATGGCATCCATATTGAAGCCTCCAGCTAGCGAGATGATTTAAGAAAATGACTTGAGTTTTCAGCTTTTGGTTTTGTAACAATTTGCACGACTTATTCTATGTCCAAGCTCCTTATCCTCTACATTTAATTTTGCTATAATTAATACAAATCCAAATTACAACAAGTTTTCGTCAAATAAGGATTGCTGCACAATAAAAGTCGGTCGGATGACGAAGCGCATTGGGTAAGACTAATTATAGTTTTCCTTTTGCCATTTTATTTAAATATATATATCGAACCGGTATCCTCTACGGAACCGTCATTTACCCTGACATGCTTTTACCGATTGCGCCACAGAGAAGCGTTTCGATGAGCAAGGTCGATTTTACTGTTTTTAAACTACAAATCATGATTTTCTCTCATTTATTCCTATCTCCTCGATGCGTATCCAAATGTAAACAAATGACGTCACATATTATGAAATGGACAAAGCCCGGCAATTATTTTTAAAGACAATTTTGAAAAAATAAAAAGTGAAAAGCACCGATAAACATAAAAAATGTCTTAAAATAATTGTCGATCTTTGTCCATTTCATAATGTGTGACGTCATTTGTTTACATTTGCATACGCATCGAGTAGAAATGAGTGTACAAGAGAAAATCTTGGAGAATTGTCGTTTAAAAACAGTAAAATCGACCTCGCTAACCGAAACGCTGCTCTGTTGCTATATATATATATATATATATATATATATATATATATATATATATATATATATATATATATCGGTAGGTAACGAAAAGTTTGGTAATCTGTATGGATAATCCCAAGGAGGGTGTAATCCAGAGAGCTCAATGTCAAACCAGAGCAAATATTAATTTAATTAGAAAATATATATATATATATATATATACACACACACACACACATATATATATATGTATATATATATATATATATATATATATATATATATATATATATATGTATGTGTGTATGTGTTTGCAGATTTCATAAACTGATTAATAAAATTTGAACAATAAAATGCCAACAAAATTATAGCAATAGTGTCAATAAGGTTGATATATATATATATATATATATATATATATATATACATATATATATATATATACATTTGCTTAAAAGCCGCCATATTGGGCAGCATTTAAGCTAGCTCCTCTGGAGGGCTCTTCATCAAATTAGGTAGAGGGGGAGTAGATGCGATAGGCAACAAGAAACTACAGAAGAACTCAAAACTGATCACTGCATTTAAGAATTGCATTAATATTTTAGCTTACCTTTTTTGAAAGTTCAACAATAATTCTTCTGCCGCCACTTAATCTAAAGACAATTTGATGTACGTTGGTCCTTACTTTCCATACAAACAATTATATTTATTATTTATTTACTTTCCCTGGATTTTGCAATTAATTTCGATTAAGTTATAAAAGTTGTTATCGAGCAAAAAAAAAAAAAAAAAATCGTCGCAAAAAATCACAGTCATGAAAATTTGGCAATCCAAAATTTCAGGATTGCGGTTCTGGATCAAGCCGGGAAAGTTTTTAATTTGCTCTCGGAGTTGGCCTGATTCCAAAATGGTATAATATGTTGAACTACGGCCTGTAGGAGTAAAGTTGAAAAAACGTGACACAATGACACACAGACATTCGCATTTATTATGGAGAAGAAGGAGATGAGTTATTGAGAGTTGTGTCTCCTTAACTGAAAAAAATGATACCGATATTGTAAATAAAATTGATATTTATTATTTATTAACCTTTTGATTAAATTGAAGCATGAAGAGAAAGATTTTAATGTCGGAATTTTTTAACAGGCCTGTGTTCTTTTTCAACAATACATGATTAACTGATGAAATTTGGTATATTTGGTAGGACTACACATGCGCACGAGAGAGCGGTGTTGGGAATTTTACCGTTTTTTTTTTTATCTAGCCAAATTCATTTAGAGTCTTTCATTTTCTTTCCATCACTTTTTTAAGTAGGTATTCTACATTGTGATATAAGAAGATCTGCCAGGAATGGTGAAATATTTTAAGAGCCAAAATTTAATGTAGACGAAGTTGCTCTCTAGAAATTTATAGAGTCATAGTAAATTTATATGTACTTTGATCAGAGTAGCATTTTTTATGTCAAAATTGCGGTTTGTCCCGCTATGATGAACAAGCAACGCATTTGATGTATTATTTTGTAAAATCTCTCTTTCGTGTTCATATAATCTTTTATTTCTTGAGGTTTCTCCTATGTATTTTTGTGACAATTAGTACAGGCGATGGATATATATATATATATATATATATATATATATATATATATATATATATATAATGTAATGAAAAACAAACCACTTTAATGTACCATTACGATAATTTATTTCACCTAAATCCTTTTTTAAGGATTCAGGATCATCAGGTAAATCTTCCAACAACGAATTGAGAAAAAAAATGGGATTATTATATATTAGCTCTGTCCTAACATTGAGCTCTCCGGATTTCATCCTCTTTGGATTTACCAATTCGGTTTACCAAGTTCCTTATAACTTATATATATATATATATATATATATATATATATATATATATATATGTGTGTGTGTGTGTGTGTGTGTGTGTGTGTGTGTATTTAGGCAGCAAATTCTCTTTTAGGCATGTCTGATTAAATAAGTATCAAACATTATGTCTGCTTATTTTGATAATAATCCTTTCATATTCACGAATATTTTTCCGTATATTACAAACAAATGGGGCAAGACATGCACTGTAGCAGTTAAAATCACTTTTATTTCCCAATTACTTTACATCTCTTCCTGAGCTCATCATTGCACCTCCGATGATGATTTCAGAAAGTCCTGTTCTTACCTCATTTGATTGTAATATACAGAAAAAATATTCGTGAATATGAAAGGATTATTATCATAATAATCAGACTTAACGTTTGTAACTTTTTTCATCGGGAACCTCCCATATATATATATATATATATATATATATATATATATATATATATATATATATATATAATGAAATGGACAAAGTCCGACAATTATTTTTTAAGACATTTTTATGTTTATACATTCTTTTTCTATAGATACAAATATTTAAGTAAATGCTCTGTTCATAATAAACAGTATTAACAACATTTACCGGTCTGAATGTCCGAGAGATTCTCATAGAAAATATGTGTCCTCCGACAGGAATCGAACCTGTATCCTATACGGAACCGTCATATCCTGACGTGCTTTTACCGATTTAGCCACAGAGGAGCGATTTTATGGTTTTTAAACTACAATTTTCCATGATTTTCTCTCGTACATTCATATCTACTGGATGTGTAACCAAATGTAAACAAATAACATTCCGTTAAAGCACGTCAGTCTATATAACGGTTTCGTATAGGATACAGGTTCGATTCCTGTCGGAGGAAGCATATTTTCTATGACAATTTCTCGGACATTCAGGCCGGTAAATGTTGTTAATACTGTTTATTATGAACAGAGCATTTACTTAAATATTTGTATCTATAGAAAAAGAACGTATACATAAAAATGTCTTTATATATATATATATATATATATATATATATATATATATATATATATTGTGTGTATTTAGAGAGCATTTTTTCCTTCATACATATATTTATTTTATGTAAATTCTTTTCATAACGTCTGATAAGCATAATAACATTATCATTAAACGAAGAAAGAAAATCACAATATGAATCCATATTTTTTAATCCAATCTAAGCTTTCGGCTTACATAATCCATTATCAAAGATGACAATTTCTGTACAATATATTAAGCAATACACGGACAAGAAAGTGATGATAGCCTGTTTCTGTTTACATGGAAGATTTCCAAGCAACTATAAAATCGTGCATATAAGACGCTGGAAGCGAAAATCGCGTCGCAGCTCGTGACGTCACACATGACCACGCGAGAGTGAAATAGGAGAAGTATTAAGTATGTGAAGCCGTTGGTATAAACCAATGGCTTCTGTTATCAATTATAGACATTTAAGAATATTTGTGGAGATTTCATAGTTTATTTTTTTTAGGTTAGGTTTAAACTGTTTTATGCTTCAAGAATACAAATATACTTAAACTTGAAAACAATAAACAAAAAGTAAAAATTTTATTTATTGTTTTGCCATTTTTGTTATCTCTAGACATTTTTGTTGACGATGAGAGATCTTTATATGACCATGTTTCAATCAAAGTTCTCCCCCGCATCGCCTTTATTCTTTGCCCGTTTCTAAGTTTGTTTACAAAGAATTTTGATAACTTCTCTCTCTCGGAAAGCAAATATCATAGTCGGCAGTATCCAAGCGGCACTTCGGCTTTGTTTTATGTATTAATTACCAAATTGCAATTCATTAGGATTCTAAATTTATC
>OZ010575.1:5137062-5189562 GCA_963932145.1 Acanthosepion lycidas | reverse complement strand
CCGACCAGATACAGAAACAATGGCAAAATAAACCGCTTCATGGTCAATACTCTGCCCGTACCAAACAAGCTGACGTAGACAAAACCCGTACCCATCAGTGGCTACGTAGTGCAGGGTTGAAAGTTGAAACTTAAGGTTTTATCGTTGCTGCACAGGACCAATGCTTGTTAACTAGGAATTATCAAGCACCTATACTAAAATATTGTGTCAGCCCAAAATGCAGATTCTGTGATAAATATCCAGAAACAATTGATCATCTTGTATCAGGTTGCAAGATATTGGCACCCACTGAATATAAAACCCGGCATGACAGAGTGGGCCAATATCTGCACTGGAAAATTTGCAACTTCTACCGGAAGGAAACTGAAAGAAACTGGTATGAACACCACCTAGACCCGGTTAGGGAGTTTGGACCTGTTACAATTCTATGGGACTACACAATTCACACTGACAGAACAATCAAAGCCACCCGCCCAGACGTTGTTATTAGAGACCACAAACAAAAAAGTGTCTCGTTATTGATATGGCAGTCTCTGCAGACTGCAATGTATCTTCGGAGATATTCAAAAAGCTATCAAAATACAAGGACTTTGAAATCGAAATCTCAAAAATGTGGCACATGGGAACATCAACAATTTCTGTTGTAGTTGGAGCCCTCGGATTGGTTAAAAAAGACTCCAGTAGACTAATTGAAGGGATTCCTGGAAGTCCATGCGTCAAAGAAATACAAAAGATTGTTCACACAAGAATAGACCACACTTTACGGGAGCACATTTATTTAGGACGACAGCTGGGATCCCGTCACCTCCGCTTGCCTTATAGGAGTCTAATTTAGAAATTTAGACCAGTGAAGGGGTTATGCACACATCACACAGCAGAGACTCTGTTCTATGGGGAAATCAGGTGTAGGAACTCCAGATTAGTCGTGTTGAGTTGGAAGAGAATTTCAGAGCAACTTTATGTGCCATAGATGTCAGGACTTCGAATTGAGGAGGGATTGAGGATTTGCTGTTGTTCATCCCACTATTGTAGAACCACCAATAACCATAGGACCGTAATCGCGAAATGATATACGTTGTTTCATTCTATCAACAAATAGTAACTTCGCTTCCTTAAGCACTCACTATGAGACAAGGGGTTGTAGGGTAGTAAATAATTTATCACCCACAAGGACGCGGAGACACTTTTGGAGTCTATCGAGACTGGAGAGCAAAAACTTTGCAGCTCTTGCCTATACAGGATGCAACAACAGAATTGTCCAAATCGTGTAACAGCATAATTGCTCACTCACAAAATGATTAATATCTAAAAAAAATAATAAAAAAACTCCCCCAAAACTGAGTTTAGGTTTTCAGATAAGGCGTTTGGCCATCTTGACACCATTTGTTGTAAGAATCATTGAAAAACCCGTTGAGTTATTCAGCAACAAAAAGAACAGGTAAAAATCGTTTTGTGTCAGCCTCACTGTGTCTTTACAACTGAGCAATGGTGTGAGGAAAAGATCATTCTGGCTGCCAATAATGGTACCAAGATTCATACTCTGACTTCCATCTTCAAAGTCCATTCAAGAACCATCAAGAGAAGTTTAAAAAAACAGGGAATAGTCAAAATGAAAACAGGATTGGTAAGTCACGACAGGAAGAGAGATCATCATTTCAACTTAGAGCTGAAGATATCAATTAAAAAAGATCCAACTCAATCATTAAGACGTTTGGTACGTGAGAGGGAGAGGAGTTTCAGCTATGAAAGACCAAACAGCAGTGAAAAAAAGACTTGAAAATGAAATCGTACGTGAAACCTGTAAGGCAACTTGTTCCAGGACAGAAAATTAGAAGGTTAGAGAGGGCGAAGATCATCTTGAATAAGTTGGAAAATTATCCTGAAATTATATATATATATATATATATATATATATATATATATATATATATATATATGAACTTTATTTTAATCCTTCATGAGCTTCCGATCCTTAGTTATGATTAATTAATGATGGACCTGTTATTTTAGTTTATGATCGAATTCATCACGATTTTTCTGTTATGGTTGGAAAGTAATTATATATTCCTATTGGCCAAAACCTCGGAGAATTCCAGTAAGATATCATTCTTAAGATGCAACGCTTCAAAGTTTAATCTAACAAATGGACAATTTTGCAAATTACATGACTTGGACAATTTTGTCGTTACATCCCGTATATGGCAACAGTTGTCCATTATTGGCCTGGTCTAATAGATCAGCAGGAGGGGTGGTAAAAAAAAAAACATTTTCAAAAATAGGACCAAATAAGTGTTTTGTGAAGGAATTGTTTCTAAGTCGGTAAATGTAGTTCTGAGAGGATAGAATTAAGAAGTTTCCCCGAACAATGTAGAAAATGATAGAAAAAAAATTTTGCCATAAAGATAAAACTTAAAAGATATAATTAAAATAAAAACTTGAATGAGGCGTTTAACCAATACAAGGTCTGAACAAAATTAACGATAACCCCCCCCAAAAAAAAAACAAAACAAATGAAAACTACAGGATAAAGTTTACTTTTTTCAGAGGCAGTCATTCACTCCTGTAGTTCGTTGCTACTAACAAGCAGGGATCTTTTCTCCTGATGATTGCCATGTTGGTCGAAGCTAAAATATTAATCTACGCCCAGGCTTTTTCCCTATTTCACCTTTCTTAACAGAACTACTTCTCTCCCAAACACACGTACAGAACAGTATCATGAAATCAAAAGAAAATGGTTCAACCCATCAATGCAGCAATAAAATCAATATCTGCACACGTGACAATAATTCACGTAATTTTCAGTTAGCAATATGAAAATAGCGTTCTCTAAATTCTTCCAGTTGCTAGGGACATTTTGTTTTTTTATTATTAGTTACTTTGTTTAAATAAATTCATTTCGTTTTTTGCCTTGAGAAAGTCCACATTGAACGAAACGCGTCGGCAACAAATACAGTTTTCCTATTGTCTTTTAGATTTATCTCTCTCTCTCTCTTTTTATATATATATATATATATATATATATATATATATATATATGTGTGTGTGTGTGTGTGTGTGTGTGTGTGTGTGTGTTATTTTTAGTGGATACGCGTATTTGACTAAATATTCCGTTTTTTTTTGTTTTTAGAGTGTTTATTGCATTATTTGCTATATTGCTGAGATGAGCTAAACATTTATTTACATTATTCGGAATATTGTCCTCATCTTTGTAGCCATACCTGTCACAATGTTCCGGCCGTTGTACGCTCCGGCCTCCTTTATTTCGCTCACTGTGGTAGATTGTTAGATCCAGTGATAGGACCCAAAGACTTGTGAGTTCAATACCTGATTAAGGCAGTGGAGAACTCGGAGAGAGGAATTAATAGGAGATAACTGACATCCATTAGAGATGGCACGTGGAACTAGAGCAGTCTACCTCAACGAGCGAAATAAAGGGTTCAGTTCGACATTGCAACCACTTGAAGAAGGCCGGAGTGTACAACGACCGAAACGTTGTAATAAATATGGCGACAAAAATGAGGACAATAGTCCGAATAATGTAAGTAGTGTACATAATACCTCATCTCAGAAATATAGACAGATACTGAAGGGCCGAAACGTTGCAATAAATATGGCGACAAAGACGATGACAATAGTCTGAATAATGTAAATAGTGTACATAATAACTCATCTCAGAAATATAGACAGATACTGAAAGGCCGAAACGTTGTAATAAATATAGCGACAAATATGAGGACAATAGTCCGAATAATGTAAATACTGTACATAATACCTCTTCTCAGAAATATAGACAGATACTGAAAGGCCGAAACGTTGTAATAAATATAGCGACAAAGATGAGGACAATAGTCTGAATAATGTAAATAGTGTTTATTTCACGTATTGATTTCGTAATTATCATTGTTCAGCTTGTCTCCATTGGCTCCGATACAGGGAATTTATTAGATAATTGTTTCTTATCTCGTCTTTGTCTTTTGTGTATCATAGTTATTTTAACCTTAATGCAAATCATTTGTATAGGATAATTCTTTGTCTGTGCAGTGTATATTGACTTAATTGATGGCTTTTATACATCAATGCCTTAATACACTTAATTATCATAGAAGTGTTTATTTTAATCTCTTCAGTTTATATTGATTTAATTGATAACTTTTTGTTGTCTGCCTCTTTTCAAACACTTACTTCTTATAGACATTTTTTTTTATTTCTGCATTCTGCATTGACTGGATATAATTTGATGCCTGGGTTTTAATATAACCATTTTAGATAGAATTGTTTTGTAACAACTTGTGCACCTTTGATACCAACGTTTTCATTTACTTCTTAAATAATGATTTGTTTTATCTCTACAGTTTTTTGATGTCTGGGTCATAATACAGGATGTCCATAAAGTCCATGTGCACTTTAACAAATTTATAACTTTATTTGTATTTGCGATAGAAATAATTTGTAAAAAGGATTAGAAAGAAGTAAATCTATAACTTTTTATGTCTTATTGAAATTTTATTTAAGTTTCCACATGTCCTCCGTCATTAGCAATACAAAGGGTAATACGATTTTGCAGTTCACGGAAAACATTTGCCAACTGATTTACACTAATACCTGAAACCACATTAGTTATTTTAGCTCTACTTAAAACTAGGTACATTAAACTTTATAACATTTTTTACAAATTATTTCTATCGCAAATACAAATAAAGTTATAAATTTTTAAAAATGCACACGAAATTTATGAACACCCTGTATATTCTCAAAGAATTATTTTTCTTCTTAAAGTTAAAATTTAGTTAATTCTTGCAGAATTTTTTTTTTTATCTCTGCCGTCTACATTGATTGGATAGATATCTCTTTGATGTCTGGGCCTCAATACAATATTTTTTTTATACAATGTTTCCTTATCTCTGCATTTAACTATTTTACTGGACCATGAACTGGCTTGGTCGCAATACGACAACATCCTATAAAATTTCCTTTAATCTTTCCAAAATGTATGTTCACAATTTTTCGGCATTTTGGTTTTCCGCTTAAAAATTTCTTCACTCAAATTTTGTTCTTGGCTACCATTAATAGGAAATAGTACAATCAGATAATATTTGATTACATGTTCGGGGAAAGGTGATCGATTAGGAACAGTGCAAATAATGATGATGGCATTCAATAATATTTACCAAAAACAGATCCTCTCTTAGAAGACAGCACCTTTTTTCAGCATATATTAAATAAAGAAAAAATATAAGATTTTTAAATTTCAATTTAAAATCATTTCACTCAAAAGTAATACAAACCACGATGCTGCAAGAGGTTACTACAAAAGCAACAAAAAGTGCAATAAAAGAGTTCAAGATGACGCTAAAGAAAATCAACCAGACCCAAGCGAGTATACCGTCAGATGAAACACATCAAAATAGTTTTGAAAAGTGCTACATATAAAAAATAGTATTAAAAAGTGCTACATGTAAAAATAGTTTTAAAAAGTGCTACATGTAAAAATAGTATTAAAAAGTGCGACATAAAATATTGTATTAAAATGATACATATGAAAATCCTTTTTAAAAATGCTGGATATAAAAACATTATTAAAAAGTGCTACATATAAAAAGATAAAAACTTGACATGTATAGCTTTTAAGTATAGAAAATTAGGAAATCAGCCAAGTTCGATACCTTGGTTTCAAACTTTCTGCATCTTCATGCGTTTTTTATCAATTCTAACGCTTTATTTTTTAAAAATAAAAATTTACGAATAAATATATAAGTACATTTGTCACCGAAAAACCCTTTCAGTTATTCTGTTAGAAAGAGAACTCGTTAAAATCGTTTTGTGTCAGCCCCACTCTCTTCCTAAATGAGCAATGGCAAGAGAAAAAAGATCATTGAGGTCTTTAGCAATGTTACCAGCATTCATACTTTGGCTTCCATCTTCTAAAATACAGCTGTTCAAAACTTAATCTAACAATTGGACAATTTTGCTTTTACATCCGCTATATATATATATACATATATATATATATATATATATATATATATATATATATATATATATATATAAATTTTAGTTTTCTTTCTATATACTTGTTGCAAAATAAGATTCACACACACACAGACTCACATACACGAACTCTCCCACAGATATATATATATATATATATATTAAAAATGTGTGTATTTAGGCGGCATTTTTTGATTGATACATGTTTCATTAAATAATATAGACACGTGTTGTCTATTTACTTTATGTTATATAAATTCTTTTCATACCGTCTGATATGCTTAGATAGGATTAAAAATATGTATCAATATTGTGATTTTCTTTAAATGATAATGTTATTAAGCTTATCAGACAATCTGAAAAGAATTTACACAAAATAAATAGACAGCATTTGTCTATATTATTTAATGAAACATGTATCAATATATATATATATATATATATATATATATATATATATATATATATATACCGTATATTTTGGCATCATATTTTAATTTAAGCATGTATGATTAATCAATTAAGCCACGTTGTGTTTGTTTATTCTTTATAAGATCCTTTCATAATCACGTGAAAGCTTTGTTGTTTCATGATTAAAGAGAGAGACGAGGTACCATGGCTGTGCTTTTGTTCATTTTATTTTTCCGGGTACTTTTGATATATTTTTTCAGGGTTATTATAGCGAGGACAATTGTAGATCAGAAGTATTAGGTTGGTGCAAAAAAAATGTCGTTTTTTGACGTTCAACTTCAAAAGAAAAGCGACATTATTTTTACACCAACCTAATACTTGTCTTTGTGATTAAGCTGTTAACGATTGAAGTCATGTGGAAACGGTGATTTCTTTATTTTTTCTTTATTGTAAAGTTTATAATGTAGGGGAGATAACTTAGTTAAGCACTGGATTCTTGTGGTTATAATTATAATATAATAAATATAAACTACAACCATTTCAGAACATTTGTTCTATATTCATAATTAATTATGTTAAGCGTTGGTTTTAATTCTTTAATAAGGATGGCTTCATGAATTTATAGTTTCTGCTTATTACGTTCTTGGTGAAGTATACGGGTATTATCGACTAATATACCTCTAAATTCTACAATAACGCTATCAAGACAGCTCACTCTATACATGAATGATTCATCTTCTATTGCACAACATCGGCAAAAACATTTCTGTCCACATTCACAGTTCAGAAGTATATATATATATATATATATATATATATATATATATATATATATATATATATATATATATATATATATATATCGAGGACATGAGCACGTGGCTGAATTATTACAGGGCTTGCTTTATGGCCATGAGATCCGATATATATATATATATATATATATATATATATATATATATATATATATATATATACTCAGTCAGTTATGAGCCATGCGTGATACACACTTAGGCGACCATGTATCTTTCGGTACATGACTGACGAGGCAGATTTTTCCCGCAGTAGGTTACCATTTCTTTCTGCGGTAGACCAGTTGCCATCCAAGGCTACAGAACCCGGTCTGTCCTGCTACTTACCCATAGCTGGCCTCAAAATGTTAAATTACATAAAATTAGTCAAAATTATAATTTCCCTTGCTGTTGATAACATTTTCTCATCGGTCACAAAGTTTTTTCCCCTGGTTTTGCGCTGAAAAATTCTCCTGGTTTTGAGC
The DNA here is from genome assembly GCA_963932145.1 of Acanthosepion lycidas. Lineage (NCBI taxonomy): Eukaryota > Metazoa > Mollusca > Cephalopoda > Sepiida > Sepiidae > Acanthosepion > Acanthosepion lycidas. The sequence continues at coordinate 5,181,887 of OZ010575.1, read as the reverse complement.
TGAAAAATCCGTCCAACACAACCCTCAATTAATCATCAGTATTGAACGTTACACGGCGAAAAGGCATTGAAAAGAGATTGACAAAGATGGAAATCTCATGGTACCATGTCTGGAGAACACGAAGAATGAGGCAACACTTCCCATCCAAATTCTTGAATAACGGTTTTTGTCATATTGGCGATGTGTGGACGGGCGTTATCGTGTTGAAGAAGACTCTCTGTCACAAACTCGGTCTTTTTTTCTGAATTACTTTTTTACTGAGATCTTTCAGTTGTTGAACGTAGAGCTTGGCATTTACCGTTTGGTTTCGCTCAAGCAATTCATAATGAATTACGACTTCAAAGTCCCGCTATACACACAACCTTGTCTTTCGAGAACGAAGGTCTTGTTTTGCTCAAAACGTCGACCAGAGCGCTCCCCAACTTCCAGGTCAAAATTTCCGTTTTTTGAAGTGCGAAAGCCAAAGTCAGGAGGTACTTTGAGATATTGCGCCATCTCCATACACGTCACAAACCTCACGATCTGCTTTGGCGGCATTAATTCCTCGATTACATGCAAAAAGCATAGGTCGCTCAAATTATTTTCTTCCCTATGAATGGACAAGCATTATCAGTCTTGAAAATGACAAATATTAAGCAGAGGAAAAACATTTAATTAATTAGTGACACCCCTATCTATCTATATTGCAACCAATAAATCTCTCTCTCTCTCTCTCTCTCTATATATATATATATATATATATATATATATATATATATATATATATATGTATATATATATATATATGTGCGCCTGAGCAATTGTCTGCAATAGGGATTGGCTAGCCGCCCTAGTAGACGGGTATACTTGAATACGAGAGGCCAGCTATTATTATTATTAATATTATTATTTTCTTTGATTTCTTTCCGGGTCCCGCCCAGGGACCTAGGTTTATAAATGGCATCATGACACTTCCCATTGACAAAAAAAAAAAAAAAAAAAAATTACACAGATAAAGCCCTTCGTACTTGGGCTGTACTTGTGAAAACATTTTTTTGTCTCTGTTTGAGGCATGGACTTCCAGGAATCCCTTCGATTAGTCTACTGGAATCTTTTCCAACCAACCTTAGGGCTCCAACTACAAGAGGGATTGCTGATGTTCCCATGTGCCATGTGAGATTTCTATTTGAAGATCCTTGTATTTTGATAGCTATTTGAATATCTTCAAAGATAAATTACAGTCTGCTGGGACTGCCATATCAATAAGGAGACACTTTTTTTTTAAATAACAATGCCTGGGCGGTTGGCTTTGATTGTTCTGTCAGTGTGTATTGTGTAGTCCCATAGAATTGTTACAGGTCCAAACTCCCTAACCGGGTCTAGGTGGTGTTCATACCAGTTTCTTTCAGTTTCCTTCCGGTAGAAGTTGCATATTTTCCAGTGCAGATATTGGCCCACTCTGCCATGCCGGGTTTTATATTCAGTGGGTGCCAATATCGTGCAACCTGATACAAGATGATCAATTGTTTCTGGATATTTATCACAGAATCTGCATTTTGGGCTAACACAATATTTTAGTATATGTGCTTGATAATTCCTAGTTAACAAGCATTGGTCCTGCGCAGCAAGGATAAAAACTTCAGTTTCCGCTTTCAACCCTGCACTACGTACCCACTGATGGGTACGGGTTTTGTCTACGTCAGCTTGTTTGGTACGGGCAGAGTATTGGCCATGAAGCGGTTTATTTTGCCATTGTTTCTGTATCTGGTCGGTTGCATTTGGCTTTGCCGTCTTCTTCTTCTTCTTCTTCTTCTTCTTCTTCTTCTTCTTCTTCTTCTTATTATTATTATTATTATTATTATTATTATTATTATTATTATCTCTGTCTATGATTGCCAGGATTCCATGCTAGTTTATTCCTCATATTAAAATGATACAGATATAATTGTGTTACATGCTACTAATACATGAGGGGAGGGCACCTATGAATTGAAAGACAATGTCACATTGCAATGAATGGCCTTTTTGGCTGCATTTCTAGCAGACCACCTTCTCTTCTGCATATATCATAAGATACAGGGAAAAGAAATCGGTTAAGTAATGTGGAATAGAATTTGTCAAGGGTCTACGACTTCATTGAGAAACAGACGTAGTAAAAAGGGGTGGGGTGATGTTTACAGTCTTGTGGGGACATTCCGCTCCCCTTCCTCCCCTAATGTTGGTCTGTAAGACTTGGTCAAAACAGGAAGTTCTTTCAGCTGTCATATATGGACCACTAAGTTTCGCTCTTCTTATTACACACACACACACACACGAACGCATGTAGACGACTTCATTAAGTGAGGGTCAAAGAGAAAGAAACACACTCGGTTTTTGAGGAGCTCTGAAGCTGTCCACACCCCAGTTGCAATTATTTCCAATTGTGCTTGGCTTTTAAATTTTTTTTTCTTTTTTTAACTTTATTTTTCTCTCTTTATAGTTTCACTTCCGCTACAATTGCACAATCCTTCCAGCCTGCGTACTTTCTTTGTCTTTCTTTTTCCATTCTGAGTCACTCGCATGAATTTATCTTTCTTTCTTTATCTCTTTCTTTTTTCTTTTTTTTGTTCTTTTTCCATTCTGAGTCACTTGTTTGACTTTTTCTTTCTTTCTTTCTTTCTTTCTTTCTTTCTTTCTTTCTTTCTATTCCGAGTCATTTGCTTCCATTTCTCGTTCTTTCTTTCTTTCTGTCTTTTTCTTTCTTTCTTTTTTTGATTCTGAGTCATTTGCTTGTATTTATATTCCTTTCTTTCTTTCATTCTTTCTTTTTTTCTTTCTTTCTTGTTTCACCTCCTTTCTTTCTCCTTACTATTTGTCTACATCACCTACTTCTTTTTTTCTTCTTCCCTTTGTTCATTCTTTCCTTCCTTCCCCCTCCCCCTTTCTTTCTTTCATTCTTTCTTTCTTTCATTCTATTCCAATTCCTCTCTTCCTTTCTTTTACTTTTCTTTCACCAATATTTTCTCTTTCTTTTTTCATTTCTTTCTTATTTTCCTTTTTTTCCTTTATTTTCTTCCTTCCTGGATTATTCTCTATCTTTACATTTCTTCCTTCCTTCCTTCCTTCCTTCCTTCTTTTCGCTGTCTTTCTTTGAATTCTTTCCTCCTCTTTCTTTCTTTCTTTCTTTCTTTCTTTCTTTCTTTCTTTCTTATCCAAGTCATCCAGTCTTTGCATTTATTTTACACAGCATCTTGACCAATATTCTCTGACGATCAGCGCAGTTTCTCATATTTTGAGATAAGCCATTTTAATTTTTTGCTTTTATCCCAATCATAAAGCCGTTATGTTCTTCTACCTTCCCTGTAATCTCTTGTTGTTATTAGTTGAAATGAAGTGATAAAAACAACAGTCTTGCTTTGTGTGCCATGAAAAATTCCGTAAAAAGATTAAATTTTCTTTGTTAATGGGAAGAACTATATAAATTTCATTACTAAATGAAATAATCTAAGTTAAAATTAATGCCTTATATGAACAGCTTGTTAACGATAGCAACACAACGGGTGTCCCTTTTATCTTATTTTCTTAGTAACTAGTTATGAAAATATTTCTGCTCTCAAACAGCAAATCTTCGTCTTTCGTGCCCCAATATCCGCTCTTGCCCAAAGGCAGGAGAACCAAAAAAAAAAAAAAAAAAAAAGAAGTGTCATGCAGGTGAGACATTAAGTGGTGATAACGATTGGTTTAAATCTCGCCAGTGGGTCACGTGCTCAGAAAACATCCTTTTATGACAGGCCGGAAAACTCCCACTTCAGTGCTGGGCACAAATTTATTAATAAAGAACTCGGCTTATCACGAGTTTGCATGAAAGGTTAAATTGTGACAACTTGATTAAAGAGTGAATTCTGATTAAAACTGGGACCTCTTTCTCTTTCTCTCTCTCTCTCTCTCTCACTATATATATGTATATATATATATATGTTTAAAAATATTTTTAATGTATACTCCTATTTGAGTTTTTATGAATTTATTTATTTAACAGTACATTTATCAATTTTCATCTACCAGCCTGAATATATAAGAACCAAATAAGTGTGTGTGTGTATGTTATTTGGTTCTTATATATATTATATATATATACCCGTTCTTCTTTCTTCTGTTACACCCTCTCTCTCTTTCATACATTTCCCTCTCAACCTGGTTTCCCACTCCCACACAGACACTCTGAATAAAATTTTGATACCCGGGGTTATATTTTCCGATTTCTTTTTGAATTTGTAAGCCTGATGAATGGTATCGTGATTACGATTCCAAAGCAATAAATTATAACCATGGAATATTAGTGTTTGAGCCTTTTATATTATATTCTTTTCTTACTCTGTCCTGGACATTGAGTTCTATCCTCTTGGGAATGTATATATATCTTTTTTATAGATACAAATATTTAAGTAAATGTCCATAATAAACAGTATTAACAATATTTACCGGCCTGAATGTCCGAGAAATTGTCATAGAAAATATGCTTCCTCCAACAAAAATCGAACCTGTATCCTATACGGAACCGTCATATAGCCTGATGTGCTATTACTGATTGAGCCACCGAGGAGCGTTTCGGTTTAGCAAGGTCAATTTTACTGGTTTTAAACTAAAATTTTCCATGATTTTCTCACGTACATTCATATCTGCTCAATGCATATCCAAATGTAAACAAATGATGTCACATATGAAATGGACAAAGTCCGACAATTTTTATGTTTATATATATATATATATATATATATATATATATATATATATATATATATATATAGGGATGGATTTTTCATACTTTTAATTTATTTGTTTAAACGTTATTTTAAGTGGAAACTCATATTTGAGTAAATTCTCTGTTTTATTTATTCATTAAACAGTATATTTATTTATTTCCGTCTATCGGGCTGCATGTTTCAGAAATCTTCGAATGATCTTTACTAAGACTGCGTGTATATATATATATGTGTGTGTATAGATTGTCGACATGTTATAATTTAAATTTTGAACAAGCGCTTTCTTTGTTTTTAATTTTGTTGACTGCACAGTATAGTAGATTTAGTTGGGCAACGTCTTTGAGAAAAAGAGCATCATGATGCAATTCACATTGTCAGAAATTTGGAAACGGCATCATGTACTCTTTGGCATTCGCGCCGGAAACTCCAATACGAAGATTTCATTTCAAAGTGTTCAGTCTGTGAATCTGAGGACAGTGCAGGGGATTCGGAAAAGAGTGGGAAGACTCTAATGGTGATTACGAATGTACAGCAGTTCTGAAAACTCACCCTGATCGTTCTGATAAGAAAACAACTTCCGAATTTTTTGGTGAGGACTTCAGACTCAACACAAAGGTTTACATCAGTTGCCTTAAGGTAGTGCTGCCCTGAGTGAGGAGGAGGGTGGCTGATGGAAGACCCTATGTCTGGAAACAAGACTCTGCACCATGCGACACAAACAGGAGAACCCAGTCATAGATGTCAAACAAATTCTGCGACCGCATCATCCCTTACTTCTGGCCACCTAACTCCGCAGACTGCAACTTTCTTGATGGGGATAAACCGAAAGCAAGGATTATGTCAGCATTCACCTACTTAAACGAGGAGACCGTCCAGAAAAGATGCAGGAGATTCTAAAGTCGTTTGGAGGCCGTGATTGAAGCCAATCGAGATTTTATTGAATAAATTGCCTCATTACTATTTCAAGATATTTTTGTGTAATTTTGATAAATATAATCTGTTAAAATGTAATGTCAGTATTATTTTCAACTTATCCATTGCACTCCATATATATATATATATATATATATATATATATATAACAAATGCAAAACAGGAAAATTATGTCGATGAAACAGGTACGGAATTTCGTCTTTGGTTTAATACGCAAGAAGAATCCATCAAAAACATCAATTTCACCGTAACTGCACGTTCCAACGAATCAGGCCATGGTAGTGATAATGTTAGATGCGGCCGAGTTAAAAGACATTTAAAAATAAATTCGCACATTTTAGGTTTAAGTAAGAATTTAGCCGTATTCAATGAATATAGTTTTCACAAAAAGCCTTTTACAAAACATCTATAACCCTAATCATGGCTAACAACGAGGCCCCAAACTGTACAATCGACACCTGCACCATTAACACCATTAATGAAATGTCCAAATTCAGATTTTTTTTATTTTTATTTTTGGTTGGGAAAGGAGAGAGGCATGTCCGAAAATTTCAGTTTTTAAAATTTTTCTCACCCTCCTTCCATTTGGTCAAAAGGCCGACCAATATTCTATAAGGAGTATTAGGTTTGTTATCAATATTATTGATTTTATTGTTTTTTTTTTATCTTTCATCGGCCAACTATATCTACACACACACACATACACAAACACAGACACATACACAAACACAGACACACACGTATAAACACAAATACACATCTTCTCAGTGGTGTAATTGTTAGCAAGTTTGTCTCGCTAGTTCAATTACGACTGAATAATGAGCTTGATCCTCATTAGGTGCTCCATACTTTGGCCTTGTGCCATATCTAAGCTACACGTAGTAAATCACAATATATATATATATATATATATATATATATATATACTAGTTTAAAAGCCGCACTTAAGCTAGTTGCTGCGGAGGGCCCTTGATTGGGCCTTCATCACAATAGCTAGGGTGGGGTAGCTGCGAGCCATAGGCAACAATAAACTACAGAAGAACTCAAAATTGATTGCTGCATTTACGTATTGCATTAATATTTAAGCTTACCTTTTAAAAGTTCAACGATAATTCTTCTACCGCCACTTAATTTAAAGACAATTTGATGTACGTAGGTCTTTACGTACAAACAATTATTTTTATTGCATGTGTGACTTTCGTTGGACTTTGCAATTCATTTCGATTTTTCTCAAGTTTATTTCCAAGTTATAAAAATTGTTATCGTACAAAAAAATTGTCTCAAATACGCACACACACACAGACACACGCACACATAAACACATAAACACAGATACACTTAACTTCCCCATGGTTTAATGCTTAGAAGGTTTTTCTCGCTAGATCAATTACTACTGAATAATGAGTTTGATACCCACTGGGTGCTCCATACTTTGGCCTTGTGCCATATCTAACTACACTTAGTAAATATCTCTCTCTCTCTATCTCATCACAAAGGAACAGATCTTCAGAACTGGAACCAATGCCTGGTACTGCTTTCACTCATAGCATTATCCCCAAAGGCTTCACATATTCGGTGACTTGATGCGGCTGCGGACAAGTCAACCTTGAAGTCAAAAAGCAGAAAACCACGAACGAGATGCTTTGACACCGCCATGTTTCCTTGCCGCTGCTCGAGCTATGACTGATATATGTGCGCAACGCACCTGAAGTAGTCAGGAGTAATGCAACCGTCCCCACCAAAAAATATAAAAAAATAAAAACACCGTTCCCGGCACGTGATGCAGTCATTTGAGTATCAGTGACCACTTCTTCCTACACGAAGTAAAAAAAACAAAAACAAAAACAAAAAAAAAACGGCGAGGACATTTTAGGTTACCTTATACTTCTAAAATAATTTCATTTATTCGTGAATAAGAGCAGGAACTTTCATTCAAATCCAACAGTTCATGCCTTTTTTCCGCGCAAAAAAAAAAAAAAAAAAAGACGTTAAAATTTCATATACTAATCTTTGAACCTAAGACGCAACAAAAAAAACAAGATTTTTAACCAAAATTTCGAACCTTCTAAAATGGATCAAGAATATAATTAAATAAAAAAAAAAATCGTTCTGCATTTCTTCTTATTAATCACACAAGGATTTTAACGATAAAACTGTTTTTTATTAAGTTTTGATCATTTTCCCATCATGGTTCGCTCATTTTTTAGCGAATCTGTACAGGTACCGTTATATATTTATATATTTTAAGATATTACATCGAAAACATGTCAAAATCGCTACACAATTGCAGTCTTGTTTCGATGCGTATCAATGCATCTCATCAGGCGATTGTAAATTACTGGCGAGTGAACGATTTATTCAGATTTAAAACAAAATACAACCTCTTTTTATGAAAAAAAAAAAAAGAAAAGAAAGAGGGGGTTATAAGGTTTGTGGGCTTTATTCAGATCAACCAATCAAATATGACCTATGTTAAATTTAAACTAAGGGAAGAAGCAAAAAACAAAAGAAATTATTTTTCATAAAAGGGCCATAACCTGGAGATTTGAAATCAATAACAGCAACAGACGTTAAACACGAGCGAATGTAAATGGATACATAATTGTGCATTAGGACAATGTCATTTGCTAAGAAAAAATGAAGTGGTAATCTAAGAAAATGCTAGAAAACTTATATGCTTTGTGAGTTTCCTACATAAAAAAAACAAACATTTTTATAGTTGATAAATAAATAGCTTCTTTAAGAAACCAGTAAATCATCTTACCTACTATATATATATATATATTTATATATATATATATATATATATATATATATATATATATATATATATATATATATATATAAATATAAAAGTGAACATAGAAGTCAACACTTAGAGGCGACAGTCTGTTTCATGCTATATGCAATCGTCAGGTCCTCTATCTCTGATACTGAGCACTTTATTCCATAAATATAGCAAACTTTAAGACTATATTTCTTTATATATATATATATATATATATATATATATATATATATGTGTGTGTGTGTGTGTGTGTGTGTGTGTGTGTGTGTTCATGCTTATCCATACGATAATAGATTTTACTACGCAAGTTAATGTTAATAGTAATAATAACCGTTTCCTTATAAGGAAACTTTAGGTATTTCTTGACTGACCAGTCAGTGCTGCTGTTGGTTTAAATATAAAAAAAAAGTTTCTCTTAAAATAATTAATTCTAAATCCTCTCTCCAGTATTGATGGACGTTTCTTTCCTCGCCTTTTGTTTGAAATCGTGTGGAATGTCAGCATTTTGATTATGTTATTATTTTTTTGTTGGCTTATATGCGCTATCGATTTTAGTTGTTACTGCTGTTGGCTGTCCTCATGTAATATGGTTCCTCTTATTTGGTTCAGTTCTTTGTGATTCGCATTTGAAATAGACGTTCCATTTTTTTATTTCTACTTTAAACCGTATGTATTACATATATCGGCCCGCGTATTCGAGAAATCTTAGTAAATGAAATGTGCTATTCGACCGGAATCGAACCTGCGTCACCGATAAGGCTCGGTTTTGCCTTTTAAAGTACACTCGCTTGGTAAGATATTTTTTCTTGAACTCCCATACCTCATACATGAGGTGTAAACAAAGCAATTTCTGAAGAATTAATGGATTCTTTTTTAATCTGACATATTTTTATTACTTGCAAACGTTATTAGAGTGAATATTCTTATTTGAAGTAGACGCCCCAGGTTTTTGATTTTTAATTTAAATAGTGTGTATTACATGTATCGGCCTGCACACTCATACGAGCATAATAATGAAAATACGCTCTTTGGCAGGAATAGAACCTCTATCGTACTTTGTGGGAGCAAACACGGTTTGATCCAGTGTACTTTACCCTTCGCCTATTAAGAACGTTACAGTTATATATATATATATATAAAACACAGGACAGGAAATCATAGAGAATTATAGTTTAATATGCGTTTGTGTGTGTGTGTGTGTGTGTGTGAGTGTGATACTTTACTGGAATTCTCCGATGTTTTTATAACACTAATCGACTCTACGTTGAGTAATAAGAATGTACAATTACATACAATTCCAAGGTTAACAGCAATAAGAATGTATAATTACTCTCTAAGCACAGAAGAATCGTGATGACATCGTTCATAAACAAAAATGATATGTTCATCAAGAATTAATCATAGCTAAAGATCGGAAGCTCATGATGGATTGAAATAAAGTTCAAATATATATATATATATATATATATATATAATTTCAGGATCATTTTCCAACTTATTCAGGATGATCTTCGCCCTCTCTAACCTTCTAATTTTCTGTCCTGGAATAACAAGCTGTCTCACACGTTTCACTTACGATTTCATTTTCAAGTCTTTTTGCACTGCTTTTTGGACTGTTATAGCGAAAACTCCTCTGTCTCACGTGCCAAACGTGTTGTGGATTGAGTCGGATCTTTTCTAATTTACCTCTAACCTGAATTGATCATACCTCTTCCACATTAGATCTGAGTTGTAATATTTCCTCACTATTATTCCATCTTTTTAAAACTTCTTCACCGTTCTCTTGATGGTTCTTGAATGGACGTTGAATATGGAAGACAGAGTATGAATGTTGGTACCATTACTGAAAGCTTGAATGATCTTTTTTCTCTCACCATTGCTCAGTTGGCAAGACAGTGGGGCTGACACAAAACGATCTTAAACTGTTATCTTTCTACCTGAATAACTCAAATGGCGTCAAGACGGCTAAACGCCTTATATGAAAACCTGAACAAAAGAAACTCAATTAGTTTAGTGATTTATTAAATATTAAACATTTTGTGGGATGGACATATTTCATATATATATATATATATATATATATATATATATATATATATATATATATATATATATTTTAAAAAAGCACGAAGACATTTTTCCACTTCGGAATCTTTTCAACCAACACTTTGTCATGAACTACGCCAGTGTTCCTTCCGATGAAGTGTTGGCAGAAAGGTGCTTGGAGGAGAGAGAGAGTTTTAGAATTTAAAGTTAGATACACGATGTGATAGATAAGTTATCTAAAAAATGAAAATAATGACATCTCATTATAACATAGCCTCGTCTGTGCATCCTCTCTGCTCGGGGGCAGAGAGTTTGACCAGCACAGCTGGAGACGAATCTTCAACTGCAGGATATCTATCAGCCGCCCCACGCGGTCAGACGTGGCACAAGGCCGAATTTAATGTGGGGTCTCCGAGCCCGTAGGCTTAGCCCAAAATTCCCCGCAGACCACATATAAAACGGGGTCGGGTCCTGAAACGAGACTTTGCCCTTCGACATAGCCTCATCTGGAGATCCTCTCTGACCGGAGGCAGAGAGTTTGACCAGCACAGCTGGAGACGAATTTCCGACTGCAAACCAACATACAGTATTTACTACTGTATCTATGTGAATGGGAACATACCTATTATAGTTCATAGGCATTTAACAACACAAAGGAGCAAATCTCTTTTGTTACACCCCCGCTGGCGTCTAATGTTTGGATCCAAAAAGGAAAAGGTACAGTTGTAGGCGCAAGACGGGATGTTTGAGAAGGTGAATGCGGGTGGGTCTTCAATGAAACCCAATTTCTACATTTTTTTCTCTTCGCCATTTTTTCTGCGGTTTTCTCGAAGAGGGAAATAGCTTGAATGACTGTCGCCATACTTCCCCATCTCAATAGCTTCTTGTGCCATGGCAGGAGGTGGGTTTCGTTAAAGGGTCTTCGGCTTCCTTCTCTGGCTTTCCTAAGTCTCGTTGACCGCAGTTCAACGACCAATAACACTTTTGGCAGACGACATTCTTCCATCCTTGACATGCGACCTGATCAGTAAAATTGTATCATATGGCGCAGAGACTAGAGTCTTGAAAGTGTCGCAAGCTTTAAGGACGTCAGCGTCTTTAAGGAAGCTGCTTTAGTGGCCATGGAGAATGACGCAAGACAAAGTACAATTACGATAGACGGTGTTGATAGATGCCATTCTGTTCGTCATTCTCTCTTCACACCCACCCACATACAAACGCACACACAAGCCTCTACTTTGAGTGGCTCTACGGCCTAGTAAAAATAAAATAAAAGGACAAAAGACAGTTCAAGAATCTTAAAAACTTGAGTCGATTCAATAAAATCAGACATACCAGGTCTGTCTGAAAGTAATGCGATTGGCATCACAAACAACTGATTTCAATTCCAAACAACAAATTATATGGTTTCCGCCCTTCAAAATAATCCACCTCGAGTTTAATGCACTTTTCCATCTTTCTCTGCCATGCTTCTGATTACTGCTGGTAGGATTCTTCTCGGAAGACCCACAGCTCCTTCTCAAAAGGATCCCTTGAGTTCGGGGAATAAAAAAAGGTCACATGGAGAAAGATCAGCTGAACAGGGAGTTTGTTCCAGTAGGCGATGTGCTTCTTAACTGTCGGCTGCTCAGGGCCTCGTGAGCAGGTGCATTGTCGTGGGGAAACAGCCACGATTTGTTCTGCCACCACTCTCGCCTCTTCTCGCACACTGAGCGAATCAAACGCCACAGAATTCCTTTGCATACTTGTAGATTAATTATCTAACCCTGTGGCACAAACTCGCTGAAAGTTTCGCCTGCCGTCCGCTTCACACTACTCACTGGTCTTTTGAACAGGAGTAGAGGTTTATCCCTTGTTTCCTCGTTAGGATTGGGTTTCCGGTCGCTACTAAAATCTATTAGGTTGGTGCAAAAAAAATGACGTAATAACGTCATTTTTTGACGTATTTTTTTAACGTAAAAAAACGACATTATTACGTCATTATTTTTGCACCAACCTAATACTTCAGCTCAATACTTCTAACGCTTGTCCTTTCCTAGGCTAATAGGACTCCATACAGTAACCCTCTATCTAATTATAATTTGACATTCTTATGTGTCGCATTTCTGAGATAAAAGTATTTTGATTCATTTATTTTCAGATTATTGTTTGTTTTTTATTACATCAATAAGACAATTAAATCGTTCGGCCTTTCTAATGTCGGATGATATCCTGGAAGAAAGTATTTTCATTAATTTATTAAAATAAAAATTCTTTCAGACAATTAAAGGTTGATACTTTACTTGCTTGAAAGAATTTTTTTAAACACAGAAATATTGTTTTACAAAATTATATGGAATTACGAAAAAAAAACAAAAAAAAAAAAACAAACAAAAAAACATTAAAATTTCTCTTTGTGACAAACATTCTTTTCCCTAAATAATTTTTTAAGCTGTCAATGAAAACCGGATGTCATCAAAGCAATATCCGGTTTGCTTTCGTCTCTGTATTTTATAGATTGAGATACACTTGAGAAAGAGGACGTCAAGCAATAGAATCAAGTGATGGCGACACCAAACGTAGGAACAGTTCACATCATTATTATTATTATTTTGCCGTCGATTTGATGCTACGTGTCGTCTGTCAGTCACAAGAGGGCGTGGCTAGTTTCTTGTGCTGGCAAAATATTTCTCTAATTTTATACGCTTAGACTTTTTGAAATCAACGTGAGAGATCCCATGTATTTTTAATAATTGTTCACCCAATAAAGGTCAAAGAGCCACTCAAGGTAGAGTTTCACCTGAACAAAGTTGCTGTATGAACGTAACAAGAAAAAAAGCAAGCAGTGCCCATTATGATGATATGTTAGAAATATAACGGTTGATTCTAGGCTTGAAGCGATTAAGGTTGTTATGGTCGGGAAAGCAACTCCACGGGAGTGGCTCTTCGGAAGAAACTGTGCGAATAGAACTTCTTTCACACTAGATGTTTTGGAAGATACTGATGATAATTTAACCTTGTGTACATGTCGTGATGGATTTTATCTGAACTGGTGGAGCTAAGGAATGTATTTCGTCATAGCATTTTCAATGTAAATAGCTATAGAGTAGTTTTTGGACCCGTAAAAAAGCCGACCCTTTTTCTAGCGTCTTTAGCAATTGATTGTATATATATGAGATCCACTTTAGGTCTATTAACTTGAATCGCAAAATACGATTAAATGCAGGACCCTCTTTGAAAGGGCAATCATTCATCGCATTAACTCTGTGGTGAGGAAAATTGACTGACTTGTGTTTTAATCTATTGAAAGTTACAAGCCGGTTTTCCCTCAGTTGAGTTGTTAAAGGGTGGACGGATAGTTGCGTTCAGGACATTTACGTCCCAGACAATGGCGTAGCAGACAATTGCGTCCTTGGACATTTGCATCCCTAGACAAATACATCCCTCGATAATGGCGTACCTATGATAATTTTTGAAGTTACCATTTTTTAAAGAGTTGTTTAATATAGAAATTTTTACCATAATACATTTAATTACTCTAAACAAGTAGAAAGGTAATTACCATAAATAAAAAAAAAAGAGAAAAAATTTCTTTTTTAAAGGAAGAAAAAATTAAGTTAGCAGTTTCATTTCACTTCAGAAGTGCGTACCACAAACATCTAATAGATTCTGGATTTTATAGATTATATTTTTATTTGTAACCCATGGCTAAGTTTCGAAAATCAAACACTATTAGGAAAATATTTGTGGACGAGGAAAATTACAGCTATTACAATCGTAAAAAAGAAAAAAACGCCGATGAAAGAAAAACAGACTGGCGGGCGATATGGAGAGGGATTTTGCAACACTGTTAATCTGTCATTGCATTTTAAACAAAAATAAATTTTTTATTTTTTTAAAAGTTATTTCGTTTTTTTTTAAAAAAAAATTGTGATTGCTATTTATGCTTTTTACAAAATTTATGGTAATTTCCTTTAAAAGCTTCAAAGAATTACCAGAGGTACGCAATTATCCATGGACGTTTTTGTCTAGGGATACAAATATCCAGGAACACATTTCTCTGGTACACAAATATACAGTACGCAAGTGTCCTAGAACCTGGATGGATTTGATATCGGTTTCCAGGTTCCAGTGTATGTACAAATCTAGAGAAATATATTCTATTGATAGATAAGAATGAAAAAATTTAGTTGGTTGATTCGTTTTTTACAACTTACCAAACCCTTTTTTAAAGCCAGAGACTATTTTTCGATTGTAAGAATTCTTTTGGGGGATAATAACGGGAATTAGAACTCGGCTCTTCGATTAACAATTCCGAGCCGTTATCCATTACACCACCCGCACATCCAAGCTTACAGCACTTGGTATTTCCAAGCGGTCACCCGTCTAGGTACTGACCAATCTCGCCGTTGCATAACTTCGGTGTTTTAAAATGATGTGGCTGTAACTCCATGTATGGAAAATTAAAAAATACTATTTAGGTAAAATATATATAGTGAAACGAGTTAACATTTAGATAGCTATTAAATAACATAACTTCTGATTTCATCTGAATAACAGTGGCTGTGCGATTCGGCATGGAGTATACGAGGTGCTGGAGTTGCTATGTTGGTAAATTTATGCAGGCATTTACCATAGCTGTTCATAATTGCATTTTCTTTGTTGGCTAGCTGCAGAGGATTTGGTGATGTTTAAAACATGTTCAATGGGGTTTAAATCTGTCGTAGTTGGTACTAAAGTAAATGTTCTTGTAAGCAGTTTCGTTTCACCTGTGCAAGATGGGAGTGTGTATTATCTTTCAAGAACAACTCATCACTCCCAGGGACTTTTTTTGAAGGTTCACCCTGTACAAGGCCATGGGGCCACTCGAGGTAGAGGGTTACATTAAGAGGCAATTTGATAGGATAACAGGCGAAGAAAACGGTTAAGATTGTAGTGATCGCGGAAACATCATCTGGGGAGTCTGTTCCACAGAGCAGTGGTTCGGGCGAAAAAGCTGCTCGGGTGGAAATTCTCACCGATAGAATACAGATGGAATGGTGCTGGTTTGCTACTTGCTTCATGGCCTGTCGTTGTCGTGAAGGCTTGACCTGGCGGAACCAAGGAATATAGTTCGTCCGAGGACTTTCCGTGGAAGTAGCAACAGAACAGTGGGAGGTTTGACACATCCGGGCTGTGGGAGAGAGGTTGGAGCTGTGGAGATTTTAATGAGGTTCACATGCACAGCAACAGATTAAAACATATTACAGTTTTATTAATGGTTGGGGCAACATTATCGCCGGGCATTACTAATGAAAGGATGAGATAGAAGATCACATAGAAACTCACATACCCGGCCTTACCATTTATTCAGCTCTGGACTTCGTTAATTACCGTCGGTCAAGGGGCGGGGTGTCCACGGGACCCTCGTAAGCCCTACATTCTTGTAAACTATTGTATTTACATTATTTACATTGTTCGGATTTCATCTTTATTTTCGGATTCACAACGTTTCCATTGTATGCCTTGGCCTTCTTCAGGTGATTGGAATTTCTAACCAAACCCTTTATTTCGTCCATCGAGGAGAGTTTAGTTAAAGGGAAATAACTGAGACATCCGGAAGAGGCATGAAACGTGGAACTAGAATAATCTAACCCGGTGGACGAAATGAAGGGTTCGGTTCAAAATTCCAATCACCTGAAGAAGGTCGGAGCGTACAACGGCCGAAACGTTGTGAATATGGCAATGAAGATGAGGATAGCAGTCCGAATATATATATATATATATATATATATATATATATATATATATATATATATATATATTGTCGTATTCACGACGTTTCCGTTGTATGCTTCGGCCTTCTTCAGGTGATTGGAATTTCGAATTGAACTATTTATTTCGTCCACCGGGGTAGATTATTCTTGTTCCATAGCTCTTTCAGATGTCTCCCTTTCTCTCAATCTCCAAGTTTTTGTTCACCACTGCAGTTGCCAGGTATTGAACTCGCGACTCTTTTGGTCAAGTCACTGGATCCAACTAATGCTTTTATCCAGTACATCAGTGTAAGCATTTTGGGGACTTATAAAACTAATGTGTCAGTAATCATTTTTTTTTACCAGAGCTCATATTGCAATTTTGTTGTTATTATTGCTTTTATCTCGCACTCCTTATTACTAGTTCCCATATTGTACTCATTTCTATGCTTGGCCGGCTTAGGGGATGGTATAACATATGTGCTGATTCCTTAAGTTTCCGTATTTTCCAGTGATGTTATCTGTCTATTATTTCAACCTCCTCCCACAAGAGCGGGTATCTCTTTCCCCCCACTCTTGTTATATATCTATCTGTATAGCAGTTTTTCCCGCGTGTGCACATTTCCGGTAGAGTTTGGTCGATTACGCGTTCACGTATCGGGACAATCACCAACATCGGATGCAAACAAATCTCTACACCCGGCTGCATCTACTGACTTATTTGATCGTCTGGTGTGTCAGCGAGTGCAACTCACCTTCTAGCATTATCTGAAGGAAATCCTATGCTCTACTTGCGAACTCTCATAAAATACCGCCCACAATATTACAGACCCACGACCAAATTTCGCAGCAAAGTGTAGATAGACTGTACCATTGTCCTTATGCTTTTTTCGCCATATACAAACACGAGTGTATGTTCCAAACAGATGGAAATTGATCAGGAGATACAATACCAGTCTTCCACGGTTCAACGGTAATGTTCTCTGGGACATGCGAGGCGGAATAATCGATAGCATTATGGCAATAATAGTACTCTTGTGGGTCGACAGTTAAGAAATCCTTTTAGGGTGCATTCATTAATGTCTGTCCGGAATTCACATATTTGTTGCCTAAGAAAGAAAAATACTAACGCGGTTGTTTTTAAAGAACAGTTGCGTCACTGTGTCGTTCCAGAAAAATGAGAATCCATCTTTCACATTTACAAATCTATCAGTTGTCCGTGCATTGAATACTGTAGCCATATCTGGTCTGGTTCGAGATTCTTGACAAAATCCAAAGAAGGATCTGTAATATAATCAACCATGACCAGGCATCTCGACTTCAGTGACGTGGCTTATCTCTGTCTTTTCTACAATTATTTTCATAGCAACTGCTCTGATGAGCCCCCCCCCCACACACACACCCGGTGCCCCCGAGTAACATGAATTTAAGCGTTCTACTATATTGGCATCTAGGTCCCACCTTTTTTTTTTTTTTACTTTTGAAATAGCTAAATACAAGCGCCATTGCTACTCTAACAATTTATTTTCTCACACTTCTCGCCTGTGAAAATGTATGAAAATTATTTAATATTTGAATATTTATTGTATTATATTTGATTTGAGTTGTTTATATATGATGAATATAATAATAATAATAATTTATTATGATTTATATATTATATTATCTCTATAAAAGGCAGGATGTGTGTATGTCTGTAACGAATGCACGGCCACAATTTTCGACGGATTTGCCCCAAAATTTGCATGCACATGCTCCAAGTTAGCGGGAAGGCCAAGATTGACTTTGCATTTCCCAACTCCTATCGATAGTGGAAATAATCGATTTTTTCATGCTTCTACGGCAGTTTTCATGTAGTTTACGACCATTTTCTACTGGCCAAAGTGAAAGCCAATAGCTGGCTGCCACGAATAGGCAGGAAGATTCTATTGGTCAGCGTGAGAGCCAACAGCTGACTGACACGAATGTTAACATAATGCAAAAAAAAAAATCGATAGCTGCATTCGTCACAAGTGGGAAAAATTTAAATCTGCATGGCACTTTTCTTCAATTGGCTCATTCGCTTGCTTAAACTCAACGTTGATTCTGATTCCGCAGAACTGGGTTTGGTGTGGAAAAGTATTTGTTGTTAACATTCTTTTTCATTTGGTTTTTCCAGTTATGAGTCCTTTTTTCAAAGCTGATCGTTTTGTGTTCATTTTGTTTAGTTCTTTTTTTGTAACAGATTTAATGTTTAGTATAGAGCTTAGAAAAAATTCGCAGTGTGAGATAGGCAAGAAGTAAGGCATGTAGCAACATCAGCACGGCTAAGGGCACTCCTTTAAAGGCAAGGAAGGGCAAAAATATTTTAAGTCAAGTGATAGCGATTGCTGTATGAGTCGTACGATTTTTGAATCAAGCACGGGCAACGCCGGGTCATGCTGCTATTGATGAATATAATAATAATAATTTATTATGATTTATTTACATATTATTATGATTTATATATTATATTATGAATATAATATATATGAAGAATTAATATATGAATATAGTAAAAATATTAAGTCTTAATGTGAACTGTACAAGGGAAATATTGTATAAACGTTTTATAAATAAATTTTTAAGATAATTTCAAAGCTTTTAATGCTAGTTCTTGAGTTACCTTAGAAGAATCAATTATATTTGTCTGTATAATCCCATGAGTTTTTGTATTGAAACGATGCATTTCAGAAATTAATATCAATATTTTTGTTAATGAATTTCTACAGGTTTTAATTTAGCAACATCAAATATACATAAAATAGAAAAGCGTGCACTAAACTGTGATATACAGTTGGTGTTTTAAAGTCATCGCTATCTATTTCTTTAAATTCTTTTCCGTATTCTTGAAAAGAAAAAAATTGCAGTAGTATTAAATATTTCTTTTGTGTGACAATCTTTGCTTTTAACCTGGTCTGCTACATACAAAAGTGACCATTTTAATATCTTCAGAGCTGTTATCTTCAAGGTGTGGCAAGTTATTAAATGTTTGGTATGCCATTTTATCCAGCAAATATCCACAATTTGAGCAATTATAGCTTAGATCAAAGATGTATTCTTTATTCAGTTTTTCTTTTATAAGCATTCCACCCTAAGCAAGGCGGGAGTGCCACTAGCATGCAAGGGGTTACAGAGAGTGAAATTAAGAGTCAAGAGGAGTGTTTGAGGATAGGATAAAGAGAATGATCAACATCAAGGCATCAAAAATGTCGATTAACATTACATTTGAATATTTAAAGATTATAGCTATCAGGGAAGCAAGTAAGAGGAAGGGAGCTCCACTGCCGGGAAGTGCGAGGTAAGAAGCTATTGGATGGCTATATTTAAGAAGCTAAGAGACGGCTATATTTAACAGTTTTGACAGAGAAACGGAGGGAACGAAATGCCAAGCTAGTAGCACGCTTAAATTGATGAAGTGGGGGCACTAGTGAAAGTAGCTCGTTAGAGCAGGTGTAATTTAGTTTTTTTTAATATGAAAAATTTGCAGTTTTGAAATATGGATTTCCAGAACTTTTTGTTCATTTTCCAAATTCATTTTCCAAGTAATCTGTAGTAAATTAAACACTTATAACAAACTTAAACATAACGATGCTACTGTGTCCCATGAACTAAAGCGAATGAACATAAATATAAAGAAAATATTACCCCCCTTCATTCAGTCTGTGATGCAGCGTTGGGGCCTGAAGAATTGCCGATAGACCACAAGACACCGAAGACGACACCAACCACAACAATATATTGTGAAAGGAAGGCTTGGTTAAAAAAATAAATGACAGAATTATGTTTGTGTTGCATCTGACATCTGTGAAAAATTGAATCCGTTTCATTCTTAACGGTCATTTGAACGGTTGGTGGTCACAATATCAGCAACATAAGATATGCAGATGACACAGTGTTGATAGCAGACACGGAAACGAAACTACAAAAACTCCTACAGGAGGTAGCGAAAGAAAGGGAGAAGAAAGACTAAATATAAACCACATGAAGATAGAATGGTTGCTAGCAAAAGGGATAGCCCAAAATGAAAATTACAAATCGGGGACACCAAAATCACACAAGTACAACAATTTAAATATCTAGGGAGTTTTTTTAACAGAGGATGGAAAGCGTGATACCGAAATCTGATGTTGGGATATTGAAAGATGCTTTCAAAAAGCTAAGCAAAATATTAAGAAAAGGAACATTTTATTAGAAATAAAGAAAAGAGTACTGAAGTATTATGTAATATCAGTTTTCCTATATGGCAGTGAATGCTGAACAATCTTCTCCCAGGTGAAGAAGAGACTTGAAGTAACAGAAATGCAGATCTACAGAAGGATGCTGAGAATACCATGGACTGAACATGTGAGCAACGGCAAAGATTTAGAGAAAATGAAAACAAAAAGGGCACATGCTTAACATAAGAAAGAGGTAGTTGAGATTTCTAGGGGTCATAATGAGGAAAAACGGCTTGGAAAATCTGACACTCACAGAACATATTGCAGGCAAGATGGACAGAGATAAACAATGCAAAAGCTACCTAATGAGTTCGGATGAGAATAGGAATTAGCAGAACTAGCAAAAAGACAAAATTTACTCAGAGCTATAAAAGACAGGAAATTGTGGAGAGCCATGATCGCCAATGTCCTACTATTTGGAGATTCTTTTTTTCTTTCTCCAATCCCTAAAACCCCTACAGAAGGTAGTGAAAGAAAGTGAGAAAAAAAGACTAAATATAAACCAGATGAAGACAAAATGCCTGGTTGCTAGCAAAAGGGATAGCTCGAAATGCAAATTACAAATCGGGGATACAAAAATCAGACGAGTACCAAAATTTAAATATCTGGGAAGCGGACGGAAAGTGCGTCACTGAAATCCGGAGACACATTGTGATGACTAAAGATGCCTTCCAAAAGCTAAGCAGAGTATTAAGAGACAGAAAACTTTCGTTAAAAACAAAGAAAAGAGAACTGGGCGGTTACGTGATATCTGTCCTCGTATATGGCAGTGACTGCTAGACAATCGCCTCACAGATGAAGAAAAGACTTGAAGCAACAAAAATGTGATTTTGCAGAAGGATGCTGGAGATACCATGGGCCGAACATCTGGGCAGCAACGAGGTTTTAGATTAAATGAAAACAAAAAAGAAACTTACACTAAACAGGAAGGGGCAGTTGAAATTTCTGGGGCACTTAATGAGGAAAGAGGGCTTGGAAAATCTCATACTCACAGGACAGATTGAAGGGAAGACGGATAGAGAAAAACAGCGCGTAATATACTTAAAGGGCTTGAGTAAATGGATGGTAGAACAGGGTTTGGGAGAAATAGCAAAATGATCAAATTTATTAATAGCTACAAGAGACAGGAAGTTGTGGAGGGCCAATGTCGCCTAAGTCCTGAGGGGACACAGCACATGAATTATTTAACTTTTTTTCTTTGTTTTCTCCCATTATTTTTGGTATTTTTCTAAAATGAGAAAGAAATAAGCACATGGTCATAATTTAAATCTAATATCACTTTTCAGGGTGGGGGTCTTCACCGAGCTGACACTATACGTTCACCGATCGCGATGAGAGGATATCTTGAGCGCCTCTCGGGACTTAATCCCAATCCTAGCCTCAAGTGGAACTCGTACATACGATCCATCGCTAAAGAGGCTGGAAAAATGATCGGGTTCCCTGTACCAGTAGAGTAAATACGTTCACAAGGGGGCAGATCAGTTTTGGAAATGGAGTACAACTGCTGCCATATATTGCGACATTTTCCTCTTGAAAAATGAAACCCCACTTGAAAGGAACAAGATTTTAAAACGTCGAAGAATTTTAAGAGAACGCGATGAGGCAGCGGCTCTCTATCTCCCCCCCCAAAAAAAAGGAATTCCAGGAATGCTTCCATCAATGGAAACGACACTGAATAAAATGTGTGGCTTCAGAAGGGGACTACTTCGAAGGAGATTAAATGCCGAATTGATATATGTTGTAGTTTTCTTTTTATAGCACCAGACCCGATATATTTTTTTTTATCAGGCTTTATATTCTTGGAAATTTTGGGGGAATAGCATAACACACCTTTGAGAATAATTTTGTTTTATCAAATATATAATTGTTTTTTTTTGTATCAGAAACATGTAGACCCAGCATTGTTGGATGCTTTTTAGAACTGTTTTGTAATCATTCCAGTACCAAAGTCTTATAGTCCATGAACAATTGAGTACTTCATTGAATGACACCCAATTTGAATGTTTTGGTGAAGTGTTTCTTTACTAATACACTTAAGGCAGGTGGTCACATATTTTTCTAGTTTGGAATATTGGTAGTACCATCTTTTGCCATATGGAATTTTTCCGCCTTTAGTAAAGTTGTTTTTTGTGTACTTAGTGTAAATACCTACCACCCTCTCGCTTCCATTGTGTATCGCCATTTTTGGAAGGAAAGTGTGTAGAGTGCAGTCTTCTCACCACACAACAGAGATTACATCAGTGACCATGACATGTGCAACAGTTTTTGGCCAATCACAATGTTCTGCACGTTTGACGACCACCATATTCCCTAGATCTTGCCCCTTGTACTTTTCCTCTTCAAAACTCAAATCCCAATGTCTTGAAATCTTGTCCCTTTTAAGATTTTGAGGAAATCCAGGAGAATGTGACAAGGTATTTGTTCACTATTGCCAAGAACGGAGTTCCAGGAATGATTCTATTAACAGAAATAATGCTGAACAAAGTAGGGGACTTCACAGGAAATTAAATGTGGAATTCATACATGTTGCATTTTTCTTTTTATACCACCAGTTCTGATACTTTATGATCAGACTTCAAATTCTTGGAATTTTTAGTGAGATAGCATAAACACTCCTTTGAGAATAATTTTGTTTTATCAAATATATAATTGTTTTTTTTTGTATCAGAAACATGTAGACCCAGCATTGTTGGATGCTTTTTAGAACTTTTTTGTAATCATTCCAGTACCAAAGTCTTATAGTCCATGAACAATTGAGTACTTCATTGAATGACACCCAATTTGAATGTTTTGGTGAAGTGTTTCTTTACTGATACACTTAAGGTTGGTGGTCACATATTTTTCTAGTTTGGAATATTGGTAATAGCAGCTCATCTCACCACACAACAGGGATTCCATTAGTGACCATGGCTTGTGCATTCCTCTGCTACAACAACCATATTATTCCCCAAATCTCACCTCATGCGACTCTTTCCTTTTTACAAAAATCCAATCAGATTAAAAAAGGAACAATCTTTCAGGATCTCGAGGAAAATCAAGAGAATAGAATGGGGCAACTGCTCGCTATCCCCCAAAAAAGGAGTTTCCAGGAAGGCTTCCATCAATCCAAACGAGGCTGGACAAAGTAAGTGGCTTCAGAAAGGGGACTACTTCGAAGGTAATTAAATGCTGAACTGATACATGTTGTCTTCCTCTTCTTAACTCGCAAGTTTAATACTTTATGATTGGGCCTCGTATATATGTGTGTTATCTATGAGTTTACATATGTCTGAATCTCTACGATGAGGGGTTATCATTATTTACATTCGAAAGATGACCTCATCTTTGTTGCTATTATCACGTTTTCGCCATTGAGTGTTAGTATCTTAGGGGCTTAAAGCGTTGGTTTACAAATTGTGGGTTCAATCCCTGGCCTGGGTAGCCCAGACTCATACACAGTGGAACAATAACTGAGCAGTACTTAAAAAGAACAAGACGAGATATCCCCGGGAAACTGGAATGAGAAACATCTATGCCCGTAGAGCAAATGAAGGGTTGAGTTCGAAATTCTCTGAAGATTATCCAGATCGAAAAACACGTGAGGAAGACCGTAGAGCACAACGACCGAAAAGTTGAGGTAATAACAATATAGGATGAGGACCTGTCAGAAAGTAAATAATATAGAGAGCCGATTGTCGATTTGTCAGAAAGGAGATTGCCTGATGTTATTAGACAGGAGGGAATGTGCCGAATTGATATGTGCTGTAGTTTTCTTTTTATAGCACCAGTCCCGATAAGAGGACTACTTCGAAGGAGATTAAATTTCGAAATGATATGTGCTGTAGTTTTCTTTTTATAGTACCCGTCCCGATAATTTTTGATCAGACCTTGTCTATACACAGAAAAGCCTGTTTAGTGAATATCCATCTACTGTGAACGGAAATGAGAGATTTATTTATTTATATATTGATATACATACATATTTGTATATATATGACAAGAAAGAAAGAAAGAAAGAAAGAAAGAAAGAAAGATGAAATAAATAAATAAATAAATAAATAAATAAAGAAAGAAAGAAAGAAAGAAAAATGGGGAGGGTACCTAGGAACAGACAAGTGTGAAATTTCATTGTCAGGGAAAGGAGAGAAAGAGGGAGAGAAAGAGAGAGAGAAGGGAGAAAGAGAAAGAGAGAGAGAAAGAGAGAGAGAGAAAAAGAGAGAGAGAGAAAGAGAGAGAAAGAGAGAGAGAAAGAGAGAGAGAGACAGAGAGAGACAGACAGACAGAAAGAGTGACGATGAACAACAAGAATAGGACAATCCCATTTAGGACGAAAATATTCAAAATATTTACAAAAAATTCTCAAATTAGGAAGGGTGGCAGGAAGAATATTTCTATTTTATTTACCTGTATAGGTAAAAAATTACTTATTAATCGGGACTTAAGTTACGAGTGCGATTGCACACAAAAGTAATTACACAAAAGTATATATATATATATATATATATATATATAATGAAATGGACTGTCCGACAAGTGCTTTAACATATTTTCTCTGTCTATATTTCTGAGATGATGTATTATGTACACTATTTACATTATTCGGACTATTGTCCTCATCTTTGTCACCATATTTATCACAACGTTTCGGCCGTTGTACGCTCAAGTCGTTGGAATGTCGAACTGAACACTTTATTTCGCTCACTGGTGTAGACTGTTCTAGTTCAACGTGTCATATTTAATGGATGTCAGTTATCTCCTGTTAATTTCCCTCTCCAAGTTATCCACTGCTTTAACCGGGTATTGAACTCACTCATCTATTTTCTGTTTATATGTTATTTTTATAGATACAAATATTTAAGTAAATGCTCTGTTCATAATAAACAGCATTAATTACATTTACCGGCCTGAATGGCCGAGAAATTTCGTAAAGAAATTTGTGTCCTCCAACAAGAATCGAACCTGTATCATTCAGGGTACCGCCATATAGCCAAACGTGCTATACCATTTAGCTACAGAGGAAGCGACTGGCTAGCAAAGTCGAATTATTGTTTTTAAACAAATTTCCCTCGACTTCTCTCGAACGCTCATATCATATTTGTATCTATAAAAATAACGTATAAACAGAAAATATATTAAAATAATTGTCGGTTCATTTCATAATATATGATGTCATTTGTTTACGTTCAGATACGCTTCGAGCAGATATGAGCGCTCGAGAGAAATCACGAGAAATTTGTAGTTTAAAAAAGTAATTTGGACTTTGCTAACCAGCCGCTTAATCTGTAGTTAAATGGTATCATACATCATAAAAGAATCACAACTAAGGATCGTAAGCCTTACGGAGGATTGAAAGGGTTCATATATATATATATATATATATATATATATATAGAGAGAGAGAGAGAGAGAGAGAGAGAGAGATTGTCATTTTATACCAATCTGTCTTGTCAACAGAGTTTATCTGGGAATTTAACTATATTGTCGACATGGAAAAAAAGATCCCTTACTATAAATGTAATTTACATTAACGAAAAAAAAAAAAAAAAAAAAGGCTAAGACAGAAGCGTTTATCTTTTTACATTTCGATTTTTAATGTAACTATAACAACAAAAACATTTCATTTTTGCCTTGAAAAAGTCGGAAGACAAAACGCGTCGGCAAAATCTAAGATGTTTTTCCAATTGTTATTTTATACCATATATATATATATATATACATATATAATTCCAGGATTATTTTCCAACTTCACCCTCTCTAAATTTCTAACTTTCTGTCCTGGAGTAACACAGTGTCTCACACGTTTCAGGTACGATGTCATTTTCAAGTCTTTGGACTGTCATAGCAGAAACTTCTCTCCCACGTGCTTCTCTCCCAAACGTCTTATGGATTGAGTTGGATCTTTTCTAATTGATCTCGAAGTTCAAATGATGATCCCTCTTCTTGCTGTGACGCCCTGATCCACTTTTTCTCTCTACTGTTCCCTCTTTTTTAAACTTATTCAACGTTCTCTTGATGGTTCTTGAATGGAAGCCAGAGTATTACTGCTGGTACCATTACTGAAGACATTTTTCCTCTCACTATTGCTCAGTTAGGAAGACATAGTAGGGGCTGACGCAAAACGATTTTAACCTGTTCTCTTTCTAGCTGAATAATTCAATTGCTTCAATTCTTACGACAAATTGTGTCAAGATGGCTAAACGTCTTATCTGAAATCCTGGAAAAGAGAAACTCAATTAGTTTAGTATTTTTTTTAGATATTAAACATTTTGTGGAATGGATAATTATGCTATTACAAGATTTGTACAATTTTGCTGTTACACGCAATATATATATATATATATATATATATATATATATATATATATATATTGTCATCCACAGACAGACTGTTTCGCTGTATCACAGTTCATCAGTGTGGCTAGACAGAATTGAAAATCTACTCCTAAGCCTTTGGCACACGGCAGGGATAAAGATGAATTTAATCGTATTTATTTTTAGGTAAACATGCCAGTGACTGAGAGAACTTGATTCGTTTTATCGAAGGGTACTGTATTAGTTATTAGTTATTATAACTCACTTTCTCCCCAGAGATCTGAAGCGAAATAATTTTTGAATAAATAAAGATAAAAAACAGTAAGATATGTAATCCGGCGTTCTTTTTGATATTTTTTATTTTTAAAAAACAGTGCTCAATGTAAATTTACAGAGCATAAATATTATAAATTAACTGATTTAAAATATCATTTCTTCGCTACACAGGAATTAACATATTTCAAAAACCGAAGCTAAAATCTTCAAATTTAATTATAAAATGAAATTAAAAGTATTAGTTGTTTTATCTTCAAGCAAATTTTGGAATAACTTACTTTTTAAATTTACTGAGTTTTAAATGCACATACAATTCATAATTTTTTGTTTCCAAGGATACAGAGAAATCCAATCATTTAGACAGGGGCGATAGGATGTTCATTTTTATTAACTATTATTGTATCAATTATGAGTTATGCTCAAGAAAGAGGTTAAGTCTAGGTAGGGTGAGGTGCATTTTTCAACGAATTTTGACATCTGTTCAACGCAAAAAACGGTTTTTTCGGCATTTTTTACGTTAAATTCGTACTTGTATACTTAAAGATTCTTTCTAAAAGGGGTCTTTGGATTAGAATACGTTATCTTGAACTACACTTATAAAATATTATTTTAACTTACAATTACTAATAAACTATATTTCATTTTAAATCTAATAAATATAATAGAATTACATAAATTTAAACTTACCGCTCATCCTACCTATTGGCCTTGTGCCACATTTTTGTATTATAACAAAATAAATATGACTTTCCTCTATGGAAATTAGACTTTAGGAATTTAAGCGAAGTACTAGATTAATATCAAGGTCTCATCATTTTACAGTTGAAATGGCGCAATGTATATTTAAATGAGATCGTTATCGTCTGTTTACTTAATTCCCGTTCGTTTACTGTTCCCTCTCTTTATATATATATATATATATATATATATATATATATATATATATATATATATATATGTAATAATTTTATCATATAGACAAAAAACAGTTAACTCACTACAATGATGCAACTTTGTTTCGGCGCATTTCAATTGCACCTCGACTGTTGAGAACCAAATATGGTTATGAACAGTTCTGCTTGTTCATATCCATTTTTGCTTCTGACTTGTTTGTAGTGAGTAAAGTGCTTTTTATCTATTTGAATATATATATATATATATATATATATATATATATATATATACTCACAAATATATGTATGCTCGCGTTTGTGTATCTGTGTGTTGTGTTGTCTGTGTCGGTGTGGCCTATTAAAGATTACAGACATCTTCTGTCTATTTTGCCCATCTTCCTCTCCAAAGTACGAACAATATATTTTGAATCGGTGGATTTATCAGAATGACCCACTCATCCATTTTCTAATACATTGCGTGCCTTGACAAACCCATTGAATTAAAATATATTGTTCTACCCACCAACTTTATCACGTCTACAATTAAAAAAGAATTTATCTTAGCCTTATATAAAACAACAGAAGAGTTCATTAATACAAAAAATAATAAGCAAAACTTGAAGGAGGAATTTTCTGTATCATCTGTAATGATTGCGACAAGGAATACATAAGGGAAACCTCAAGAAATTTAAATAAGACATTATATGAACACAAAAAGAGATTTTTATAAAACAGCACACACGGTCTATTAGTTGATTAACAGTTAAATATAATCCTTGGAAATGGCTAAATGTATAGCCGAAAGTGCTCGGATAAAAAGAACATTCGGACAGTTTTTATATAATTTATCATCTGAAAAGAAAAAAATTATTAGATCGTGTGAGAAATTGTTTAAAAAACTAAATAAAAGCACATTGTTTGTCGTTTTCAATGAAATGTGCATGAAAGAATGATTGTCGCCTAAATACACAAATATATATATATATATATATATATATATATATATATATATATATATATATATATATGTGTGTGTGTGTGTGAGTAAGAGAGAGAGAGGACAATATATATTTTTATATATCAGGAACATTTTCTAGTACTTTTCTTTCTACTTTTTCTTTTTTACTTTTTCTAAATTTTCCCCCATATACACACACACACACACAGAGGCGCACACACACACAGACATACACACACACTCACGCACACACACACACACACACACACACACACATATATATATATATATATATATATATATATATATATATATATAAGATTTAAAAAAATAGCAGATATTTTTATATATAGTGCCCAACATTAAAACTGACTGAAAATAATGACGTAATAATGTCGTTTTATGACGTATTTTTTAACGTCAAAAAACGACATTATTACGTCATTATTTTTGCACCAACCTAATATTAAAATAATATGAAAAATAGAATTTTAATGAATATATATATTTATATATCAATTTTATCCCAATTTCAAAATTGTTGGTAAAATTTCCAGCTATCAGTGGTTTTTAAATATCTTTGAAATCACAACCAATGAAGACTGGAAATTTTACCAAGAAACATTGATGTCGGGATAAAATTGGGATTAAAAAGTTAAGTAATCTTTTCATATAATATTATATATATATATATATATATATATATATATATGCATATATAATAAATAGAAATAATTGTGAATATATATATATATATGCATATATACATATATTTAAAATCAACATACAGAAGATTGCGTTGTGCATAAATCTCATTCATGCTACTGTTGAGGAAAATGTATATTTATTTATAATATATAATTTATAACTCTGTTTTATTATATCGAGCACAATTTTATTAAAGACAACACTTAATGTCCTATATCATATATATATATATATATATATATATATATATATATATATATATATATATAACACATTTCTAAGATATATTTATGGGTTAAAGAGTTCAATAACAGGGATAGAATATAGGTAAATATAAAAGTGGACATTGAATTCAACATCCAGAGGCGACAGGCTGTTTCATGCTAAACGCAATCGTCAGGCCATGTGCTTTGTATTTTTGGTCAACTATACATAAAAACACACACACACACACACACACACACACACACACACACACACACACATATATATATATATATATATATACATGTGTATATATGTGTGTGTAGGTGTGCGTGTGTGAGTTGCATTGGTGGAGAGTCCGATGGAATGGTAACTACATATGAGTCAATTGGAAAAATTCCTCTTTTGACATATGATGAATTGGAGTCATCACGAAAAGGATTTTATTTCACGAGCAGAGTTTGCTATATTATTTTCCGAAATTCTTTTTCTGATTAGGCCGATGAATGCGAAAAAATTTTATATATATATATATATATATATATATATATATATATATATATATATATATATATATGCATATGTGTGTGCGTGTGTAAATGTGTTATAAAATATTGGCTTGCTATATTTATAGGCGAATTTTTACCTAATATCGCTATATCCGTGATATTGAGCACTTTGTCCCATAAATAAACCATACATTAAACTATAATTTAGCATACATACATACATACATACATACATATATATATATATATATATATATATATATATATATATATATATATATATATATATACCCACGTATAGGATTGGTGTATACGGAATAAATTCCAATAAACAAAATATACTATTCTTAAAATTGTGCTCAATACAGAGTAGAGGAAATATAAGTTTTTCGAAAATTATAGCATAAATATGTTATAAAATCCTTACAAAAATAGCCATTTTGTTTCAACATTTCTGGTGTCTTCTCAAGTGACGGTGTTGAATGTAGAATAAAGGGTTGAAAACACAGCACATTGGGGTCGTGTTCGTAGTTAATTTTATTCTGTGTTGGCTTTTTATTAAGGCTTCCATTATTTTTAATCTCTTTTTCCATCTGGATTAGGTTATGTTAGTAATTTCTACAAGTACTTCTTAACTGTGTTCAGAAAATAAAATATCCCTCTAACGTTTGAAACATAGACGCCATTTTATTGAATTGGAATATTAACAAATAATATCTTCAAAATGATTTCGATTATTTGTGATGCAAATGTTGATGCGCTTTGCAAGATTCCCGTGAACTCGATACAATAAATCCAGATTGCCGTCAATTTTAGACTCTTGCTCCTCAAAGTAAATAACAACGATAATGAACACACAGTCAAAAATTGACACAAATATTTTCTACAAAACCCAAATGCATATTAACTACAAACAACTTGAATCTTCACTTCGAAATATTATAAAGAAATACACTACCCCAATTGACCCGAACAAAATAAAAACAAATTAATTATCTACTACAAAATGTTTAAAATAGCTAACCTTATCCTCAAAAATTACAACACACCAGCAAAGTCAAAATTACAACGAACGAATATTATCTATGAGTCCAAATTCCCCTTATGGAACTGTGTTCCTGATCAAACCAAATTCATAAATAATTACATTGGTCACACAACTACATGCCTATCCAGACGTTTTATGTTACACCTATCTGATCACAGCTCCATTAGAACCCATTTAAACACACACAAACTTACCAGACTCCATTCGAAACATACTAGTTGAAAATACAAGCATAATAACCTCTTCCACATATAAAAAAAGATTAAAAATAATCGAAGCCTTAATAATTAAAAAGAAAAAGCCAACAATATTAACTATGAACACGGCCACAATGTGCTGACCGTGTTTGGAAAATAAAACATCCCTATAACTCTAAAAACAAACACAAGCCATACACCCAATTAAAAATCAAAAATAAAATCATCCTTGATAATGGCTAAAAGTATAGCCAAGAGCGCTCGGAAATATAAAACATTTGGACAGTTTCTACAAACTCTGGGTCCAAAGAGAAAACATTTGTCTGAACACAAGAAAATTGAAATAAAAAGCTTAATCGTATTACCTTTCTGTCGTCTTTAATGAAACATGTATAAATGAATGATTACTGCCTAAATACACTATATATATATATATATATATATATATATATATATATATATATATATATATATATATTTCATGTATGGTGTTAATGCATGATTTTATCGATGCAGGAGAATGAACAATCACACCAACGTAATGACGCACGTGTGTGTAAAAATCCATTTATTACGGGGCAGGGGACGGAATAAGAAATGAAGGAAGCGTTAAATTTCTCTAGTAAAGAAATAAAGAATGGCAAATCATGAACGCTCTCTGCTTCGCTGATTATGGTCCTCCGTACAAAAAAAAGAAAGCTCGTGCCTCTAAGCATTCCAACCTACGCGCTGGCAGGCAGGCTGGCAGGCAGGCAGGCAGGCAGTCAGGCAAGGCAGAGGCAGGCAAGACAGGCAAGACAGGCAAGCTGAAATATATATATATATATTTTCTTTATTTTTATACCATATATCCTTTCCTTTATATATATGTATATATATATATATATATACTGATAATCGTGCGTGTATATAATAATAATAATAATAATAATAGACATAGGTATGTAGACTAACGAATATTTACCCAGCTGTATGGGTACATATTTAATTTTCAACGGTCTTTTTCCTGAGCGCTTCAGTAGACATGCTTGATTGTACAAGATGGAGACACGTGCACTTATAAACCATCAAAGGCGCTTACCGTGAAGCAATTGTAAACCTAGCATAGCTATTGCTAAGGCAATGAATCATGACGTCAAACGATGCTCCATTACCGTGACCTTGTACCATACCGAATCAAGTTTAATAAACGTAGGCTGTCCAACTCACTAGCCTAAACGATCATTAATAAAGTGTAATATCTTTATACCTGGTACTCCATTATCTTGACCTTATGCCAGACTGATCTTCACTCTATACACGTGATCATATGGCAGATGGGGGACACCGTCATCCTTATCCACTCCTGGAGATTATTACTATTAATAAATAGAAGTGAAGTCATTCCTCTTTGGGTGCTTCCTTTGTAGGTTTGTGTCAGACAATGTCCAGTTTTGTTAATGTGACGGGGTCTGCCGTCAAGCAACAAGAGATAAGCTAATCTCGCAGACGATTGTTAGTGTAGAAATTAAAGTTGGTATTGTCCTCACCCTATTATGGTTTTATTTCAGACAAAACTAGAAAATATGCGAGTTGTATTTTTATAAAATTTTTTACAATGATCCGAGAGCCACTCGAGTCAGAGGGTTGCACAATAAGAGGCACCCCCACCCAAGAAAGCTGATAACGCCACTAAAATGAAATGAGGCTCATGGGAGTGAAAGAGAAGGAAAATATTTTAGAAGGAACCAGAAAACCAATCTTAAACCGGAAACAAGGTATAAAAACCTATCCTGCTGGTCAAAAGGCCAGCGAAGAGTGTGAACCGGGCTATAGTCAGCTCCTATTTTCGTATGGTTAGCAAGTTAATCGTATAAACTGTCAGATGTTTGGAATATTTTGCTAATTAGGGCTTTTCCCTTTTTCTTATTGCATCTTATTCATTTTGTAATGTCTATATCTTCTTCTTCTTCTTCTTCCTCTTCTTCTTCTTCTTCTTCTTTTTCTTCTTCTTCTTCTTCTTCCTCTTCTTCTTCTTCTTCTTCTTCTTCTTCTTCTTCTTCTTCTTCCTCTTCTTCTTCTTCTTCTTCTTCCTCTTCTTCTTCTTCTTCTTCTTTAATTATTTCCACCTTCTTTTCTTTCTTCTTTTCTAATAATTCTCTTTTTTTTTTACATCGCTTCTCGTTTTTATCATAACATCTTTCTTCTTCTTTTTCTTTTTCTTCATTGATCATTTTCTTCTTCTTTTTCTTCTTTTATAATCTCGCCATTATCTTTTTTACACCCCGTCTCGTTCTTATCATATCTTTCTTCTTCTTCTTCTTCCTCTTCTTCATTGATCATTCACTTCTTTTTCTTTTTTTACATCCCTTCTCGTTGTTATCATAAAATCTTTCTTCTTCTTCTTCTTCTTCTTCTTCTTCTTCTTCTTCTTCTTCTTCTTGTGGCAGTTTTCGAAATGGCTGGCCGGACAATTTGCGATTCAGATTAAGATCTCAGACGCAATTTCGCGCTAAAAATTCTGTTTCTTTCGACTGAATAGACTGAGACGATAGGGGACACTCTTAATTGTACCTTCTCTATGGTATGTAATGACACGACACGACACGCACGCATACACAAACACACACACACACACACACACGTACAGACACGTACAGACACTCACATAGACACACGTAAAGACTCACTGGCATTTGGTTGAAAGCATACCGAAAAAGCTATCTAGTGGAGTTATGGACACTTATTCAATTCATTCCAGTCTGGAGAAAACAAGGGTCAGAAAGATCATGTTGCGTCATTCTTCTAAATTTGGAAGATTTGTCAGCATTCAAATTCTTTTTTCTCGGCTGGATTTGAACCCTGCTCCTTGGTGTCCATAAATATTGCAACGGCGTGAAGAGCTTTTTAGTAGTTAATCAGTACTAAGATAGGTATGGTAATGCACAAGGCTACACTAATGTGAGCACCCAGAAAGAATCAACTGTTTTTTTATTGTTCTTCACCCAATACAAGGCCCAAGAGCGACTTAAGGTAGAGAGTTACTGTTTCTGAAAGTAGATAACTGTTGACCCGAGACATAAAGTGGTTGAGATTATAGTGATCGGGGAAGAATCCTCTCGGGAGTTTTTTTTTTTTTTTTTTTTTTACCGAAAGAAGCGGTCTCTGGGAAAAGTTATCCGAATGGAATACGAAGGAAATTGGGAAGATTCCATTCTGTATACGTGGCATGATGGGTCTTACTTGCAAAAGCCTGGAGTTAAATCAATTTACCCCAAGCAAGGCGATAATGCCACTATAACGCAATGGACTACCAAGAATGAAAGGGAATGAAAAGACATTAGAAGCAACCGGAAACCCAATCCTAAACACTCAAACAAGGGATTAAACTTCTATTTAGAAGAACGTCTGATTATTTACCATGGAAATAGCTGTAGAGTAGCGAGAGGCTTCCGATGTTCTGAGGCAAGGTGTTGCAGGGTGGAAAATAACTCCTAACCGAAGGCCAATGTTTTTGAACTGTGTCAATGCTGGAAAACGAGAATTGAGCATCTTAAGAATTTTACAACCAGAGGACATTTTGAAGGAAATTGAGACAAAGAGAGACAATGAATAACCTTTTCTGAACCGGTCACCGACAATACATATTTTTTTTTTAACCTTTTCAAACAAAATTACCTGGGTATAATGCCGTCCCCTCTTTTTGGCGTAAAAAAAAGTTGCTCTATACATGCGTATATACGGTATGTCCGTTTAAGCGGTTAGCTTTTGGATCAAAGTAATATTCTTTAAAGTTGCCCTGGTTGCCTGGTGTCTACTCCGATTAACAATTCCGAGCCGTTATCCACTATACCACTCACATTTCTTCCAAATTTACAGCACCTGGCATTTCCAAGCGGCCATTTATTTAGGTATTGACCAAGCTCGCCGTTGCTTAACTACCGTGATCGTAAGGGAATCGGTGTTTCAACGCTAATTGGTCGTAAGCCTGAGAAAGCGTAGTCGAAGTATAATAATTAAGACAACAGTGGCAGAGGAAGTGAACCAATAATATCAAGTAAGACGATGAACTACATCGGCGTCCCGAGTAAGACGATAAACTACATCCGCGTCCTGGGTATGACGATAAACTACATCCTACAGCAAGGCCTCTGATCAAGAGGTCTTGAGGAGCGTGGAACCACCTCTTAATTGCTGGTGTCCCCAGGTCCACCTTGACCCGGGGTGGTAGCACCTGTTAGGATCCCAGCTATGGGCAAATAGTTAACATCCAAATTTGTGTAAAAATAGGTTTTAATACCAGAAATACTTTGTAATAAAAAAAATTATTACCAGCAATAATTTTCGAAGGAAAAATTATTATCAGCAATACTTTAAAAAAAAAATACCAGCAATACAAACAGTTATACATTCTTTGAAAAAAAATATGGCCATCTATAGATTTCTTCAAGGAAAAATATTCCCAAAAATAGATTTTTAAAGAAAAACATATTACCAGCAATAAAAAATTTTGTCGGCGTTAAATTACCCATTGAGGTGTTGATATGCCGTAAAACAAAATAAATCAAACCAAACCAATAATATCAATGTGTAATAATAAAAAGAAATTAACAAAAATTTTTAATGAAGAGCACTTTGTCCAATATTTCTTTGATAAGAGAGGCCAAGAAATTAGTTCGAAAGTCTTAATAAATAATACTAATAATTTCCGAAAATTAATGTTCAAATTAGCATAACTTTTCAGGAATTAAAACGTTGCAAAATTGTCAGCACAGACAAAAGGGAATATGCAATAATTCTCGTATCAGCGTGAGCAGCCTTTGTGCGCATGCGCATGTAACGTCACAGCAACTATAATCCCCCCCCATAAAAGAGTGGGCAAACATGGAGATGTGGGGTGTAATGAAATTTTTGCAAGCCTCGGGTAAAAAGCCGACTTTAGCTTACAAAACAAATTACTAGCGTATATGTTTTTTTCAGTTTCCGCGGAGTCTAAAAACTTAGGGTCTTCCTGGACTTACCGGATCACAGGTGAAGTGAGCTAGGAGACAAAGACCTGGAAGCATAAGTACCCATTGATCACTCAAAAATTTCAGCAGCTCACGAACGAAACTATTGGCTTCTGTGTTCCAGGATGCAGAAGGCGTGTTACTCGGGGACTTAATACGCTATTAATTAGTTAACGCGAAACAGTCGGCCGACAGAGCGAAGTTGTTAGTTAACAGAAACCAGATTTGCGTAAACGTGTTATCCTGTTGCACGACAAAGCCACCCCGGCAACAGGGTCAACATGATAAAAGAAGGACACCAGTTATATGGTTGGGACAATTTTATCGAATCTCTAGCGTTGTTCTTGTATGATTCATTCAGATTCTTATCTGTTTATGTCCTTCAAAGTAGTTTATTCCGGGAAACCGCTTCATACTGATGGCGATGTTGCAAAGATGTGCAAGCGTCGCCCGATGACTTGATGTTTTTTTAAGGAGAGCAAGGCGGGCTCCAATTGTACAAGGGTATCATTCTCAATACGTAGAAAATTAGCAGCTCTGTGTAGCTGATAACGTATGCACAATGTCTTGTTTATATAAGTAATAAAACCGCTGGATCTGAAATGTTTGTAACATAGTACTCGATCATCTTTCGTGTAAGCAACACAGTCTCAAAAGATAATGGACAAAAACTGAGAATATCGGAAACCTTTTAATAACAATAGACATTCTGGAACCGGCCTGAAGTACACGTTCTCTTTTTTTTTTTTTTTAATGGCACAATGTTTTCACCTACGCACCTGCCACCTGTGTAATTAGATATAAAATATCCAGTGACATTTTTGGGATTATACATTTTATTAAAAGACAAACAAGAAAAAACGTAAAAAAAGCGGATACTTTTTTTTCCCTTCTTTTTATTAAGATTTATTTTCCGGCATTTGTCTTTTTTTAAGGAGCGAAAGGTCTGGAGGAAAAAAGACATTTTTTCGAAAATATTTGTAAGAATGAAATTCTAATAATAATAATAATAATAATAATAATAACGGAGATTGTATTTCGCAAGAAAAAATGTCGACCAGTGTATTTATAGAAGATGAATCTACATACAGACATACACACCCACACACACACACACACACACACACACGCGCACGCGCGCGCACACACACACACACACACACACACACGCTCGCGCGAGCACTCGCATACGCAAACGAAGAAGAAAAAAATAGACTTAACACTAATAAAAAGCGCATAAATTATTTTTCAACTCAATATAAAAATAACGAAAATCAGCAGTGAGTCTACGAAACTCTGGAGTCGGGGTTCTAAATCTAACTTCAACAGCTAAGTGCAAATTTTATATTTGTATTAATCCTCTCTCTCTTTCTCTCTCTCCTACAAATCGAAGCAAGAAAAATGTTGAAACTTAAGACTACGAGTATCCTTGTTGGGGTAGAGGCACTGGACTGGATATAATAAAAAAAGGGCACCGAAAATCATGTGAGAACATTTCCTGGACACATCAGCATCTCAGAGATACAAATGATTACTTGGATGGAACTATACATAAATAGACCAGACATAGTCATAAAAGATTTCGCAAAAGAAATCTGCCAACTAACTGATATGATTTACCCAAAGAATTTCAATGTTTCGAAGAATTTCAAAAACTGTCAAATTATAAGGACCTGCAAATTAGAAGTCCGCGTTGCTTTGCTCTGCAAATAGTCAACGAAAGGCGCTCTCTGTCGGAAATTATACGGTTTGATGGTGAAAAGGAAAAAAACTATTCAGAAGAAGAAATAATAATAATAATAATAATAATAATAATAATAATAAGAAGAAGAAGAAGAAGAAGAAGAAATTTATCAACCTCCTAAGATATTCATAACGAGGACCTCTGCACTTGTACATATGAGTCGTGCCAGACGTTGACTCCTGCCCTTAGCACACTTTCCTTCTTTAGAACATTTTCGGCATCAGGGAGTTAGCCATGGACCACCCACTTTCAGTACAAAATGGCAAAGAAACCATTGGAATTGGATTTGGTTAATCTTGGATTCAAAGCCGTTATGTTATGCTTCGCGATCTTGATTTACTCAGACTAACTCAATTTAGCACTAGGCCCCCAAGTATAGGACCCCAGTGAGGATCGAACTCACTACCCAGTCGCCAACGATTACACCACGATCAGGTACCCTAATCTGAAGGCAGAAAACACATAGGAATGGAATAAAGAAAATAAATTATAAAAACTTCAAACGTGACGGAAATATTTTTGATATTATTCCAAATATGTTTATGAGTTATGTTGAACACTCCTTTCTTATTTGGGCCAATTTTCATTTTTTTTTTTTTTGGCCCGGGGCTTCTTTCTATGGCTAATGTCATTGGACCCTCTTCAATTGCGCGTAAGAAAAGTCTCTGAATAATCACGATAAAAAGAAAGAAAAGAAATATTTTCAAAATAATACGTATTTATTTGTGGGACCAGAATATAGACAACTAAAATTACAAGATAGATGGCAATAAAATTTTCACACACATCTTTTGATTTATTTATTATATTTATTCATTATATTTATTTATTATTAATAATATTTTTTACTTTGCGAAGGGCCTTTTTCCGATTGCACTAAATTATTACTGGAAGACCAAAACGAATTATTTTAAAATGATTCTGAGTTAGAACGGAACAAAGCGGCTGTGTAGGGGACTGAAATCACAGCCTCGCCATAAAAACCAAAATCATTGTCTTCAGAATAATTGCAGAGCAAAGCAACGCGGACTTCTGAAGCAACGGGTTACTATACTTTATTCTGATTTTCATAAGGTAGCACTTGTTCAGTTGTACAGATCCCAACGCCCCATTGATAAGTGTCATACCAGTGACCTGAACGTCCCAAATACGGAGGTCAGTGTATTTCTTAAGCTTGTTAATTTCTTAGACCTCGATATTATGGTCACCAGGAATTGATGACGGCATTTTCTTTTTCTTTCTTACTTTTTTTTTTTCAATGACGATGTCGTCTAGATTGGTGGTCTCATAGACGCGTTCTGTTTGGATGCTGAAGTTTCAGAAGATCTTTACTTGGTCGTATTAAGTCAGCTTTTGTGGCTTGTGGCGGTAGCATTTTTCACTGACTACTACCTACATAGGTATCAATGTTGACGTTAATCCACTTTATTATGGCAGTGCTTATAAAGGGTGTTTCATTAAGAGGGATTATATATAAGGGTGTTTCATTAAGAAGGATCAAAGTCAGCAGTAAATAACTCAGTTTTATTAGTGAAAATTTATTTATTTCTCTATTGGATCATATTATTTACGTTAGAGCAATTATGTGTGAAAAATAATATCGCCCAAATGTCCGCCAAATCTGAAAGAAAAAGAAAAAAATCATTAGACGTTTAAACTTAATTCACATTTAAAATTGGTCCAAGTTATTGGAACACCCTTTATATAGTAAACTGCATCGAGAATAAGGGAGAAAGTAACTGGCAGTGTCAAGAATAAAAACAAGTGTTACTGACAGAATAGGGCTATTATAAAGGGTGTTTCATTAAGACAGATCATATATAAGGATGTTTCATTAAGACGGATCAAAATCCGCAGTAAATAAATCAGTGTTATTGGTGAAAATTTATTTATTTCTCTATTGGATCATGTTAAGTTATAGCAATTATGTGTGAAAAATAATATCACCTAACTCTCCGCCAAATCTGAAAGAAAAAGAAAAAAATCATTAGACGTTTAAACTTAATTCATATTTAAAATTGGTCCAAGTTATTAGAACACCCTTTTACTGGTTCTACGCAAGCTTTCCACAATTGTGTGACATATTAGAAAGAGCAATACAAATTAAGAAGAATGATGTTTACCTGTGTTTTGTTGATTATGTAAAATCATTTGATAAAGTGTGACACAAAAAATCGTAGAACTCCTCCTTTTTTCCGCACTTTAGTGCGCTTGCGGCATCTGATTTTTGCATCGCCGGGATATCAATCGTCTGGTGTAATTCCAGTAAAAGAAGCCACGAAGGCTCTGTTGCATCAGTTGGGGGGGGCGCATCACCAATAAAGAGGTCTCCTCTCGGACATCTCACCCCATCAACGAGGCCACTATATTTCAAAAGGGCGAGTCACGTGTCCATAATGCGTCTTGCTCGATTCTGATGTGTCATACTGTTTTTGAGAAATCTCCAATCGGAAGTGGCTACGCAGAGGAACAAAAAGAGCCGTCAAGTATCAGCTGAAGATATCCCTTGAAACAGGACAACATGAAACATGGGAAACAGTCGCTGGAAATCGGTTTTCCTGGCGAAGGACCATCCAAGAGGGGACCGAGCCATTCGTGTCCAACCGTCAGCATAAAGAGGATCTGCGAGGTTCTTTCAGTTACACTCTCTGTTATTCCATCTTCACAGCTCATTTCCACCTCCTCCACAGACAGTAATGAGAGAGGATCATGATCCAGTTGATTGGGTTCGTGTTGACCGATCTTTTCGTGCCCCACCGTCATCATAATGAGTATCTGCGAGGTTCTTTCAGTTACACTCTCTGTGACTCCATCTCTCGCCTCTTCAAGAGTAGGTTGGGCCTTCATAGCCCCATCTCCGTCTTGGCCACCAAAGAAGACCCAAGGAGTAAGGAAAGAGAATTACGACCCAGATGCTCGTATTCCAAGGAAACGAGCCTTTCGTGTCCAAACCTCAACATAAAGAGGATCTGCGAGGTTCTGTCAGTCACATACTCTCCACAGCCCCATCTCTACTGCCGCTTTCAGAGGGGACACAGTAAGGGAGGACGACAATCCCGATGATCGGATTCGAGTGGGTGCCGACGACTAAGAGTTATCACTATCACAACATTATTAAAATTACCTACCCCTTTCTGTTGTTTTTTTAATGTTGCCGTTATTTTAAAATGATTTAATTTATATTTTTAATATATATTTCAGGAGTAAGTCATTAAATGACCCCCAAGGATGTTGACATGCCGTTAAAGAAATAAATCAAATCAACAAGTAGGTAATCATCACATATTCTCATTCTTTGTTAT
This sequence comes from Acanthosepion lycidas, assembly GCA_963932145.1. Taxonomy (NCBI): domain Eukaryota; kingdom Metazoa; phylum Mollusca; class Cephalopoda; order Sepiida; family Sepiidae; genus Acanthosepion; species Acanthosepion lycidas. Next base: position 5,140,329 of record OZ010575.1, on the reverse strand, counting down.
TAGCATGACTTCCAGAGACAGACCAGCCATTTCCTTTGTCTTGTTTGCGTTTATTTTTTTTTTTTTTTTTTAAATGTAGAGTCGTTTCTCCGCTAAACTGACTGCCTTCCAAGGCTCAAGCCGTCCTGGGTATGACGATAAACTACGTCCAGCAGCAAGGCCTCTGATCAGGACGTTTTGGTCTGCGTAGAACCCACGTCTTAATTGCTGGTGTTCCCAGGTCCACCCTGACCCAGTTTATGGGCAAATTAATCCCCAAACTGGGGTCAAAACACTATGAATTTGTAAAAATATGTTTTAATACCAGGAATTCTTTTTAAAAAATATTACCAGCTATACATTTAAAAAATATACCAGCATTACATTTTTGAAAAAAAAATATTACCAGTAATAAAAATCTTGTTGGCATGAATAACCCATTGAGGTGTTGATATGCCGTAAGAGAACACAACCCAATCCAAGGCTAAAGTGCCTCAGTCTATCCTGTCATTTAAGCTATATCTGGATAAAGAGATAGATCTCCAAGGGCATTAGTGAGAACGTGGACATAGATAGGTTGGTTGATTTTGTTTAGCTGCATATCAACACCTGCATGGGTTATTTAATGCCGAAATCTAGATATTGTGAACGCGTTCTATGCCTTCAACTACAGATACAATGTATTGTTAGTAGTTTTGCTTTAAATATATGACGTGTTCAGCAGAGGAGGGCCGTATTCAACATTTGATAATTTTGCAGCAATATGCGCTTAAAGCTTTTAGACAGTTTTGATCAACATTTCTTTTCATGGTTGGACGTAAGGAATTGTAAACGTAGGACTACCTTACATTTAAGTAAAATAATAACAATAATAATTTTTATTAAGAATTTATTACAGGATATATCAAGTTTTATGGAAACCTTGTTGACAATTATGTTATAGAAATAAAAAAAATAATATAAATTTTGATGCAATATTTGTTATTTGTTATTTTTCCTTTTCTCCTTTGTTATTGGCAGCATTTTAGAATACTTTGGCTCAGATGCTAAGTTTCCTAAGTTGAACAAACTCAAGGTATTTCATTTATGCTTTGTGACCTCTCTTTTCCATTGTTGTTTTTAGATTGCTTTCTATCAGTCATTTTGTTGGGCAATAGCAAAATTCTGAAATTTAGAATGATCTTATTCTATTTTAAAATTAAATCCTGTAAAAAGGAATATTTTAAATTAATATACGACCAAAAATAAAATACTTTTGACAAAAAAATCTTAATGATTTCACTGTAATTATGTAACAGTAATGTAATGACATTCCACTGACAAATCTACGGACGTTACCTCATCTCATTGCATGGTTATGAACTATAAACCTAAATTGAGCTTGAAATATTGGGTAATCGGCTCTAATTCTTTTGTAAAATACTTGGATATGATATAATAAATAATTTGCATTGAAAAAAGCAATTTTTGTTGAATACGCCCCTCCTCCGCCGAACGCATTATATATATATATATATATATATATATATATATATATATATATATATATATATATATATATATATATATATATATATATATGTTGGTCATTTTCCCCTTGTATTGGGTGAACATTAATAAAGAAAATGAATGGTATTTTGAATATAAATTGTTTTGTTTTTGTTTGGGGGTTTACTGTTTGCCCATAGCTGGGACTCTAACAAGTGCTACCACCCCGAGTCAAGGTGAAGCTCGGAACAACAGCAATTAAGAGGAGGTTCCACGTTCCTCAAAACCTCCAATCCCCCGATAAGTGGTCTTGCTGCCGGTTGGAGTTTATCATCATTACAAAAAAAAATTACAAAAAAGGCTACACAATGAATAAAATTTGTCAGCTCATTTGATAGACCATAATTAATAAAAACCAAAAAGGGATAAAAGTGTATAAAACACGATAAAATGTTGGGCACAATTTAAAAGAGAAAATGTTTTAAATGTGCATTGTTTATTGAAAATTACACGAAACCTACAACACTAAATTCTTCAACATAATGTTGGAAGCAGACACTTACCACTGAGTCATTAAGGCAGGTTGATTTTTCATTTGTTTTAAGAAAATCAACATTACACTCAGTGTGAAAGCTTAAGTTTGATGTAAGACGTACATCTGTGAATTTCTGGACATTAGGTTTATAATATCAAGAAATTCATCCCCCAGATGTCCACAAGGACACATTGAACAGTGGATAAAGGCGTTGGTTAGATCCAGTGGCAGGACCCAAAGAGTGTGAGTTCAATACCTAGTTAAGGCCGTGGGGACCTTTCAGAGGGGAATTACCAGGAGATTACTTATAACTGACATCCATTAAACATGGCACGTGGAACAATCTACCCCAGTGAGCGAAATAAAAGGTTCAGTTCGACATTCCAACCACCTGAAGAAGGCCGGAACGTTGTGATAAATATGGCAACAAAGATGCGAACGAAAGTCCGAAAAATGTAAATAGTGTACATAATATATAGACAGACATTCCAGGAAGTTATATAAGTACTTTTTTTTTTTTTCACTATATTTGCATTTAATCTGTTGTTTGTCAATGAAGCGGAATACATAAGAAGCGGATGTTTCTGCAACTATCAACAGCTACAGATTTTGTAGCATATATATATTAGGTTGGTGCAAAAATAATTTCGTTTTCTCACATAGTAACATATGTTAAAAAACGAAATTATTTTTGCGCCAACCTAATATATATATATATCCACAGACAGACTGTTTCGATGTATCACAGCTCATCAATGCGGCTAGACATCCGGTTGCCTCTAGCTAGGATCGAAACCCGACTGAATTGGTATCAGGCGGATATTCTACCACTAAGCTGTCGGCGGACGGTTGGGATGAAGGTGGATTTTTAGCGTATTTATTTTTGGAAACACGCCCAGTGACCGAGAGTGACTCAATTCGGCTATAATAGTCACTGTTTACAAACCCATACCTCAGCCCGAGAGTGCTCAACTGGAATTAAATTTAATTCAGGTGCTAATATATATATATATATATATATATATATATATATATATATATATATATATATGTATGTATGTATGATGAATTAACTGACATAAAATATGATTTCTACTCTACAGAGGAATTAACATGTTTCAAATTTAATTATAAAATTTAATTAAAAGCATTAGATCTGTTTTATCTTCAAGCAAATTTTGGAATAACTTGTTTTTAAATTTACTGAGTTTTAAATGCACATACAATTCATAATTTTTTGTTTCCAAGGATACAGAGAAATCTAA
>OZ010575.1:5109562-5134562 GCA_963932145.1 Acanthosepion lycidas | reverse complement strand
GCCAAACTGCTAAACAGTCTTGTTTCGTTTATCTGGTTTGAGCACATGAAAAAAGTGATTTTACCTGGATTTGAACGAAGACGTGTTAGTGGGCAGAGGTGTAGATGCAATTGTTTCACTATAAAGAGTATATCATACTTGAGTATTCACTAAATATCTCTTAATAGTCTGTCCGTCTGTTTTTTGATATCAGTGAAACTTGAAGTAACAGGTAGAATTTCCTGTAGTTGCATGCGATTAAAAATTAAATAAATAGCTCAATTAAACTTAAATTTAAATATCGAAAAGAGTGAAAGGTTTAAAAAAAACAATTCTTTATTAAAGGCTTAACTTTGATTTCGCTTTTCGTCGAAAAATGATATCGTCTAATTTAAACTGCAATTAAAACTTAAGCGGGGCACGGTACGTTGCTCATAAGATTTTTTTTCTATTTTCTAGAACCGGTACTGTGACGTATTCGAATTATTCGGGTTCTCTAATTTTTTTAAGGAATCACAAAGAATGGTAATTTGAAAAGAAAAGAAAAATTGCGCGCATTATAAATGTAAACAAACTAAATCGGTTGCGTATACGAAGAAAGGTTACGTCGAATTAAGGTATCGAATAGAGATAAATAATTTTATTATTTTTAAATTCTTATAATTTTACGTACGTAGGACGCTGAAGGTAAAAGGCCAAAGGTCCAAAAGCTCTCCGCAGGGGCTCGTGAAAAGTCCTCCTGACGGGAGTCTTCTAGGGTAATTATGAATAAACATGGAATGGCATCCTTCAGTCTCCAAAGACCATGGATTTGCAAACGAAGAGTTACGTCCTCTTGATGACGCAGGCCTGGGCAGGATTTTGTATGACAGATCGACAGTGGCTCATGCAGCATCAAAAAATGTAATATCAGCTGGCACCGGCTGGGTCGCAGGTGTTGCCAGAAAGAAAGTGAACATGACATCGGACTGTTATAGGGCAACCGGCTGCGGATTTGAATTCAGAGTTTTCCTTCTAGACTGGTTGTCAACCATGGCTACAGAGCTTCCCTAATATTTTACCATATCCACAGTTTTGAATTCAGAATTGTTTCTTCTCTTGATCGGTTAGCAATATGTCCTGGGTGTGGGGTGATGGATTCATAAATTTCCCAAGTGAATGGAATGAACTCGACAAGAATTCGAACTCGGTTCGATCACTCCACCTTGCCTCCATAATAAATAGATAACGTAGATAAAACTATATCAAGAAAACGATTCAAATATTTCGATTAAAAGAATAGATAGATAGATAGATAGATAGATAGATAGATAGATAGATAGAGAGAGAGAGAGAGAGAGATATGAAGAGAATAAGATAGACAGATAGATAGATAGATAGAGAGATATGAAGAGAATAAGATAGATAGATAGATAGATAGATAGATATAAACAGGATCGATAGATATGAACAGAATAAAATAGATAGAGAGATATAAAGAGAATAAGATAGATAGATAGATAGATAGATAGATAGATATGAACAGAATAAGATAGATATGAAGAGATTAAGATAGATAGCAATGAGTTGATATACATATATGGTGTTGAGCAGTTTTATTTCTGGTGTGCATACACGGCAGACATATTTTAAGAGGTGCTTATATATATATATATATATATATATATATATATATATATATATATGCGTGTATGTGAAGAGACTGAGATAGATATCAACGGGTTGAGTAGACAGGTAAATGTGAAGAGATGATATGAGAATATAAATAGCTAGCTAGATAGATAGATATGAAGAGACTGTAGATAGATAAATAGTTATATATATATATATATATATAAATATAAATATATATATATATATATATATATATATATATATATATATATATATATATATATATATATATATATAGGTAGATAGATAGATAGATAGATAGATAGATAGATATATATAATCACCCCCTCCATATATTTTTAATAGTTATCTGAGGTTCCTGTCGGATTTCTCACCCAATTGCCAGTATTAATGTCGAGTGCACATCTCCTGGTAAATGTCCATTTGCGACGCATTTTGCTGTGTGTGGTTGGCGCAGTGGGGAGGGGTAGTCTGTGTTTTAATCCTGACGGTCATTGAAGATTTCAGGTCATCTCTTCCCAAAGAAATCGGCAAATATGGATTAAGCTAATTCTCTCTAATGACCATTTTTCGTGTTCTCGGGATTTACACACAAGTTAATCCGACAGTCATTTTGAGTTCAAGTCAGACATGACTGACCGTCCAGTCAGGCGCCATTTTCTAAGTTATTGAAATAGTGCTTTCTTCGGATAGGAGCCGATATGGCAACAGTACCATATTACGGGTACTGCTGCAAATATCTTGCTTATTTTGATATTCATGCATATATTTGTTTGAGTTGAATAATATCTATCTATTTCTCTGTCTCTGTTTGTCTGTCTGTCTCTCTTTCTCTTTCTCTCTCTCTCTATATATATATATGTGTGTATGTGTGTGTGTCTGTGTCTGTGTCTGTATGTGCGTATCTCCAGTCACTTAGATCTATCTATCGTTTCAGTCTCTGTTCATATCTATCTATCTATCTATCTATCTATCTATCTATCTATCTATCTATCTATCTATCTATCTATCCCAGTCTATTCATTATCTATCTATCTATCTATCTATCTATCTATCTATCTACAGTCTCCTCCATATCTATCTATCTATGGAACACACTCCCTAGTGGATGCTTTCTGAACAACAACAATATGGGTATTTTCATGTCCAATGTCAACGTGTATCCTACACGTTCTCATACCTACACTTCGTAATTCCTCCCCCTTCCTAACAACAATCTCGCTCAGTATACCCCCTATACCTTGAGTGGTAATTGGGCCTTATATTGGGTGAACTAACTAGATATATAAATGATGTATCTATGGCTAGTTAGATGACGCAGTCTTTTTTATTATTGTTCACATTTCCATTCATCCAGGCGTGAATGCAGGTTAGAACCCAAGTTAAGTCTTCGTTTTCATAAATCTGCTTAATTCCACATGAACAATATTCCCAAAGCGTCTAAACTTCTCAGACGCTTGGTATACTGGTATATACTTATTGTATAGAACATACATATAATATATACATATAATACATATAGTATATATATATAATACATGTAGTATATATATATATATTTAAGTTCTAAATGTTATATATATATATATATATATATATATATATATGAGAACGAATCAAGATAATTATATATACCCCTTGAGCGCTTAGACTTGGAGCGGGTAGAATGGAGATCAACGTGTTTTCAATCTGCTTGTCTAAATCATCTTCAAGAAGCAAGAGCAAGATCTAAAAGGACTGCCAATCTAACAGTGATCTCATCCCGCAAATACTCACTCTTGCTCCATATGTGGCCTCCTGCGTAAATCACTAGCGGGTCTTAAATGCCACTTAAGATTATCGCCCCAAATTTCATGGAGTAAAATTCCTCTGTTCGTTGCATTTACTTTTGAATACAAAGTAGAGCAATATATTATTTTTATTATAAGAGATTAGAATAAAAATATTTTGAAATCGCTACACTAATGCTTTCATGTTTCAATACTATGATTGTACTTCTTCAGGCGATGAACTGAGGATTAAATGATTTGTAAGGAAACTTAAAGAGAAAGTATTACCTCTTTTCCAAAAGTGGAGGGAACATAAGTTCAGAATTATTAAAAACGTGTATTTTTAATTCTGACCTGAATATCAATTTTAGCCTGACATTGATTCTTGGTAAAATTTCCAGTCTTCATGGACTGTGGTTTTAAACGGTATTTAAAAACACAACCCCAGAAGACTGGAAATTTTACCAAGAAACATCGATGTCGGGCTAAAATTTATATTTAAAACTTAAGTAATCTTTTCATATAATATTATTAACGCTTTATTTGTAATATTATTTTAATGTTTTTTAATATTGAGCACTATATATAAAAATATCTGCTGTTTCTTCAATCTTATATATATATATATATATATATATATATATATATATATATATATATATATATATATAAACTAGTAAAATCTAATCTATTCACACTAGTTATTTCCAGCGACCTCCTCGATTTGGACACTGACCCATTGCATCTAAAATATTTATTATTAAGAGAAGCGCTCTGAGAAATATTTACGCTACTCAAGATGAAGGGAGACATTGTTATTAGATACAGGCATGATGTGAAAAGGTCTTTACAAAATTGGCTTCTACTCTTTCTTTTTTTCTTTTTTCAGTTTACTACTTCTTATATGATTTTTGTAAAAATTATTTCGCTATAATAACCCAAACAATAAGCTTGACTGTCTGTCAGAATAAAGATAAAATCTGACAATAGGCGATCAGTACGCCTGCTCTCTCTCTCTCGCACACACACACACACACATATATATATATATATATATATATATGTATATGTATGTCTAAAGATATTGTCATATACTCATTGTACGTGTATATATATATATATATATATATATATACACACAAAGCATCTGCAAATAAACAATGTCTTTGATATATTGTTATATATATATATATGTGTGTGTGTGTGTGTTTGTGAATATATATACATACACACATCAATACACACGCATTTGAATTTTCATACTCATAATTCAAGCACATATATACGCAATTACTTAGCAGTGTAAAGATATATGCACAGTATACCAATTTAAATATATATATATATATATATATATATGCGTGTGTGTGTGCGTGTTTGTGCCTGTGTGTCTGTATTAGTATATATATATATATGATAATATCTTTTATATATTGAGGTATATACATATCTCTCTCTCTCTCTCTCTCTCTCTATATATATATATATATATATATATATATATATATATATATATATATATATATATATTTACCGTTAAATATGAAAGACAAGGAAAATTTTAAGCGTTTTTTTTTTAGTTTTCCAGCTTTCTTAACTTTTTTATTTTGTTGTTTTATAGGAGTAAGGAAGCACAAAAATTTTCCATACTTTTTATTGTCCCAAGCGCTTTCGGACACTTCTTTTGCAATTTTCAAAAGCTTTTTGTTTTTGTTAGTTTTTTCTCATGTTTACATTGTATTTTATTTTTGTGTTGTTTTGAATAGAAGCAAATGGAATTCGCGTGAGCATCTTTCTGTTTTGAAAAATAACTTTTAACACTCCTTTTCCACTGTTAGATAAGGTGAGGTTGATAGTACTTGAGAGATGTTTAATGTACAGAGCCTCTCTAATAGCGAGATGCTTCTTGTAATGTGATTTATATAGAATTTTAGTGTTTTCGACCAGAATTTTTCTTAAAGATTCTTCTAAATTCTGGTTTGATAGATATTCTTATAGCACTTTGATCTGATAACACGTCAGACGTCTACTCAAAGAGGCGCTAGTGTGTCCGATATAGGAAATTGATTTGTGACAAGAAACATCGTCTTGTAATGGGAAGGGAAATTGATGGACACTATTGGTCATCATTTCTTTAGATTTGATCCGGTTATTTTGATTTTCTGTAATATAAATTTTACATGTTTTTCGGGAATTACGCAGAAATATAGAGTTAATGGTTCTTCGTATATGTCTAATGGATATAGGGTTTAATGGTTCACTGTATATGTTTAATGGTTTTTCGTATATGTCTAATGTTTTTTTGTGCTCCCTTACTCCTATATATGTTTAATGGTTCTCTGTATATGTTTAATGGTTCTTCGTATATATTTAATGGTTCTTCGTATATGTTTAATGGTTCACCGTATATGTTTAATGGTTCTTCGTATATGTCTAATGGTTCTCAGTATATATTTAATGGTTCTTCGTATATGTTTAATGGTTATTCGTATGTGTTTAATGGTTCTCTGTATATGTTTAATGTTTCTTCGTATGTGTTTAATGGTCCTTCTTATGTGTTTAATGGTTCTCCGTATATGTTTAATGGTTCTTCGTATATGTTTAATGGTTCTTCGTATATGTTTAATGGTTCTTTGTATATGTTTAATGGTTCTTTGTATATTATTAATGGTTCTTCGTATATGTTTAATGGTTCTTGGTATATGCTAGATTCCTAGTTTATTCTGTAAATAGGATCGCTTGAGATGTTTGATTGTTTTTTTATTTAGGGTGCCATTTTTGACAGAAGTTTATTTCTTTGTCCTGAATGCATAATAAAGTCACTAAATGTTGCTTGAGATTTAACACTAATCCCTCTTTTTAAATACAGATATCTTCTCTGATATGAGGATTAGTGGATTAATTCATGAGTAATACCATGTTGCGGGAGTATACTGGTCGAGTTTTTTTATGTCGGAAAACACGTGTCTCCTGGTATATTTATCCCACAACAAAAATGGTGGACTCTGTGCTTGAGCCCGGGTAGTAAAGGAACAAAGTAATACACACACACACACACACACACACACACATATATATATATATATATATATATATATATATATATATATATATATATATATAGTGTACAGGTAATCGATTCGTTGGTATATAATCCGGGTGGATCCTGGTAATATTAATTATTAAAACTGATCCACAGAGAGCTCGTTTTTTCTTTCTTCTATTTTAACAGAGCATATGTATTTTTAACAGCAAAAAACAAAAATTACCTCAACATAGATATAGTCTATTTCAAGCCGTTCTGTATACGTCTATCATCAGCCCGTAAATGTCTGTCTCGGATCATTGTTTTAAATTTATTTTCAATGTCAGTCCTCTTGTAGATGTCTTGTTAATGAGAGTAGGTTTGTGTTAGTGATTAGTGGTATCTTATCCCAGGGGAACCGGTCAGTTTAGATATATATATATATATATATATATATATATATATATATATATATATATATATATATATATATATACAAACGATAATGTTTGTGTTAACAAAATATGGGTATACATATACAATTGAATATCGTTGCGTGCGGCAAAGCAATGAATATGAAAGAAGAAAAACATTTAAACTAGTGAAGGTGTTTGTGTAGAAGTAAGTGTAACAAGCGTGTGTGGTAGGCACATGTGTATATATGCATGTGTGTGAGAGAATTCAAAATTTGACAGAGAACTAAAGGAAGCGAACGCCCCTCAGCGACAGCGTTCTTATTTACGTGCGACCCAAATCTTACCGTCCCTGGGTGAAATGGAAAAAAGTTGATGACAGAGAATGTTACTCCCTATTTATAGGCTTAGGGAGCGCCCCCAAGCGGCGCATATCCAAAATATGACAGAAACCTACATTATTTGAATGATTAGTTCCTGTTTTTGTTTTGTTTTGTTTTTTTACAACGCTATCTAGTGGTAAAACGTTTAAATATATTTCGGGATATTTTTCTGTCTGTCAGTCTTGTTTTGAAGGTAGAATGCTATGTCGTTTTACCCGAATTCTCTCTTGTGTGTCAACCCCAATTCTTAGTTTGTGAACTTTTTGCCATATTAATGTCGCTTTGCCTTGTATATATGATTTGCTTGCTTGTTAGAAATGACTGCAAAACACTTTCCCCTCCCCAATTTATAGGCAGGAGCACACAGAAGCATGCTGGAATTTCTTCCTAGCCAATAAGATATGCCGGTTCTCGGTTGCATATGACTCAGTCCCCGTCTGTCTTGTCTTGAAGTTAGAACGTTACGTCCTTTTATCCTAAGTTGCTCTTGTGTGTCAACCCAAATTCTTAATTTGTGAACTTTTTACCACATTACTGCCGCTTTGCCTTCTTACTGCCTCTTGGCCTTATTACGCTTAATTTACCTTGCATATATTGTTTGGATGCTTTATATTATTTTTTTACCCTGTTCTTTTCTTTTTTCTTGTTATTGCTTATTGCAAACTTTGTCAATTCTGCCAGTTCTGCCATGTATTTACATTTGACCATGGCCACTCACTCTACACGAATGTTGTTAAGGTTATCGTCTTTGATAATAACTCCTGATAGGTATTTTGAACTTCTTGGGATGATCTCGATGTACAGTTTAAAAGAATAATAAAACTAACACAAGTTAGCTTACCTAACCTACAATGTGTTTCATTTAACAATAAGGATTTTATTTTTTTAAACTATTTGATAACGTATAAAATTAGTGAAAATTTAGTTAATTAAGTCAACACAACACGTGTCCTGGGTATGACGATAAACTAGATCCGCGTCGTGGGTAAGACGATAAACTACGTCCAACAGCAAGGCCTCTGATCAGGAGGTTTTGAGGAGTGGGTACTACCTCTTAATTGCTGGTGTTCCCAGGACCCGAGATGGTAGCACCTGTTAGGGTCCCAGCTATGGGCAAATAGTTAACACTCAAACTTGTGTAAAAATAGGTTTTAATACCAGAAATACTTTGTAATAAAAAATATTACCAGCAATAATTTTTGAAGGATTATCAGTAATACTTTAAAAAAATACCAGCAATACAGTTATACATTCTTTGAAAAAAAATATGACCAGATATGGATTTCTTCAAGAAAAAATATTCCCAGAAATAGATTTTTGAAGAAAAACATATTACCAGCAATAAAATTTTTTGTCGGCATTAAATAACCTATTGAGGTTGATATACCGTAAAAAACCAAACTAAACCAAAAAACCAACACGAGACCACATACCATTTCTTTTATTCAACATACAGCCTTCCTAATCAGTCATTTTCGTGATAGCTCTTTAGTTATAAGATCTGTAAATCACACTGAACACACCTGAAGTTAAGCAGCGTAGAGCCTGGTGACTACTTAAATGGGGAACCACTTGGGAACACCTGGTACTGTATGCAACTTCCGTCAATTCAAAATATGTTTCGGCTTTAAATAGTTCCACTTGCCATGTGTTTTCTGGATATTTCAGTTTCAGTTACCTCCCTTTAGTAACTCAAATCCTCAAGTTTTTGCTCAGCTCTGCTGTGTTCAGGTACTGAACTCACAACTCTTTGGATCAAGTCACTGGATTACTTCAACCAACGATTGTATCCACTGGTCTATAAACAATCTATCCGTGGGGACGAAATAAAGGGTCCGGTTCGAAATTCCAATCACCTGAAGAAGGCCGGAGCGTACAACAGCCTAAACGTCGTGATTATGACAATAAAGACGAGGACAACAGTCCGAACAATATAAATAGTGTAATGCCCCATCTTGGTAATATAGAGAAATCCTGAAGAAGGATGGGGTGTACAATGGCCGAAAGGTTGTGAATATTGCAATAAAGATGAGGACAACAGACCGAACAATGTAAATAGTTACAATGTCTCATCTTAGAAATATAGAGAAATCCTGAAGAAGACTGGGGCGTACAACGACCGAAACGCCATGAACATGACAATAAAGATGAGGACAACAGCCCGAACAATGTAAATAGTGTGAATAGAAATAAACTGACAAATACTTCTGTAAAATAATTTATTTTTACTTTTGACATTAATCGAGATTTTAATTGTCGTAATGGCCTATTTATTTTTTTAATCATTTCACCCAAAGCAAGGAGATAAAGCCACTAAGATGCAAAGGTTTTAAAAAAGAAAAGTTACTGATGAAAGAGAGGACAGTGAGACAGCTACGATTTAAGAAGACAGATTATGATTGACATCGCATTTTAATTTTTGAAGATCGTAGTTGAATGGAAAGCAAGAAGCCGACAGAGAGCACCACAAGCGAGGAGTGCGAGAGAATTGTCTGTTAGCATAGGTCTCACGGTTACATCTGGCAGTTTAAACAGTAAAATGATGAGATTTAACTGCCACTCTAGTACTGGGTTTAAATTTGCTTAAAAATGAAGCGTCTCCACAATTTGTCTTTTGTAGCTCTCAATAAATTTTGTCATTTTGTCATCTTGTTTATCTCTCGGGTCAGACACGATGAACGGATGATCCCTGAGGGTGGACCCTTGACATGACCGCCTATTGGGTCTGAAACTCAACCCAGACGTCAAGTGGAACTCGTACATATAAGGCATCGCTAAAGATGCAGGATAATTGCTCGGTTTCCTGTACAGCTGTAGCAAGTACCGTAATTCCCCATGTATAATACGCCCCTTCAACCATAAAATGCACCCCTAAAATTGTGCTGAAAGTGTGGGAAATTGTTTCTACTCACGCATAATTTGCACCCCTTGTTTGGCAACGAAACCCTATAAATTGTACCACTCCAATTGCATTACAGCTTTTGGTATGGTTATCGGGGTGAGTGCGAATGATGACCCCACACTTATAAATAGCGCACCCTAGTCGCCCACATTCGGGGCGATCGCAAAGGTCAACTCAACCGGAGTTCAATGTAAGGGCTCCGCTCTGGGAGAAATTGGCGTGAATGTTAGTAAATATGAATTCTTTTTGTTTTTAGAATGCATGCAAGTTTTCCAATCATAATGGAGGCTTGTAATCACAGCATTTTTTCCACTGTTGTTGTTTTTTGTAATTTAACATTTACCGTCATTCCCCACGTATAATACGCACCCCTTGTTTGGTAATTAAAACCTATAAATTGTACCTCACCAATTTCATTACGGCCAGCGTTTCCCCCTTTTTATTTAATAAAAATCGTTTTAACCATAGAATAATATTATTCTAATTCAGTTTTATGAAAATTCATATTTTATTTGTAAGTATTGTTAGGTATATATGATTGTATTTGACATCCTTATGGGGTCGCAATCGCCGAATGTTTGTGTCAAATTGTCGTATATTTGGGGTGAGTAGTCATTTCGCAACTGAAATCGGCCTATGAAACAGCAATTTTGAAAAATATTTTTTGCAGCTGTGCATAATACGCACCCCTAAAAAACTGAGTATTATATATGATGAATAACGGTACCTGACTCGTCATGATATCCTCTATCTTTATAAGAGCCAGATGAAGCCGAAAATAAAGTACTACAGTCATATTTGGGCAGGGATCTACCAAGTCATCACTTTCAAGTCTTGAGTCCAAAAACATCTTCGAGTCTTTGTGGGTGACAAATTATTTTCCACCCTGCAACGTCTCTCTCACAGGTAGGATATGGCAAGCCCTTTACTGCTCTATCTCTAATTCCATGGAAAGTACTCAGACGAGCTACATTCCTTGCTCCCGTCAGTCCTAACCTTTACGGATAGGACGCGCCATACTACTTACATAGTATCAAACTACCCACATTAACCCCGTATTCCAGCGTTACGTTCCATTGAAACAGCTTCATCCCATGACCAAGAGGATGTTTTCCCGATCACTATAATCTTAACCTTTTCAAGTCTAGGGTTAACCATTATTTTCCTCACCTATCTGCATAAACTGTGTCTCTTACTCTGTAACCCTCTATTTCAAGTGGCTCTTCGGCTTTGTACAGGGTGAATTTCACTATAAAAATACATACAAACTTGTTTTGCCATCCATTTACGCTAGGTAGGTTATGCTTTCTTTTTCCTGTCCATCTTGCCTTCAATCTTTCCAGTTTTTTCGACGTAGTCTTTGACTGACTGTACAGCGTCAAATTGTTGCCACGTAAATTGTTCTATAGAAAACCAAGTCAGGAGAATACGGTAGGTGCTAGAGGGTCTCCCAATTCAACTCTAAGCTTCTACAAGGTCTGTTTTGCAACACGCGGTCTTGCGTTGTCGTGGGGTAAAATAATACCTTTTCGATTTGCCAAAATCGTCCGTTTTTCTTGAACTTAAGTCTATTCAAATGGCGGAAGGCAGTTGAGATATCGATTTTCGAACACTTAGTAATCTCTTTGATCGAAATCTTCGCTTTATTCTCTTCGATGGCAAGCAGGGCGTCTTCATCGACGTCAGAAGGTCGCCCCGAGCGTGATTGATCGTTTAAGGTTAAAATCACCCCTTACGAAATCTGCAAAACCACGTTTTGGCCGTCCGAAGAGCTGCAGCATGATCCAAATAAACCTTTTTGTCGCATTATCACGCTTATACATTTTCCGAAATCCATAGAGAAGAATATGGCGAAAGTGCGTCTTTTCACCCTCCATCTTTAAGGCATTCATTTGTGGACAAAACGTCAACATTCAACAAAGTCTGATTCAAAACTGAACAATGCATGGTTTCAATCTCAAACACACCAGAAATCAGTAAGAAAACAAACGCTAGTCACAATTTTCAATCATTTTATATTAATAATGAAAATTAGACAAGAACTTTTGCAATGACCTGATATTAATGTCGTATCGTCGTTTGTCTCTAAGGTGGCAATGATTAATCCTTTGTTAAAATTTGTACCCTGTTTCTTGTGGTTCGTAATTCTTGTGTCGATTAAGCCTTCTGTTTGAATTTCGGTATTAAAACCAAAGCCTCAAGAACGCAGCGAGGAAGGCCAACATCGTGCAAAATAACTTTTTCTCTGCCCGAAGAACTGGAACACGTTCTAAATAAAACTCCTGAATGATTTTTGTCGCAGTTACAACGCTTACACCTCTCCAAAATTCATAGAGCGAAATAAGATGGCGAAAGAGCAGATTTTCATCCTCCATCTTTAAGGCTTTCATTTGTGGAGAAAACGTCAACATTCAACAAAGTTTGACTCCCAATAGAACGATGCAAGGTTTCAATCTCAAACACATCATAAATCGACAACAAAACAAACACCAGTTTTAAGTTGCTGCCATTTTATATTAACAATGAAAATCGGGCACGAGCTACTGTCATGATCTGATAGATATGGAAAAATTAATATTTTTATATTATATTATATCACGTTATAATGAACATTTCAATAAGTATTTGACCCACTCTACCAGTATTTAGTTGAATCTGGGACGTTTTCTCATCGATAAGACTTCGGCATCTTTCAACTGCTATTTTTCAATCATGATTCGGCGAAGAATCATTTCAAATCGTTTTGAAAGAATAAAAAATGTTCGATTGTATTTAGATCATACAATTGAGAAAGTCATTTGTTTCTAACTTAATCTTATTCTTCTGGAAGTCTTTTGAGGTGGTTTTGAAAATGTTCTGGAGATCGTTGTCCTTTTCAAAAGTGAATCCCCTTATCGAAATTAAACTGGATAACAGAAGGTAAAAGAAGGCATTGATATTTTAGCGAACACATTTTCTTCCCAGGCCTGATGAGTTGAGTTTCCTGCTTCCTGCTGTGCTAAACTAATCCCATAAAATGTTAAAATGTATCAACCATCATGTTTCACTGTTGTAATGGCATTTCTTACATCGTAAGCTATGTTATGGCCCTCCTTCCCTTACTCCCATTACTTGCTATGGTCCAAAAGTTCAATTCTTGTTCCGTCGGGCCAAATAACCATGTTCTAGTAATTATTTTTACCCAAAGCTAAACGAACCTTTTTATGCGTTTTCGTCACTCGTGGCATTTTTGGTGCAATCGATGCGTGAAAACCTTGTCGGTTCAATGTTCTATGAATTGTCGAGACGCGATATGTTCCAGGATTCTTTGGATCTGTCTGAAAATTCTTAGATTTGATTTCGATTTAAGACTAACTTTCATTGTCATCATAGTCACCGGCTTTTGCGTTGAAAGTCTTCCTTAGGTGAACCGCTCTTGAAAGCTTTGTGCTGATTTAAGATCGTGCTAATTTACGAACCACGGACAAAGCAGTGTAACAGAATTGTCCCAAACCGGTTTGAAATTATCTCGTTGCCTTCCCCAGGTTGATAAGCCTCAATTTCTTTTTTGCAGTTCCTCGGGGTGCACTTTCGCTTTCATCGTGTTTTAAGAAACGAATAATTGATTTATTTATAAACATAAATTTACATATGCCTTCTAAATTAATTAGAAGAAGGCGTCAATTTTAGCTGTTGCAATATTCATTTTTAATCATTTCACCCCGAGCAAAGCGATGAAGCCACTAAGACGCAAGGGGTTACTGAGAGTGAAAGAAAGCGTTATTGTGTCGAAGGAAAAAATAAAAGAACAAAATGAAAGGATAAAAAATGATAATTGACGCAGCATGTTTTGGAGATCGAAGTTGACTGGAAAGCAATTAGTCGAAAAAGAGATCCACAGGCGACAAGTACGAGATAAGAAACCATTAGCATAGGACTTACGGTTTCAATAGTAACATGATGAGATCTAACTGCCAATCCAGTAACGCGCTTCAATCCGTAAAGCCGAGGCATGAAAGAGGTAAGAACAATTGGTATAAAAATATTTATAGAAAAGGATAGTGAAGCTAGCTTACGGCAGTGGGAGATTAACTGAAGCCGAGATGCCAGTTTAGGACTGATAATATTTCCGATCCTGCTTTGGATTTTGTTAGGAATTCCTATGTACATAGCAGAAGCTTGGTTTGGTTTGATTTTTAATGTCGTATCTTTGTCTGTCCCTAAGGTGGCAATGATTAGCCCTTTGTTAAAATTTATACCCTGGTAATTCTTATGTCGATTAAGCTTTCTGTTTGAATTCCGGTATTAAAACCAAAGCCTCAAGAACGCAGCGAGGAAGGCCAACATCGTGCAAAATAACGGCTTCTCTGTCCGAAGAACTGGAACACGTTCTAAATAAATCTCCTGAATGATTTTTGTCGCAGTTACAACGCTTACACCTCTCCAAAATTCATAGAGCGAAATAAGATGGCGAAAGAGCCGATTTTCATCCTCCATCTTTAAGGCCTTCATTTGTGGAGAAAACGTCAACATTCAACAAAGTTTGACCCCCAATTGAACGATGCAAGGTTTCAATCTCAAACACATCATAAATCGACAACAAAACAAACACCAGTTTTAAGTTGCTGCCATTTTATATTAACAATGAAAATCGGGCACGAGCTATTGTAATGATCTGATAGATATGGAAAAATTAATATTTTTATATTATATTATATCACGTTATAATGAACATTTCAATAAGTATTTGACCCACTCTACCAGTATTTAGTTGAATCTGGGACTAACAAATAACGGACGTTTTCTCATCGATAAGACTTCGGCATCTTTCAACTGCTATTTTTCGACCATGATTCGGCGAAGAATCTTTACAACTCGTTTCAACACCTGATGAGTCATTTGTTTAATGGCATATCAACATCCTTATGGGTCATTTAATGCCGAAATTAAATTTTCTAGGGGGTATTAGTAATTTCTTTTACGAAACTATTGCTGGTAATTTTTCTTGTTCCAAAAATTTATTGTTGATATTTTTTTTTTCATAAATGTATTGCTAGTATTTTTACTATATATTTTATATACATTAATAGTGTTTTGACTCCAGATTGGGGATCAACTATTTGCACATAGCCGGGACCCTAACAGGTGCTGCCACTCCGGGTCAGGATGGACCTGGGAACAACAGCAATTAAGAGGCGGTTCCACACTCCTCCAATATTTCCAATCAAAGACTTTGCTGCCGGGTGTAGTTTATCGTCATACCCAGGACACCATAGCAGAAGATCCGATATGGCAAAAATATTCAATGAACGGACAAATAATCGACTTATAAATACAAAAGAAAAATATGCCTAGGAAAAATGTTGACTGACAAATTTATATTTTAATGTCGGATTGAATATTTATTGCAATGAATATTATCGCTAATTATAGAATTCAATATGTGTCTGTATTTCTGAGATGAGGCATTGTAATTATTTACATTGTTCGTTGTGAATATGGAAATAGAAATGGGGAGAGCAGTCTGGATAATATGAATAAAGTAAATATTGAAAACAAATAATAATATCCATTCTGAGTTATTTTTTAATTAAGGCGATAAGGCCGCTAAGACTGGATTATGCAAGAGAAGGGGAAGACTTCAGACGGAGTCAGAAACCCAGTCCTAAACAGATAACAAGGGATAAACCTCTACTCCTGTACAAAAGACAGGAGAGAAGTGTGAACCGGACGATAGGTGAACCTATCTACTTTCAGATTTCAGATGGAGACGTTAGAAGTATAGAGTTGAAGTAGAAGGAACTGGAAACCCAATCCTAAACATGAAACAAGGGGTAATCCTCTACCCCTGTACAAAAGACTGGGATAGAATAGGAATAGATATTTGTAAATTCATTTAAACTTTTTGACTTCTGTACAAATGTGAAGAAAACAATGCCTGGGTTGAAAAGTTTTATATCCAAATGTATTTTATCACAATAATTGCCATATTTAGTGGGTTCATGTATTTGAGGTCGTATCAGTTTGATATACTGTTAGCAACTCAAATACGTGTAGCCACTAAAAATAACATTTATCGTAATAAGAAACACAATTGAATCTATTTCAGTCTGACTGAATCTAACAATGTCAATTTGTTTAGATTTATTAGATCAGTCAGTTCAGATCTACATTCGAGACCATTTTATATCTATTTTAGTTGAATTGATCCTGGTGTCTGTCCTGTTCTTAAATATCATATATAGATATATATGTGTGTGTATATGTAGGTATGGGTGTATTCTTCCAGGTAAATTGTCTTTATACCTCTTCTTCTCCACCTGTCTGTTTCTATCTATCTATCTATCTATCTATCTATCTATCTATCTATCTATCTATCTATCTAGGTGTGTCGGTGTGTAGTGAGTTTTAGCTCTTGAAAAGCAATGAAGGAACTGACGGAAATATTTTCGCTATTCTTTTTCAATATATATATATATATATATATATATATATATATATATATATATATATATATCACTTAAAATTTAGTGAAATATTTAGATGAATTTAAAAGGAATTTCAATGTCCACACATGCGCAAATTATTTGGACAAAAATTTGAAGACTATGTCATTTTTTTTAATTATTTCACATCAAAGAAGGTAATAAAGCCACTAAGACGGAAGAGATCAATAAAAGAACAGGAATTAAGAAAACAGAAGATATTGATTGACATTACGTTCATGTTTTTGAAGATCAAAGTTGACTGGAAAGCAAAAAGCCGAAAGGGAGTTCCACGAACGGGATGTGCAAGAGAAGAAACTATTAGCATAGAACTTACGGTTGCATCTACTCATTTCGACTGTTCAATGATGAAACCTTGTTGCTGTGTACGCTTGAATTCATAAAGTCAAGGTAGCAAAGAGGAAAGCTCATCAGAACAATTCTTTAGTTATACGAATAAAATAAATATTCAAGGATTTTGAGATTATTTTTTTCAGGCTTTTCAGGGGTCGCTGATTCGCCAGCCCCCATAACGGAATTCCAGTGTTTCTCTTTTCTGGTAAATTGCCACTGTTTTATGTAAACCATCCTCCTGGGAATACACAATAAATTATGTCCAAATTTAGCTGGAGTGATCAGACTATCCACTTCCTTAAGCGGGTGTCTGAAAAATCCATTTCATTCGGATATGCATTATTCTGGATTGAACAATGGGTTTTTACGTCCCTTTTCCAGGTTATTTAAAGTCAGAAAACATATTTTTAGATTGTAATAATTTAGAGATAATAATACTTCTTAACGATACAAGTTGTAAAAATTAAAACATAATTGCGGTGGGAATTCCGACTTTTCGCAAGGGCATTTGCGCGTAAGTTAATAGAAGAAACTCAACTGGAATTGGGACCCAGCTCTCTGAGATCCCGTGTGGGGGTTTATTACTAATCTTATTTTTCTTTAGTTTCTTGTAAATAGTTTTTTGTGTTCATATTGTAAATCCTCATTGGGGCTAGTTTTTTAGAATTGTTGTTTTATTCCCCTCCTCCCCCCCACAGACAATGAATTGTAAATATGGGGACTAGTTAATATTTTCATAGAGACAAAGTGGTATTATGGTGGTTGTATTAGATTGGTGCAAAAATAATGGCGTAATAATGACGTTTTTTGACGTATTTTTTTAACGTCAAAAAACGATATTATTACGTCATTATTTTTGCACGAACCTAATAGTAAGAAAGGTACGTATGAATGTGTTGTATTGGTGTCAGGAATATTGTTTCGTACGATTGGGTCAGTGTTTGCGGCTAGCTAAGTTATAGTTAAGACAGAAGAAGACCGTCCTTTCCCCAATCCCCTTTTCGGCCTTGTGCCACATTTCTGTAGAAAACAGAATAAATATCGCTCTCTGAGATTCCGTAATCCATGACACCGCGCACACACCCAAGCTTACAACACCTGCCATTTCCAAGTGGTCACCCAAGTAGGTACTGAACAGGTTCGATGTTGAGTAACATCGGTGTTCGCACGTGAACGGGTGCTAATCGTTTTGAAAGCCAGTCCTCACGTGGCGAGGCTCTCGCAGTTATATTGCTATTACCATGGGAAATGCTCAGACGAGTTACATTCTTTGGCTCTGCCATTTCTAGCCTTTACGGCTAGAACCCGCCATGCCACTTACATTCGCTTCGTATACCATCAGTGAGAAGTGTTCCACTCGAGCAGCTTATTCTCGCGAAAAACTGTTCCGTGGAACCGACTTCCAAGAGGATGTTTCCCCGATCTTAACCTGTTCAAGTCTAGAATTAACCGTTATCTTCCCCTCCTACCCGCATAAACTGCCCCTTAATGTAACCATCTACCTCTAGTGGCTCCCGGACCTTGTACAGTATGAAACTTTTGCAAAAAAAAAAAAAAAAAAATGGCTAACACAGGAAAAAAGTATGGAACTCGGTTGGTTTATTCAGCCTTTCCTGCCATATTTACTTGACCCTGCACCTGCTGATCGTTACCATGTGTCCTCAAGTCTGTACCTCCATTAAAGTATGTATCCATACCACGGTTGATAAAGACATTGGTTAGACCCAGTGATTAGACCCAAAGAGTTATGATTTCATTACCAGGCCACAGCAGTGGTGAACAAAAAACTTGGAGAGTTGGGTTAAAGGGAAATAACTGAGACCCCCGGAAGAGGCATGGCACGTGGAACTAGAACAAGCTACCTCCGTGGACGAAATAAAGGGTTCGGTTCGACCTGAAGAAGGCCGGAACTTACAACGGCCGAAACGTTGTGAATATGGCAATGAAGATGAGGATAACAGTCAGAATAATGTAAATAATGTAAGTAATCATAATATCTCATCTCAGACATATAGACAGATCCTGGATAAGGCCGGAACGTACAATGGTCGAAACGTTGTGAATATGGCATTGAAGATGAGGATAACATTTCGAATAATGTAAATAATGTAAGTAATCATAATATCTCATCTCAGAGATATAGACAGATCCTGAATAAGGCCGGAACGTACAACGGTCGAAACGTTGTAATGAAGATGAGGATAACAGTTCGAATAATGTAAATAATGAAAGAAATCATAATCTCCCGTTATATAAAAACATATAGACTGCATAAATTCATCCAAAACTAAAATAATTTAAATATTCATTGCATAAAATAAATTCACCACTTATGTTTGCTAGACATTAAATTACATCTTTTAGCATTCTGTATAATTGACGTAGACTTTTTAGTTCACCCTTTGAGCACTGAAAACTGCTTTACCGGTGATAGAGAAAAATGACTTCATACCCAGTCACCTGTTGAACGATAGTTAGACACTTGTAACTATTTTTATATCTATCATGAAACATTACATACCAATTCTTTGCAAATTTTGACTCAGGATCTCAGGGAGAAGGGTTAAAATTGATCAGGAATGCAGGGCTCCAAACATTTTTACTTTTGTTTATAAATAAAATCGTCACATTTGCCTTGATAAAGTCCGTCAGAGGACGAAACATGTAAGGCTAAGAACAGTTTTCTTTTTGTCTTTATTCTATGAAAAATAATAAAATTAAATAAAATATAATTGCAGTTTTTGATAAACAAAAACTGGATGGATTAAATTCATTACTCGGTCGTAAAAGATCTAACGAGACAAGGACGAAATACCCTATCTAATATATATATATACATATATATATAAATTAATAATATCAGTGGTCAATATATATATATATATATATATATATATATATATATATATATAGGGTTCTTCCTGTATTCTATCCTCTTGGAAATTTATATACATACATACATATATATATATATATATATATATATATATATATATATATATATATATATAATTCCCATCAGGATAGAATCCAACTAGAACTCAATGTCCAGAACAGAGTAATAATTTGTAGGTCTGATGAATTGGATCGTGATTACGATTCCAATGTAATAAATTATAACCATGGAATATTAGTGTTTGAGCATTATATATATATATATATATATATATATATATATATATATATATATATATATATATATATATATATATATGACGATCCCAAAAGCGTGAAACCCAGGGTTACAAACTCACATCAATCCAACCAAATATGTTAGCTCTACCTCTGATATTGAGCACTTTCTAATAAGTAACGCGCATATAATATATAAATAATAATATATATATCATATATTACATACACACACACACACACACATATATATATATATATATATATATATATATTTATATACACATACTTTTCATACATATATATATATATATATATTCGATAAAATTATACATAATTTCGGACTAATTCCTTAATATTTACACTTGGACTAATATCGTCATCTTTGTTGTTGCTATCACAAACGTTTCGGCATTCTTCAGGTGTAAGGGAACCCTCTATTTAATCGATGCTGGTACATTGTTCTCGCTCCGGTGCCCATATCTCGGGATATCTCGTCTAGGTTTCATCCAGTAATTGAGCGTCCTCTTTCCTCTGATTCTACGTCTGTACCACTTAGCCTAGAGATCGAACTCACGGCTATTATGGCGCCAAATTCACAAATTCAACAACCACCATTTTGGAACAGCCCTTTAAAACATAAAGCGATCGTAATCATTACCGAGTAGGGAGATCGATCCTCTTCGGCCTTATGTCCCATCTAAACTACGCCTGAGAAAATCATTTTCGCCCTTCACTGTGGCTTACTGATTAGCAAGCGTGTCTCGCTAGATCAATTACGACTGTTGTAATGAGATCAATGCTCGCTATGTATTCTGTATTTTCGACTTTGACCCACATCAAAGCCCCGCTTTGAAAATGACCATTACTGCTGAGTTGTGAATTAAATTCTTCTTGGGTGCTTCATACCGGTGGCCTTGTACCATACGATGTTATGTTCAGTAAATGTCAATGTGTATGTCCTGGATTTGAACACTTGTTAGCAAAGATGTCTTGCCTATCTTTGCTTAATACGCCACGTTTGTCTTCGGACCAAACTAAATTCAGCTTTGTGAATAGCTGTCGATAGAGACAGACACACTTATAGTCGGTATTTATGTCGGCGAATTGGACTAGCAACTTGTTGATAATGCCATTGAAATAGTGGTAATCTCGATATTTAAGAAAATACGAGACGAGAAAGGAAGTAATATATATATATATATATATATATATATATATATATATATATATATATATATATATATATATATATATACGTGGAAGTACAATATTATTTACACACACGCACACACAAAGCCAGATATATTTGGGCACGTATGAGGGTCAAAATAATAATAAGAGGTTTGCATTTATAGCATGTTAAGTGTGAATCTGGCAATCTCCTATTCATATTATATCTCTATATCTAATTCTGGTCATATCTATCTATCTATCTATCTATCTATATATATATATATATATATATATATATATATATATATATATATAATTCTGTTCATATCTATCTAGCGATCTAGCTAGCACACTCTGTTCAGATCTATCTATCTAATTCTGTTCATATCTATCTATCTATCTATCTATCTATCTATCTATATATATATATATATATATATATATATATATATATATATATATATATATATCATTCTATACATATCTTTCTATCTATCTATCTAGCTAGCTAGCTCCAGATCTATCTATCTATCTATCTATCTATCTATCTATATATATATATATATATATATATATATATATATATATATATATAATTCTGTTCATATCTATCTATACATCTATCTATCTAATTCTGTTCATATCTATCTACACATCTATCTATCTAATTCTGCTCATATCTATCTTTCTATGTATGTATGTATCTATCTAATTCTATTCATATCTAATTTTGTTTATATCCATCTATCTATCTATCTATCTATCTATCTATCTATCTATCTATCTATCTATCTATCTCTACACACACACACACACACACACACATATATATATATATATATATATATATATATATATATATATATGTTAGTGTATCAGTAATGTTTGCGTCTTCATAAATGAGGATATCCCCAATATCGCTCGCCTGCAAAAGTAACCACGTCCTCTCACGCACTCATCATTCTATTAAGACACGCATAAACATCATCATACAAACGTTCATTCACATGTACTTACACATACACGCGCGCACACGCGCCTACTAATTATCATTGACCCTTTACCCTACATCATCCTACATACACACGCACATACAATATACGCACACACTTACACCTGTATGTACAGAGATAAAAAAAAACACAACAAATATATTAATACAAAAATCAAATACTAAACAAGGAGAAAGAGGAAGATTGTGTTGCGTCAGATTTTTCTTATTTGATGTCGAATGCTTCCTTGAAAATCAGCGTTCGTCATCCAGGATTTTTACCTGGTCTCAAACCCGGCTTGTTTGAATAGCGAATCTCCTTCGGCCTTTATGTAGGCCCTCACTCTCTCTCTCTCTCTCTCTCTAGTCACGAACAATGGTAACCGCTCTTTCGCTTTCATCTGTTACACACACACGCGCGCTCGTGCGTGCGCACACGCATGCACACACACACATGCGCAAACGCACATACACACATACACACATACATGCACAAATACACATACACACGCAAGCACAGATTATTTCCCCATATTTCTTCCACGCCTTCACCTAAACACACTCTTAAACATACACACTCAAAAACACACACATACATACGGACACATACACACACGCCGTCATTCTCTTTCACTCTGTCTCTCTCTGTCTCTCTCTCTCTCTCTCACACACACGTATACGCGTATGTGATCCTATCTGGCACAAGGCCTCACATGATGGGCACCCCATATAATAAAACTCGTTGCCGGGTCAAATAGACTGTAAAACGAGTTTTAGTAAATACTACACCAGAAGCGAATTACCGAGTTTAAATCTGACACAAGGACACAAGTTTAGAGTTCCATTAAAAATAAAACGCACCACATTATTATTATCCTGAGACTTTTATAATCAGTTTACAAAACTCACTAGAATCAAATATGTAAATATAGATAAATGTACGAGCAAAAGTTCATATACATACACACACACACACGCACACACACACGCACACACACACACATATATATATATATATATATATATATATATATATATATATATATATATGAACCTATAGTGTAAGAAACAACAGTGCTCAATATTAAATAACAGAGCTATAATTTGATATGTTTAAAATATATAATACTTTATGTATATTTTAATATATATATATATATATATATATATATATATATATATATATATATATATATATGTAGGTGTGTGTGTGTTTGTGTGTTTGCCAGTGTGTAATGAATAATAAAACGTGTGCTATCGTTCGCATGTTTTACTTAGATTTATGTTTTAGTTTTAAGGGTTTATTTGAATTGGTCTCTCTCTCTCTCTCTCTCTGTCTCTGTATATATATATATATATATATATATATATATATATATATATGATGCGGACCTAAGTTCAGATTTTTACGTGTTCTGTGCGTTCGTACCATTCAATGCGTCGACGCCCACACATACATTGTTATATACAAATACAGCGAGAAATAGATTGATAGATAGATAGATAGATAGATAGATAGAGAGAGAGAGAGAGAGAGAGAGAGAGAGAGAGTAGAGGGAGAGAGAGTAGAGGGAGAGAGGAGATGGAGAAGACGACGAAGAAGAGTAATAGAGAAAGAAAGTGAGAGAGAAAGAGAGCGGAGCGAAAAC
Organism: Acanthosepion lycidas; assembly: GCA_963932145.1. NCBI lineage: Eukaryota > Metazoa > Mollusca > Cephalopoda > Sepiida > Sepiidae > Acanthosepion > Acanthosepion lycidas. The sequence goes on along the minus strand of OZ010575.1, from coordinate 5,110,690 downwards.
AAGCTACAACACCAAAAATAAAAACAAATATTATAAAACCGAACGAAAGACAATATATATATATATATATATATATATATATATATATATATATATATATATATATATATATGCAAACATGTCTTAAAAGAGAGAAATAAGAAGTGGGAGGGAACAGTCGCTGAGTGTAAGGGTGAGTAACGAAAAGTAAAACAAAAAACAATGAAACTATAGTAAATAAAAAAAAAACATATATATATGTATATATAAATAAAACAAAAAGTATCTATCTTTCTCTCTCTCTCTCTTATTGTCTTTATCTTTCTACGTCTCTCTTGGTCTTTCTCTATGTCTTGCTTTCTTTCTTTCTCGCTCGTTCTCACTAAACTTCTCTGCTCTTTCACAGTCGGGACTCACCAGTCGGCTGTTAACTTGCACAAGGTAGGTAATGACAGACTTCTATCTCTTTCTCTGTCTGTCTGTCTGTATCTACTTCTCTCGTTTGTCTGTCTGTCTGTCAGTCTGTCTGTCAGTCTGTCTGTCAGTCTGTCCGTCTGTCCCTTACCTCACTATCAGTCTATCCGCGGTCGGGTGTTGTGGAGAGTAATTTATCTCTCTAAAGCTTTGAGCATCCATATACCCCGATACACGTGTCGGCTTTGAGTTTTTCGGACCGATTTGTTTAAAAAAAAAAAGCAAAACAAAAAAAGACCAAAGGCAAGCAGACCCCAATAATGAAGGTATGTATCGATAATATATATAGCCACACTGATGATCTGTGATACAGCGAAACAGGCTTGTATGTGGATGACTATGTATATATATATATATATATATATATATATATATATATATATATATATATGTAAAGAAATGTTTGTATACAGAGCATTTGTTCATGAATGATTTCTAAATTTTAAAAACATGCGTTGTTGGCTAAGAAGGTGATGTACCTATGAAAATATCGTTAGATTAATTTTTAAATTCATCCGTTGACCTACCTATCTATCTATCTATCTATCTATCTATCTATCTATCTATCTGTCTATCTATCTATCTATCTATTTATCTATCTATCTATCTATCTATCTAGCTGACTAGCTATCTCACACGTGTCGTTGTATGGTGGCAATAATGAAAAATATGCGT
>OZ010575.1:5087062-5102062 GCA_963932145.1 Acanthosepion lycidas | reverse complement strand
GGTATTTCTCTGGCGTATATGTGGGTGGTATTCCTACAGCACCCTGTACTTGTTTTTCCCGTTACCCAGGGATTGTGGTCAGACAGAAAGAGAATTTAGTTCATATTAGTTTAATTCAAATTGTGTTTATGTAAGTTGGTGTGGGCACATTTTTTTTAAGTCAACGACAAAACTAAATCATTTCTACATAATTAAAAAAAATATTTATCAGCAAATAAATTTTACAAAAATTCAGTACGATTTTTAAGGTTAAAAATTAACTTCTATTTTGTCCTACTTTCATTATTTAATAACCTAGGGTAGGGGTTGTCCAAAGTGAGTGAGGTGAGAATGTATTCCAGTGTCTTATCGCAAACTCAGTCAAGTTGAGTGTATGTCCGTGTCCTAGAGCGTATTTACTAAATGCCACATTCGCATATAACTCACTTACACACAACACACACATAAGCATATTCACCCTTGAGCAAATTAATTGAAACAACCGCTTTAGTTTCCTTTCTTTCACCATACGGTCAGTTTTAGACCCCCTGGAGTGAAAGGGTGTAAACGATTTCTATTTTTTCCTCAGATTGGGTCATTTGCAGTAGTGGGCAGTAATATATCTATTTTCGGGTGTATGATGAAATTTGTTTGGCCTTGCATCAGATTTTTATCACGCCCAGACACTATTGTCTGAACTGTCGATTAGTTGTCCTACAGCCATTGTCTGCAATAGGTGTTAGTACAAGGAAGCGTACGAAATTTGTAATGTTGCATGAACACACTATCATGCTTTACCAGTGAGCAAATCAAAGTAAATCAAAGATTGGCCCGGAACTGTCCTGATTTAAATCCAATCAAGAATCTGTGGTCAATCTGCAAGGAAAGACTTCGAAGAATAGACATACGAAGCACTAACATGTACCCCAGGTCATGTTTCACTGGAAAATACGAAAAAAAATAAATAAATAATAACGGAATTATTTGTTTTGCTCCAATAAATTTGCACAAGGGTATACATTACATACAGGCATGCGAAGCAACGCGCAGACAGTGTGTGACGAACAGAAAATTAGTCCTATTTTTTATACTATAGATTACACTCCCACCCTACGCTAGAGGACTTCTACATATCGTTGTACACGAATGAACAGGGTAACATCAAAAAACCGTTCTTTCTGAATTCCGTTCTCCTTAGATATGTGCCAAATGTATACTCCGCGTGATTCGGTGTGGAGACAGTGAGTTTGATCCTCACTGGATGTTCTATATTTGTCGGCTTGTGCTAAACTGATCTCCTATTACAAATCATGGGTCTTCTCTCACCTTTTGGAGGAACCTCGCTCTGACTGACCATTCGTTGTGGGATGTATCCGTACTCACAACGCTTGGCTAACGGGTTGGTGAGACTATCTGACCAACAGTTGGAGGTTTTGAATTCAGAGTTGTCGCGAGGGTCAAATTCTCTGAGCCCTCGCTCCTCATTATGTGTTCAAGAATCCTTCGTTCCATATTTCAGATTCTGAGTATAAATTAATGAATGGTAGGACAGGGAGTAGCAGACTTGGAGACAGTAGAAACACTGCTATGGGCCACAAGGGATAAGAAGCTGTGGAGAGCCATGGTCGCCCAAGTCTATAAGGGATACGGTATTTAGAAGAATAAGGTCAGTACATATAGCCAAACGTAAAGTGAAAAATACAATAGTGAAAATAGCTTCGGCCGTTGTACTCTCCGGCCTCATTCAGGTGGTTGGAATGTCGAACTGAACACTTTATTTCGTTCACTGTGGTAGACTGTTCTAGTTCCATGTCTAATGGATGTCAGTATGCAGTTATCTCCTGTTAATTCCCCTCTCCAAGTTCTCCAATGCCTTAACCAGATATTGAACTCTTTTGGGTCCAGTTACCGGATCTAACTAAGGCCTTTATCCACTGTGCCATGTGTCCTTAAGGACATCTGTGTATAAATTTCTGGGGCTTATAAACTTAATGTCTTCAGCAACCATTTTTTACCAGTGCTCATATTGCAATTTTTGCTGTTATGATTTCATGTTTTTTTGTTTTTTTTTACCAGACCTCAAATTGCAATTTTCGTTGTGATAAATATGGCAACAAAGATGAGGAGAATAGTCCGAATAATGTAAATAGTGTACGTAATACCTCGTCTCAGAAATATAGACAGAATTCATAGGCATGGATTTCAGAGAAATGTTTAAAAGTAACATTCAAGAAAGGGAGAATCATAGAAACACACTCAATAGATTTAGATTTTGTCACAAAGATTAGGGAACTGGAACAAGAAGAAACATATAGGTACCTCGGAATTAACGAACGAGATGGAATACAACATATCAAAATGAAGGTTTGATTTGTTTTACTTTACAGTATATCAACCTCAATGGGTTATTTAATTCCGAAACATTTTTATTGCTGGTAACATTTTGTAATTGTAATATTTTGTTTTGTCAAAAATCTATTTCTGGTAATATTTTTCCCCCAAAATGTATAGTTGGTAATATTTTTTCTTCAAAAACATTGTTGGTAATATTTTTTTCCTTCAAAAATTTATTGCTGGTAACATTTTTTTTACAAAGTATTTTTGGTATTAAAACCTATTTTTGCACTTTCATAGTGTTTTTTACCCTATAACTATTCACCCATAGCTGGGACCCTAACTGGTGCTACCACCCCGGGTCAGAGTGGACCTGGGAACATCAACAATTAAGAGGTGGTTCCACGCTTGTTGCGGGACGTAGTTTATCGTCTTACCCAGGACGCGGATGTAGTTTATCGTTATACCCAGGACGGACCAAATGAAGGCGAATATAAGTAAGGAGTACTACAGGCGTGTGCGTCTGGTACTGAATAACGAGCTGAATTCAAAACAGAATATCAGCCATAAACACCTTGGCTGTCCCTGTTTCAACATGCTTAACTGGACCATAGCTGACATTAAGCAAATGGACCTCAAAACGAGAAAGCTTCTCACTTGTTACCGCATGCATCATCCCAAAGCTGATGTCTGTATATTCCCAGATCCGAAGGAGGTATAGGATTACTTCAACTAGAACTGTCTTAAAAACTACAATAATCGACCTTCAAATATACCCAGAAACTACAGAAGACTGGATGATGATCTGTGTCAAAGGACATGAAAGAAGTAAGAAAATTTATTCAATAATTAAAGAAGAGTTTCAAATGGCTGGGGAAATGCAAATAAAGCACAATACACCGACTGAAGCTGCAAAATACTTTTTTTTTTAAATGCCAAGGCAAATGCAGCCGACAAGATACAAAAACGAAAGCAATACGCTGCCCGTACCAAACAAGCCGATGTAGACAAACCCCGTGCCTATTAATGGTTACAGAGTGCAGGGTTAAAAGTTGAAACTGAAGGTTTTATTCTTGCTATACAGGGCCAATGTTCCTTAACTAGAAATTACCAAGAACACATAACTGTGTCAAACGGAAATGCAGATTCTGAGATAAATATCCAGAAACAATTGACCATATTGTATTAGGTTTCACGGTGTTAGCATTCACTGAATAAAGAATTCAGCATGACAGAGTGAGCCAATATCTGAACAGGAAAATATCGAACTTTACGGGATGGAAACTCTAAGAAATTGGTATGAACATCTTCCAGACCAGTTTGCAGAAATAAGACCTTTTATGGGATTTTACAAGACACACAGACAGAACAATCAAAGCCCACAAAAACAGAATGTGCTTTCTTATTGATATGGCAGTCCCTGCAGATTGTAAGGTATCTTTGAAGATTGTCAAAATACAAGGATGCTGAAGTAGAAATCTAAAAAATGTGGTACATGAGGATTTCACATATAAGACGCAGATACAAGTTTTGGACGATTTAAAAATGTTTATGCGCTGCCAAATACAGTGTATTCATAATATATATATATATATATATATATATATATATATATATATATATATATATATATATATATATATATATATATATAATTGTTCTATTTAAAACATTTCCGGATATTGTCCTCATCTTTGTCGCCAGTTTAATTACAACATTTCGGCTGTTGTACGATCCTTCTTCAGGTGGTTGGAATGTCGAACTGAACCCTTTATTTCATACACAGATGTCCTGAAGGACACATGGCACAGTGGATATAGGCGTTGGTTAGATCCAGTGACTGGTCCCAAACAGTGCGAGTTCAATACCCGGTTAAGGCAGTGGAGAACTTGGAGAGGGTAATTAACATAACTGACATCCATTAAAAAACATGGCACGTGGAACTAGAACAGTCTACCCCAGTGAGCAAAATAAAGGGTTCAGTTCGACATTTCAACCACCTGAAGAAGGCCGGAGCGTACAACGGCCGAAACGTTGTAATAAATATGGCGACAAAAATGAGGACAATAGTCCGAATAATGTAAATCGTGTACATAATACCTCATCTCAGAAATATTGAAAAACACTTCTGGTTTTATATCCTTCACTTTGACTTTTTCTCATCGCATCCCCAAAGATGACTCAAAAATCTAGCCACAGTCATTATTTCAGAGAGTTTTCCAGCTGCAGCCATCTTTACAGAAGGTCATTCGCATTTTAGATCAGACAACAAATCTTTTTTAATAAGATTCTTTAAAAGGACAATTGCTTTCTAATTATCCCCCTCGCTCTCTCTCTCTCTCTCTATATATATATATATATATATATATATATAGAGAGAGAGAGAGAGAGGGAGAGAGAGAGAGTTCGAATTCCAGTTGAATCCATTACATTCACTTACGTGCTAATACCCTTAGGAAAGGTGTGAATCCTCTTCTTCTCCCTCCAGCTATGGGTAAAATAGCAGGACAGACTGGGTTCTATAGCCTTGGTTGGCAACTGGTCTAGGAGAAGGACAACTCTGAATGCAAAAACTGCGGAGGGTCGTTTGGGGACCTTGTGGCGCGTAGTGCACCAGGTCTCTGTATTCGGCCCTTCAAAAACTGTGGATGGTCCTGCATGAAACCCTCACCACTATAATCGAATCTCATGTGCCGGTGTCGGGCTGTCAGTTTCCTGGAAACTGATCTGCTTGACCCTCGTACGTCGAACTCGACGGGAGAGTCGATAATATATATATATATATATATATATATATATATATATATATATATATATATAATGTAATGAAAAACAAACCACTTTAATCTACCATTACGATAATTTATTTCACCTAAATCCTTTTTTAAGGATTCAGGATCATCAGGTAAATCTTCCAACAACGAATTGAGAAAAAAAATGGGATTAGAAATTGGTGGGTAGTGTAATTTTTGTAATTTTGAATTTTTTTCATTACATATTAGCTCTGTCCTAACATTGAGCTCTCAGGATTTCATCCTCTTTGGATTTACCAATTCGGTTTACCAAGTTCCTTATAACTTAACTTATATATATATATATATATATATATATATATCATGTGCTCGTCTAAGTGTTTTCTTTTCTGGATATAAAGTATATAAAAATTGTACAAATCGATTGAATGTCCGAGGACGTTATTTAATTTTTCTTGTATTCCTACATTTATATCAGTCGTCTTTAGCGAAACTTTAATAAAAGAAGGATTGCTACCCAAATAAACAATTATATATATATATATATATATATATATATATATATATATATATATAGTGTTGTGGTGTGCTATCTCTGAAGAATCCATGTTGCGGTTGCGCGAAATAAATTATTACCATAGCTTTCTAAAGTTTCCGGTTTCATAATATAAATCTCTCTCTCTCTCTCTCTCTCTATATATATATATATATATATATATATATATATATATATATATATATATATATATTATAAATTAACTGATTTAAAATATGTTTTTTTCGCTAAACAGTAATAACCATGTTTCAAAAATGGAAGCTAAAAGCTTCAAATTTAATTTAGTAAATACTTCCATTGCATCCTCGGAGACTCCAAAATTCGCTTGAGGATGAAATGGAACTAATGTTTTAAATTTAATTACAAAATTAAATTTGAAACTTTTAGCTTCCATTTTTGAAACATGGTTATTACTGTTTAGCGAAAAAACATATTTATGATATTAATGCTCTGTAAATTTACATTGAGCACTGTTTTTTAAAAATAAAAATATCAATAAGAACACCGGATTATATATCTTACTGTTCTTTCTTTTTATTTAAATATATATATATATATATATATATATATATATATATATATATATATATATATATATATATATATATATATATATATATATGCTGTATTTTATATGTGGATAATGTGTGGTTATTATGGTGGCGTTTAATCCTCTCAGCACCATCGCCAGTATTGGAGCCGATTTTCGTAACGCTGTCGTCTGGATGCCTTCAATTCTTGCTCGAATTTCTTTCTCCCTGGTAAATACGTGTACACAATGGGAATTATGTAATTAATATATTTATATATATATAAAAAAAAAAGAGAATCTTTATACTGAGTAAACGGAGGGGGGGTATTTCACAGAGATGGACGATTTTCTGTGGGAAAAGAGAACAGGTTATTAAAGCCTTGTGAAATGTTGTAGTTTAAGCAGACTCAGAGAGACACACACATAAGTGCATCTGTAGATTCGCGCATGCACACACAATCACGCACACACACACACACACACACACATATATATATATATATATAGAGAGAGAGAGAGAGAGAGAAAGAGTTACGTATTTAAATCTAAATACAAAGTGGAGCCTTATTTTGCACTGAAAACATTATGTCTGACTCTATCTCATTGTGTTCATAGTTATCTATGTATCTATCTATCTATCTATCTCATTGTGTTCATAGTTATCTATGTATGTATGTATGTATCTATCTATCTATCTATGTATCTCTATCTATCTATCTATCTATCTATCTATCTATCTATCTATCTATCTATCTATTTGAATGGACTCAGATTGCCAGACAGTTTAATCAATTAATAAATGTTGTCTTTCTAAACCGTGCTCCGCCTTTTATTTACTCAAACTCACTCTGCCATGCGTTGTTTTCAATCTGTTTCTCTTGACTTCAATCTGTCCTGTGAGTATCAGACTTTCCAAACCCTCTTTCCTCATTTTGTGCTCAAGAAATTTCAACTGTGTCTTCCTGATGTTATTATAAGTTTCCTTTTTCCATTTTCTCTTAAAAGAATGAAATCCGGGGTTACAAATTAATATCCGTACAACTGAATATGTTAGCTCTTTCACATATATTGAGCACTTTCCACTAAGTACTGCGCATACAATCTATCTATCTCTCTCTCTCTCTCTCTCTCTCTATATATATATATATATATATATATATATATATATATATATATATGTATATATATAGAGAGAGAGTTATTAACAGGTTGCGATAGATAGACAAATAGATATAAACAGGTCGTGATAGAGAGCTATACGTAAACAGCTTGCAATACACTGATATATATATAAACTTAAATGTAAATTATATATATATATATATATATATATATATATATATATATTCATACAAATTCAAAAATATATATATACATATATATACAAATTCAAAAAGTTTTTGGAATTTGTAGGTCTGATGATTTGGATCATGATTACGATTCCAATGTAATAAATTATAACTATGGGACATTAGTGTGTTTAAACCTTTTATATTATATTCTTATTCTCTCCTGGACACTACCTGGATTCTACCCTCATATATATATATATATATATATATATATATATATATATATATATATATATATATATATATATATATATATATATATATATTGACCACTATTATTATCAATATATATATATATATAAATATATATATATACACACACAAACACATATATATACATATATATATATATAGAGAGAGAGAGAGAGAGTGTGCAGTTAGGTAGCAGTTGTTCATTCAAACATGTTAATGTATATAGACATTTTGTGCTTATTGGCTTTCTCTATCTTCGTATGTAAATTATAAATGACCCTTCGAAAATATGGAGAGAGAGAGAGAGAGATAGAGAGAAAGAGAGAGAGAAATGGAAGGAGAGACAAGGAGACTGAACTGCTAGATTGAAAGTATTTTTCGAAAGAATTAAAATGAAATTAAGATATTTACCGAAAAATAAGCTTCAAATTGAGAAAATGCCGACACAGATAAAGCCGGTCGCATATCACCAATCTCGTGCCAAAGACCCACACACTTCCCTAGGCGCGTTCAACACTGCGAAGAAACGAACAAAGCTCTGTACAGACGTAAGCCCATCCTTTTCCTCTGGACGAGCCCATTTCTACATCGAGCTGGGGTCGGACACGACTGAACCCTTGCTAGAAAAGACATTATGGAAGTGGAAGGCTATAAACGTCCCGAGGCTTTTCCGAACCCGATTATTAATAGGTCATAAATGCAATTTCGCGCACCTGATAAATGGTTAATCGGTACGTGGCAAGAAAAATATAGTTGCGATTTGAATGTCATTTAAATAATCCGCCATTTTGTTATTTTTGTTCAAGTACTTACGACTTTCGCAGTCATTATAAAGAACCAATGTGTTGTCTGTGTGGTAGTTAGAACTTCTTTGTCTACATGCTGGTATTCTCTGGGAAGCAATGAATCAGAAAAGAATTCCACAAGTGAAAAGTGCGAGAAAGGAAACTGCTAGAATAGAAAGAAGTCAACATGGATCAGAAAACAGATTAAAATATATATATAGAAATAATAAAGTGTCAAAAATTAATTTGTATCGGACACAGAGGAAGAAGAAAGGATAATAGATGGAGCAAAAGGTTGGTTGATTTGTGGCCAATGTATGAAAGTGTAATAGAAAATATTTAGACACAGAGCAGAAACAGAATGGTTTGCTGGTAAGATATGGCAGAGAATAGCATAGTTATAGTAGTCATGGAGGCATTTGGGAAAAGACTGACCAGATTATATATATATATATATATATATATATATATATATATATATATATTTATGTATATATATATGTAACCGAATGGGTAAATATATATTCTATAGCACCCACTCTGGTTAGAAAGAAAGGGGTACGCAAAGGGCTGTAATGTATTTAGCAGGATGAAGGGGATAATTAAATTCTTGCTCGTATCTGCCAAACATCGTGACAAGCAAGTGACGAGACATTTTTGTCACGATGACGGGGATAGCGCAGTATATGACATACGCTGTGGGTGACCATGGCTCTCAACAACTTCCTGTCTATTGTTGCTCAAAGCAATTCTTGCTTCTTTATTTTTACCAACCCGTTTTTGCTACACACACACACACACACACACACACACATATATATATATATATATATATCAGGCGGTTTATGTTGTAGATATTTAGGTTGCAGCATTTTGCTTCCTTCCTTGCCTATTTTAACTTGACCACAGTAACTTGGTCAGCTTATCACTTATTCGGCGTGTGTCTCTTTCCCTGCCACTGCCTGCCATTCATTGGTCAATTTTCAGACCTGCCACTTCGGCGGTCATAATGGTCGATGTCTCCCTCGTCGCCAGAGTGAGTAGAATCCTTAAATAGCATCATTTCCGACACTTCAAACCCTTACACTGGCCGGACGAGTGTGTTTATGTGAGTGATTCTTGCTTGCATCTATCTATCTATCTATCTATCTATCTATCTATCTATCTATCTATCTATCACATTTTATTTCTATGTATCTATATATCAATCTATCTTTATCTCTTTTTATCTATCTAATTTTGATTCTTTCTTCATATGTCTCTTCATATCTATCTATTTATCTATGTCTATCTCATTTTGTTTCTTTCTATCTATCTATCTATGTCATTTTGTTTCTACCTATCTTCAGTCAGACCTGGTTGTATTGACAAGTGAACGCCTGTGAACGTATCTTAACCGATCAGTTCTCATTTCCAACCATTTTAGTCTCTGATGACCCAATCAGGTAGTTGATAGTAATGGTAACATGGTATCATTTGTAGCGGGACCTGATATAATTTGAAAATTGTTTCCCCGATCTCTACACTCTTAACCTGTTCAAGGCTAAGGTTAACCGTTATCTTCCACTCCTATAAACACAAATGGCTCCCAAACTTAACCTTCTATCTCAAGTGGCTTCCAAGGCTTTTAAAGGGTGAACCTCGCTGTAAAAAGATGTATTTATTTAAAAGAAATTTTAGCACAGTTTCTGTAAATGATGTTAATTAAATTACAATCTAACAACGACAGCAGAACGAATATTTTTAGCTAGTCAGTGCATATGACATTTAGCCAACTCAACTTACAGAACTCAACAAAGAAAAAATCGTTACCAACGTCTCAGTTAACTACAAAAACACAAGTGAAATAAACACATGATCATATTTTAATGCAGTCATTCCAGTGTAAAAGTCTGTGGTTTTTAATTTTAACCCGCTGAACTCCGTGAGCCGGTAGTATTATTCTTGGATATTTATGGTGCTTTACAATGGCATACCGAAATTCGAAGACACTTTGGAATATAGAAAAATGCCTTCCAAAAGCTAAGCGAAGAGGGGGTGAATTATTTCCCACCCTGCAGCTTCTTTCCCACGAATGCAACATTGCATGCCATTTTTAAAAACATTTCACTCCAATCAAGGCGGCTATGCCATTAGCATACAGAGATTGAAAGTGATGAAATGTGTGTAGAGGGAATTGAGGAAAAGAAAAAAAAAGAAGAACAGAGATCATGACTACAGAAGATGGTGGTGTATTTAAATTTTTGAAGATTGTAGTTAGTAAGCAAGTAAGAGGAAGGGAGTTCCACTGTCAGGAAGAGTTAGAAAAAAACTACAGGAGTAGAAGTGACGGTTGCATTTAACTATTTCAGCAGTAAAAGGGTGGAACCTAGATGCCAGTCTAGTAGCAAGCTTAAATTCATCTAATCGGGGCATCAGGGAAGATAGCTCGCCAGAACAGTCGCCATGAAAATATTTGTAGAAAAGACAGAGGGAAGCCACATCACGTCTATGAGAAAGTGACTGAAGTCGAAATGTCAAGTCAGGACCGATTGTATTACAGATCCTTCTTTGGATTTTGTCATGAACCTCGAGATAAATAACAGGAGCACCAGACCAGATATGGCAACAGTATTCAATGCACAGACGAATGGTAGATTTGTAAATGTATAAGATAGACGCTGTCGAGAAAAATCTTTTGGCACGACACAGTGAACCGACTTTCCTTGCAGAAGATGCAGGTATTGATTCAGTGTATCAGAATTTACGTGGAAAATATTCTGACAAGCTACATTCACTAGTGTCATCAGTCCAGACCTTCATAGCTAGGACCCGCCATGCGATGTACACAGAGGCGAACCATCCTCAGTGTCTTCGTATTCCAATGGTAAGGAGGAAGTTCTATTCGGAAGTTCTATTCGGAAGTTCTATTCTATGAGCATAGCATGGAGTGAAGCATCTACTTGTGATCGGATATTACAGATGGTTCGTGAAGTTCTGCAGTGGGGATACGAGTCATGAAGGTCAAGTTGGTAGAGGGCGTCCATCTGCAATTAACAACATCTGAAAACACAAAACCCATGTCAAAGTGACAGAATCTCTCAGATAATGGTGTCAGCATTTTGAATATCGGAATATCTTGAGACAATTGGCAAAGGGAAGAATCTCGATAAATGGTTTCCACAGGAATTAAGTGGAAGTGAAAACTTTCGAAGCTTTGAAGTGCGTTCTATGCTGCATCTACCAAAATTCGAATGACCCATTTCTTGATCGAATAGTGATTTGTGATGAGAAATCAATCATTTAGACAATCGTAAACGATCTGATCAGTGGCTCGATTATGACAAAGCACCCAATCACTTTCGAACATCGAAATGGCACCAACAGAAGATTTTGATGACTGTCTGTTGGTCTGCTATTGGCGTTAATCTTTTATAGCCTTCAGGAATCTAACCAGAAACATCACTGACGAAGTTTACTGCCAGCAATTGGATGAAATGCACATTGAGGTAAGCAAAAAGAGACGGGGACTGTTTAATTGGCAAGGTCCAATTCTGCTTCATGAAAATGCTCAGCCACATATTGCGAGGATGAAACTGAGGAAATTCAACAACTTGGGATACGAGACTTTGCCACACCCAACCTATCCCTCCGATCCATCGCCCACAGACTACCACTTCTGCACGAATCTTGAAAATGTTTTAAACCAAAAGACATTCCGTTGCGAAAACATGCAGATACTGTATTTAAAGAGTCTTATCGCAAACGAATAAATAACTTTGTAACTCGATGGCAGAAGCGTATATATGTTCAGGGTAACTATTTTGACTGATCTAAACAGTGTTTAAATATATTCATTCTATAATAAAAGTTCATTCGAAAACTGAACATTATTTTTCGAAACGAGAGACGCTGGGAAATTAAAATTTAGAAACATTTATTTTTTTTTAATGTGTCTTGGGTACTTCTAAATGTAAAATTCCCAGCATCCGTTGTTCTTGCGCATGTGCAATCGCATTAATGTAAACAAACCCAGTCCGATGATGTCCTAAAGTAAAGGCGTCACACGAAAACTTTTTCCATTTCCGCTTTGTCTCATACATTTTTCCTCCATATATATATATACATATATATATATATGTATATATATATATAGAGAGAGAGAGAGAGAGATTTAAATAAAACGGACGTCATGTTATACCTTTGGTACCTTTCGACGAACACTTTTTTAAAGGTATACGTTGGCAAATTGGAAAGTAATCAAAGACACAATCAATTTAAAAACAAACCCAGTCCGATGATGTCTTAAGGTAAACGCGTCGCACGAAAAAAAACCGCGTCGCACGAAAACTTTTTCCACTTTGTCTCATACATCTTTCTTCCATATATATATATATATATATATATATATATATATATATATATTTATGTATATATATATGTAACCGAATGGGTAAATATATATTCTATAGCACCCACTCTAGTTAGAAAGAAAGGGGTACGCAAAGGGCTGTAATGTAGTTAGCAGGATGAAGGGGATGATTAAATTCTTGCTCGTATCTGCCAAACATCGTGACAAGCAAGTGACGAGACATTTTTGTCACGATGACGGGGATAGCGCAGTATATGACATCCATTAAACATGGTACGTGGCGCTAGAACAGTCTACCCTTGTGAGCGAAATGTTTTAGACCAAAAGACATTACGTTGCAAAAAAAGATGCAGACAGTGTATTCAAAGATTTCTAAACATGTAAAGTCTTATAGCAAAGGCATAAATAACCATGTCACTGAATAGCAGAAGCGTATAGACGTTCAGAGTTCCTATTTTGTCTCATTTAAATGCATTAATTAAACAGTTGAAATACATTAATTCAGGAACAGAAGTTGATTCGAAAATCGGACATGATTTTCCGAACAACTTAATACTAACTGAGTGTTTAGCTCTTGCCCTCGGAAGCATTGAGTTTGCTGCTGCGTTCATACATACAGAGGCTCTGTTTTCACGAAACAACCTTGAGAAAAAGAAGAATAATTCTGCCGGGAATGTAAACAATATCCTTTCTGGCAATGATACCTGAAGTCTATATTTATTTCAGAAAGCTCCTGTGTTGAGTGTGGGAGATAAGAGTACATAAAAGCAATGAATAAGATTTATTCGTGACGTAGGCTGATATATATATATATATATATATATATATATATATATATATATATATATATATATATATGGTGCGATGGGTAAATTGTCGCCATTTTATATTTATAATTTCTCACATGTGCGTTTTTTCATAGTAGGGTCAGTTGGGCACCGTCTGCCAGAAATTTGGAACTAGTATGTACTACTTGGCATTTGCGCCGGAAGTTCCAATACGAATATTTCAGAGTATTTGGGAGACCGTCTGGTGACAGTGGAGAGGATTCAGAAAGAGTTGGATGAGTCTAATAGTGATTACAAAGGTATTTAGTGTGATCACCAGTGATGGCGACGTTTTGCCTCCGTCCCTTTTCCCACAGGGCCTCATACTCAACATGGAAGTGCATTGAGTAGGTAGTGCTGCCCTGGGTCTGGCTGCTAGGAGAGCCTATATCTGGTAACAGGACTCTGAATCACGCCATACAAGCAGGAGAACACAGTCAGACAATTACGACCACATCACCCCCTTACAGCTGGCCACCTACTTCCCCAGACTGCAACTCCCTTTGCTTATTATGTGAGGGCGCAGTTGAGCGAGAGACCAACAAAGCTCCTTATATCCCCAAACTTAAACAAGGAGACCGCCAAGAAGAGTTGCAGGAGATTCTGAAGTCGTCTGGAGACCGTGCTTGAAGCCAATGGTGATTTTATTGAATAAATTCACTCTTTAGTATTTCAAGATATTTTTGTGCAATTTTGGTAAATATATCTGTGAAATGAGAAGTCAGTGTTATTTTCATTTTTGCGCCATTTAGGCAACAATATATTGTTCATCTGGGCTAATAACGATTTTACTTCATTACTTTTTGCTTTTAGTACTACAAGTTTAAGTACTACAGTTTCAGTACTACAGGTTTTAGAACTACAGGTTTTACTACGAGTTTCAGTATTTGGTTAGACAAGTTTGTTACTGTCGTAGATACTTATACGTTCTTCAACTATTCTCTAAGGGGGCAACGCAGGGGATCTAACGTTTAATGGCAGAGAATATGGAATCAGTACACTGTATTAGACCCCCAGCTGGGGCGGGGGGTTCCTTCTCGTTTTGCTTAGGAAGGAGTAATAGAGAAAAGGAGAATCTGTACCGAAGAGTTTGCTGAGAATTTACGGGCAGACATGATTTTGAATATTATACGGCTAATCATTACATGAAGCAATTTATAAGAGTCTAAATTTTATGAGTGAATTAAAATGATCCTAGCATAAGTTGAAGACCGAAAAATGCGAAGACAGTAGGACTCCTTTGGGTTGACTATTACATGGATGTCACTTTTAAATTGTGCATAAACTGTCCGAAGCAAGACCTTATCCAAAATTGCAAGAATGTAACAGACAGATATTG
>OZ010575.1:5047062-5082062 GCA_963932145.1 Acanthosepion lycidas | reverse complement strand
ATGAAGCAATCTCTTTAAGAGGGAAGGATATTAAGGTGATCGCTGTAAGAGGGGAGGATGTTTGATAGATTCCTTTAAAAAGTGTTTGATTTTGAAGTGAGACCTTTAAGAGTAAGGGGCGTTAAAATAAATTTTAAAGTGAATCCTTAAAAGAGGACATTACAGGGAACACTTTCAGAGGGATAGACATTAACGAGATCCTTTTCATGAAATGTATGAAAGATGTTCCCCCCCCCCTCTTAAAGGAATCGCTTTAACATTCCTTCCTCTCAAAAGGATCACTATTTTTTCCATTGTCCCCTGGACTGGTTTAGGCGAGAGGATGTCTAAAATGAAGATCAGATAGTTCCCAGACTGAACGTGGGCTGATTTGTTCATTTTGTTTAGTGGCATATTAACACCTATATGGGTTATTTGAAGAAGGCAACGAGAAGCCATACCACTGTATTTCCCAAGTAGTCATGGCGATTCAGAGATTATAAAAAGAAACTGTGGAGGGCCGTGATTGCCTATGCTCTGAAGGGAACATAATATTGTAGTTCTTTTTAAATCTAGTGTATGGATTTTAAGATAGAAGCCATATCTTGCAGCAGGTTTCAAATCGTCTTTCTATTTGTGGAAGGCTTAAACGGTTAAAAAAAAAATAAATGACCTAAGAAATTATATAGACAGGAATAATAGATCAGAAAGTCGAGTTTGACTTCTAGTCACGTTTGCTAAAGTCACTTAAGCGGAAACACCTCTGGGAAAGGTGTGAATCCATTTCTCCCCCCGCGCTGTGGATTAAATAACAGGGTAGATTGAGTTCTATAGCCGTTGTTGGCAACCGGTCTTGATGAAGGATAATTTTGAATCCAAATTCATAACGACCAAATCACGAGTTACCTTTTGGCAAGGCACCTCCTTCGAGACTTACAGTGAAAACTTCGGTCGCAGGATTGTAAGCGTTCTGAAAGCAAAGGAAATATTTGTCCACAACGCAGTGTATAAATCACTGTAAGTTCAGACTCGAATATCGGAGGCAGAAAAAACTGCTCGGCCGATAAAAGCAGTTGTTCTCGAATCGAGAGGAAAAATTGATGTATTTTGGCTACCGCGTTCGTTATTTTTCTGACTGGTTACGTGCATTGGGATTTGTGAGATAGTACCTGCGAATCGAGTTTTCGGCATGTCTTTCTGCCCCCGATATTCGAGTCTGAACTTACAGAAAACCTTTCTTCGTGTTGTGTAAGTAATCTGCGACAAACATTTCCTTTGCTTTCAAAATGCTTACAAGCTATTTCGCCACTATGACGGACAAGACATTTGACGTCAAGTTGATACCAGAGTTTGATGGTTCAGTGAACGGACAAGCAGTGACTGAGTGGATTGAGAAGGCAGAACTTGTTTGTGACCTGTGTGGAATTAAAAATTAAATTACGGTTTGACGAGGTGAGTCGCCGTTTTCTTCCCTATAAGGAGCGTTAGATTTAACAGGCTAGATTGGCATTGAATTGCAATTGTGTCCTGTAAAAAGACCCTTCATAATAGTCAATGGATAATTCTGTGAGAAATGGTAATCGCGAAGCACAGTAGCACCATATGGTTCCTAATATCTGCGCAACCGAAACATCTATGAACAAACAAGTAAAGAACATCAGGAAGACGCGTGTGGATCTTATGGGGTCTCCCTGTGAAGACTACCAAAAATAGATATATTTCACGCTGTTTTTATTAACCCGAGAAACGCCAGATAACCTTGTTCATAAATCATATACTTATTTCAAATCTGATATATACTGTCGGCACCCGCTCGCATCCGAGCATCGGTATCGTCACCCCCTTTCGCCATTCCTTTTCTGCTCTCTGGTGGCGGTGGTGGAGACGGCTGTGAATCAGAGAGAGAGAGAGAGAGAGAGAGAGAGAGAGAGAGTGAGAGAGAGAGAGAGAGAGTGAGAGAGAGAGAGAGAAAGAGAGTGAGAAAGAGAGAGAGAGTGAGAGTTTGCCGCGAAACATGACAGAGAAGCCCACACACTTGGCCAGAAACGCATCACCCCCCGCATCTCCTCCCGCATCTACACCCCGCATCTACCCCCCCATCTCAAAAGGGGATTTAGGCAGGTGAGATCTGGCAAAGCTGGTTGCATCGGGTTGTCAGATGCTTGGTCAGTCAAGGTCGATCTTTGCCCATTTCAGTTAGTCGTGATCAGTCTTGTACTTCCTCTTCGAACTACACCCGCCATGGGTGGCCCTGGAGGAGTTGGAATTCCAGATGGCTTCGCTCCTGAAATCACTGGCACAAATGAACCCGGAATCATGACAAGGAACGACCATATATACGTATTTTACAAGGGATATCAGAATGAACAGTTCGTTATCAAATGTATCACTTTGGCTTACTGATATATATATATATATATATATATATATAAATTCGCTTGAAGATGAAATGGAACTAATGTCTTTAATTTAATTACAAAATTAAATTCGGGGCTTTTAGCTTCAATTTTTGAAACATGGTTGGAGATGTGTAGCGAAAAACCATATTTTAAGTCTATTAATTTATAATATATATATATATATATATATATATATATATATATATATATATATATATAAAGGCAGGATGTGTGTGTGTTTGTGTGTGTGTGTGTAATGATTGCAGACCGGCAAATTTACATGCACATGCCCCAAGTTAGCAGGAAGGCCAAGACCGACTTTGCATTTCCCAACTCCCATCGATAGTTTAGTATAGAGCTTAGAAAAAATTCGCAAGAAGTAAGGTATGTAGCAACATCAGCATGGCAAAGGGTACTCCTTTAAAGGTAAGGAAGGGCAAAAATATTTTAAGTCAAGTGATAGCGATTGCTGTATGAGTCGTACGATTTTTTAATCAAGCCTTGCTGCTAGTATACATACATACATACACACACACACACACACACACACACACACACACACATATATATATATATATATATATATATATATATATATATATATATACATATATATGTACTGGCGATATCATACCCAAAGCTCATAAAGTTGGTACACCATTGAAACCTATTCAATCTATGAATGTGTGGCTAAATGGCTTTCCACTATACTGCAACTGGTTTTGGAGCAGTATAACTCCGTTTGTATTAACGATTCATATATATATATATATATATATATATATATATATATATATATATATATATATATATATATATATAACTGTAAGCTAGTATGCATATTAAATTTTAAATCTATGCTTTGCGTCAGCTTCTGGAGAGTATAATTATGAAATCTAGCAATAATATTAATTTCAACAGCGAAACATGTCAAAATAAGAGCTTCGGAATTCTCTCTCCTCTCTCTGTGTCTGACTCTCTGTCTCTGACTCTCTCTCTCTCTCACCCTATATATATATATATATATATATATATAAATGATAGGGATACAAACAAGTAGGAAACAGATCTTAATCTAACATGTTTCACTTTATTAAAACTTCGTCTGAGATCAAGATAGAAATGATAAAAAAGCAAAGAGATGGTAATTATGTATATATATATATATATATATATATATATATATATATATATATATTAGGTTGGTGCAAAAATAATGTCTGTTTTTGATTTTAAAAAATACGTCAAAAACCGACCTTATTTTTGCACCAACCTAATATATATATATATATATATGTATATATATATATATATATATATATATAAGTTGAAATGATGATCCCTCTTGATGTTGTGACTTCCTGATCCAGTTTTCCTCCCTACTGTTCCCTCTTTTTTTAAATTCTCCGTTCTCTTGATGGTTCTTGAATGGACTTTGAAGATGGAAGCCAGAGTATGAATGTTGGTACCCTTACTGAAGGTCTGAATGATCTTTTTCCTCGTATCATTTCTCATTGTTGACACAAAGCGATTTTAACCTGTTCTCCTTCTAGCTGATTAACGCAAAAGGTTTTCAAGTTGGCTAAAAGTCTTATCTGAAAGCCTGGAAGAAAGAAATCCAATTAGTTTAGTGTTTTGGGGGGGATATTAACATTTTGTGGGATGGTCAATTATACTGTTCCATGATTTGGACAATTTTGTTGTTAGACCCAGTGTGTGTGTGTGTGTGTGTGTGTGGGTGTGCGTGCGTGTGCGTGTGTGTGCGTGTGTATATATATATTCTTCCCTTTTCTACTCCTTTAACCCCTTCTTCTTTTCTTCTTCTTTTCCCTCATTCATCCACCCCTCTTCTTTTCCCTTCCCCTCTTTCTCCTTCTCCTTATCGTCGTCTTCTTTCCCCTCCCCTTCTTCTTCTTCTTCTTACTTCTCTTCATTCTCTTCTTCTTCCTTTTTAATCTTATTTCTCCTCCTACTCCTCCTCTTGTTCTTCTTCTTCTTCTTTCCCTCCTCCTCCTCCTTCAATCTGACCTTGATCTCTGTTTTGCCTCTGCATTTCTTCAATTTACCTATGGAGTTGGCAGACTCGCCCCCCCCCCACATCCATATCACCCAACATACCCACCCCACCCTTTCCATTCCCCACACTGAGACACAAAACACGTGCCTCTACCCACACGCCCCTATAGGTGTATATAAATAACCTCACTTATAAATAAATACTTCGTTACTCATACTTTATTGGTGAGATGGATGCGGGGGGAGCGCCGCCTGCCATAAAGCTAAGGCGAATAGTCTTATTTTGCAGACCATTCATCAGTTTGATCCTCACTAGGTGGCCAAATATTTTAGCTTCTTGCAAGAGTAAGCTAAACTTCATCATTATAATCCCGTAAGTTCATAACCAGTAAAAGAAAATGTCAATTCAAAAGATTTATTTTATCCGAGTTTAATTCTTATTGCTATAAACGTTATTTTTTTTTGGTGGGGGGGGGCACGTATTTGATTTGCTACCCTTGTTTATTTTTATTTTATTTTATTATAGAATGTAATTGTGTCTAGAGCACAAGTTTTGAATTACGTATTTAAGGGTTTACTCTTGTCGGTCTCCGTGGCGGAGTTAGTAAATGCTCAAAGTGTTGTTTTCCTGATAGATTAAAGGGATGCGAGTTCGAGTCCTGCTAGAAGCACGATTTTCCTTTAGTAGGACTTCTCAGTTTAGGCCGGATGTTATTATTTTCCCTGTTTAATAAAATTAGAATTTCGTGGGTAACCTCCTGACGCGAGTTGAAACCCTCACAGGATTTAATATTGTACAAGTTATGGCTAACATGTTTGTCTAGATTAACAAACTCCACGTTTTGTTCAAATCAATCGTTGAAATTGAAATTAGCTGATTTATTTGGAAAAATACTTTGACATATATATATATATATATATATATATATATATATATATATATACAGATACATGCTCTCCCAATAAATTTGACATCATTTTAAAAGCAATTATCTTGAAAACTACTAATTCTACCTCAATGAAATTGAACAGTTTAGGTGTTGAACATCATAAGTTTATTATGGGACCAATTTTATAAGTGTTCAATATGTGCACCGCCTGTGATACGGCACACGTCAAGTCAGTAGTTAAGCTCTTGCCAAACACGCTGTAGCATGTCTTGGGTAACATTATCCAGTACGGAAGTGATTCTCCGCCTAAGTACATCAATGCTAGCAGGAAGAGGAGACTGAGAAGACCAGTTCCTTCACATATCCCCATAAAAAGAAATCATACGGGGACAGGTCCGGTGACCGCGGCGGCCATTTCATCAGAAAACTGTCTTCATCTCCACAACGCCCGATCCATCTCTCTGGTAGATTCTCATTGAGAGAACAAAATTAAAACTTTAAATGTAAATTCTTGATCTATTTCTATACATTCTGTGAAAATTTGAGGTTATTTCAACAAGAATTGCCAAAATTATTGGCCTGCGAAATGATAGCAAATTTTTGGAGGCACCCTGTATGTATATATGTATATATATATATATATATGTTTATACATTCTTTTTATATATATATGTACGTATTGCTGAAGGAAAAGTATGATCGCCTCCAACAAAGCCTCATCATATGACTTTGATATCAAATATGGTTTCAGGACCAAAACGTTATTGTGATTAAACAAGGGAACCCCAACCATACCTCACATGTTCAGTCTTATTAGTCTGTAAAGCTGAAAATAGTAATCGTCAGACTTCCTGGTTTAATATCAATACTTAAACTCGATACTTAAATTCAGAATAACATGTTGTAGGCCAGAGAGCGTACAGGTCAAAACGGTGATCTAATCAACAAATATTTACGCTGCTGACGTAACTAATTTATAGATTAATGATACCTCTTTATTTAGAAAGGTCGGAAAACTCAAGAAAGATTGGAGAGCTGGCCGACCCAAAGATCACAAAGACATGGATATTCGTATGAATAATATATAAAGGACATTATTTGCTTCAGATGTTTGAGCCCGCTGAGAAAGATTGAAGAACCAGCTCACCGAGAGGTGATGGTAGCGAAAATGAGGATGGATATATCTATATATAAAATTCAGTGACTTCTGTTAGTCCGTCCATCCGTCATACCCTCGAAAATAGCCATAGATTGACCGATCGAAACCCCATTTTGGGGAGAATGTAAACTGGTAAGGGGTTAAAAAGTTCAATTGGTTTTACTAGGGCGCGTAGCTTAGCATAATAAATTTTCATTAATTTAAAAAAAAAAATGAATTAAAATTTAAAAAAATTGGTTTGCGAAATTGAACGAAACGTAAAGTTTGTAAATCTTGACAAAAAATGTTAGCGATGACTTCAACAATTGCTAAATCCTGTGAAAATTTCAACAGGCGTCAGCAAAAAATTCTATTATAAAAAAAAGGTTGTTTGTCTGTCCGTCACATACTGTCTACGTGTGACTTTGTATGCGCGTGTGAACAGGGCCAGCGATAAGGTCTCGCTCCCTAAATTTCCCAACCTGGGGGGCCACAAACTGTGGGTGGAAAGAGCATTTTTTAAATGACCAAAAGTAAGAGAATTATCCAAATTAAATGAAAATTTTAGTACATATGCATTAATTATTTACTTTTATTATGAATAGTTTGTTTTTTATTTAAAAAATATCTTGGAAAATGTTATTCAGTGGCTGTTACAAAAAGAATAACATTTTCTTAGATTTTTCAATATTTTTTCTGTATTTTCAATGACTAAAATAATTAAAATCAAATTGGCACTTCTGAACCCCCCACCCCAGTAGTAATGGGGACCCCCACGCGGTTGGGAGGTTCAGGATGTAAGCACCGTCATTGTTGATTATTATAGATTATGTTTAACAATATAACTTGGGTTGAAAAAAGTAAAAAGTACAAAAAGCAAAAAAAAAAAAAAAAAAGAAAAGATGCTGCTAAAACTATCCCTTTTGGGGCTTAAACCTCATTGGGGATTCCTGCCTTGTACGCACTGCATCGGCCATGTAGATGCACATTCTTAGTTGATGATTGACAATGCAACGTCAGTTTAAAAATAATTAAAAAAAAATGCAGATGGCCATAAAACATTACTGAAAAACATGGCAGAATCCACAAGGGGGCCCACAAAAACGCGACCACCCCTGTCAGGGGGTGGGGTTCGGGGTGGGTGGGTTTTTTAAGACGAGTGTGAATTTTACATGCGTATGTTTATGATGTGAATGAGTAACTTAATTGTGTTTCTGTCATTTGATGCACACACATATACACTAAGTTTGAAATCAGACATTTAAGTAATACATACGTCTTCCACTCAGTCTTTACAGCCTCTAACCTGGGATGAGAAGGGGTGAATTTATTTTTTTTAAAGGTAGTCTTCATTTACAATACAAGTTTTATTATAACCTAATTATGGATTATATACAATATTGCTGAACAATTTCGTACATGTCGTAATAGATCATTTCATCTTATATAAATCAATAATGTTTTGTGGCAATTTTTAACATCAACTTGAGATTTTTCTTGTTAAAATATTGAAGAATTTTAACATATTCAAGATTATGGATAAAAAATAGTGAATTTTAGATAATGTTTTTTCGGGTCTTAGCATAAGCAAAACAAATTCGTGGATTTTGATAAAAAAAAAAAATATTCAAAAACTACAGAATTATGTAAAAATCCGCTAAAAATTTTCATCATTTAATATTCAGTTTGTTTCGTTTAATTTGTAGTTATAAAAATGTAGATTAAAAAAAAAAAGAAGCAAATGTTGATAAGATAGCCGAAATCACAAAGCCTTGCCCACCAATCAAGCTTGCACCCCCCCACCCTGGAGTAGTACGCACCGGCGGCACTGATTAATTTTCCTATGAAAATGATGAAATTATTTTTTGCAGAAAGGTATAAAAATGTCTACAGTTATATTTAGCAAGTTACCTTACCCCGACCCTGCGTTACTGGCTGCCTCCCAAACTTTCATTCCGTGTCTCTGTCAGAGCTTCTAACTAAAGACTTGAGAGACGGGTTAACATTTCGTACCGCGACTTTTTACTCAACTCAAGCCATGCTGACGAGTCTGGAGTCGGGGAGGAAATGAAAGTCGAGAAAGACGGTAGGGCACCACCCTCGTCTGTCTGACCGCTTGTGTTTTACGACGACAGCGGCCTCCTTTCTTTCACTGTCGACCCCATTTCTAGAAAGAAATAATGTGTTCCTAAGACGTAAGGAGTATTGGGACGTCCATTTTTTCCCCCTACCCTTCAGACAAGTATTGGGTATTTTCTCTGTTCTCTGGCCCCCGGGGAAAGGTCCACTGAATAAAATAATCGGTTCTCGGTATTGTCAACATATCTCGTGAAAAGGTGCACTTCCGCAAATATCTTTACTCCCATATATCTCTAGGATACTTCTTAAATATAGTTTTCTTTTTTTTCTTTATTTTTCTGTAACATTTTTTTTTCAGGAAGTGGGCGGTTATGCCTCTCCACAACTTCCCTTTTTTGTTGCTCTATTTTTTTTTTATTCCCATTTGCTTTTGTTCGTCCGTCTCTTTACTCAGACTGTTTAAGCACCTTCTTCTACGTTTCTTTTGCGTTTTAATATATCATGTGAGTGTTTAATTCTCTACGCCTGCTTTTCTGTTATTTCTCTCTCTCTCTTTTAATTATTTCGCCTCCAAGCAAAGCGACAATGCCACTAAGACGCAAGGGAGGGGAGTGAAAGAAAAATGAGAAGACTTTAGAGCAATGATTCCCAACGTGGGGCACATACCCCACCAGTGGGGCATGGTAATATTTTGGTAGGGTATGCGTAGGATGTGCACCCTTCGGCTTACTATACCAACGTGAGCACAAATTTCATTTTGTGTTATTATTTCATGATTAAAATGATCAAAGTATATTACAGAATAAAGTTTCATTCAAATAATTTTATATTTCTGCTTTCAGTTCTCTATTATATGTTTTGAAACTGCCGTAATTCTCCATGTATAATACACCTTCATCCAAAAATTGTGCTGAAAGTGTGGGAAAATGTTTCTACTCACGCATAATACGCACCCCTTGTTTGGTAATCAAACCCTATAATAATTTGTTAATATAAACCCTATGCGGGTGGGGCATACGTAGGATGTGCACCCTTTGGCTTACTATACCAACGTGAGCTCAAATTTCATTTTGCATTATTATTTCATGATTAAAATGATCAAAGTATATTATAGAATAAAGTTTCATTCAAATATGTTATATTTCTTCCTTTCAGTTCTCTATTATGTTTTGAAACTATATATATATATATATATATATATATAAACTGTCTTTTTGTTGTGTTTAAATTTTTCTCTCTCATGGACGCCATGGTTTTTGGAGGCTTGTTTAGAGACCAACTTAATGGCCTTTTAAGCTTCCTGCATATGAATTGCAGTAAAATTTGAATATGTAAGAATTAAATATTACGAGTGGGGTGGGTACCAGAATTTTAGAAATATCAAAGTGAGGCTCAAAATCGGTTGGGAACCACTACTTCAGAAGGAACCGGAAACCTAATCCTAAACAGGAAAAAAATGGATAGACCTCTACTTCTGTTCACAAGACAGGGAAGAAGTGTGAACTGGACGATAGGCGAACCTGTCTACTCCTATTTTCTTCAGTATGCATCCCAGTAAATTCGGATTTCTTCTTCTTGTTTTTATTCTTCTTAGAACTTCCTTGTTATTAACATGTTCTGACTGTGGTATTCTCAGCATCCTTCTGTAGAACCACATATCTGTAACTTTAAATTTAAATTGTCTGGGATTCACAGTCAGATAAGTTTGATACAGACGTTCAGCGGTCTTTCCTTTGGTACTAACGATATTTACCTATCACTTAAAACATTACTTAGTTTATAGAAGATATATTTCGCTATACCCGTAATGCTTTGGTTTTCTGTGCCACATTTTTTGCTGCACAGATAATTACTTTTCTACCTATCTGCAACGTTATCAGTCCTTTTCTGGCATCTCGGCTTCAGTCACTTTCCTACCGTCATAACTCAGCTTCACTGTGTCTTTTAATAATAGATTGGCAGCTATATTTGTTAAAATGGGGGTTATTTTCATTTTGCCGCATTTAGACAACAATTTATCCAGCGCGCCGTGTATATAGTTCCCGCTATTTGGCCGCATTATGTAACGACCACATTCTCGTAAGTTTGTTTTGATGTTAGTCAAATTTAGTTCCCGTAATGGTTTGTAGTATTACTAAGTAATATCATTTGACACCAGAGACTTATTTTCTTTTTCTTTTTTTTTTTTTGACATCTCTTTTTTTTTTTTTG
Source organism: Acanthosepion lycidas (assembly GCA_963932145.1). Lineage (NCBI taxonomy): Eukaryota > Metazoa > Mollusca > Cephalopoda > Sepiida > Sepiidae > Acanthosepion > Acanthosepion lycidas. The sequence goes on along the minus strand of OZ010575.1, from coordinate 5,071,350 downwards.
CTTTTTGATGTTTTATTTGTGGCGGTCAAAACACATCAACTCCAATAAAGAGGTTTTTTTTTTTTTAATCGGCACCTTGTTGTCAAAAGCGACCAGATATACAAAGTTAAAAGTTTATTATCGGCTTAGTTACATGTCGCTATTTAGCGGCTATTGCACGAAGTTTTTTTTTTTTTTACAACGATGTTCATCCTGTACAAGGCCTGAGGGCCACTCGAGGTAGAGGCTTACAGATTAAGAGACTGGGTTTATGCTGATATGTGGTGAAGACAATGGTTAACCCTAGACCTGGACAGGTTAAGACTCTAGTGATCGGAGAAGCATCCTCTATCTATCTCATTCTGTTTTTTCTATCTATCTATCTATCTATCTATCTATCTATCTATCTATCTATCTATCTATCTCAGTCTCTTGACATCTATCTCAGTGTGTTTTTATCTATCTACCTGTCTATTTTTTTTACAATGATGTTCGCCCTGTACAAGGCCCTAGAGCCTTTCAAGGTAGAGGGGTACAGAGTAAGAGGCACAGTTTATGCAGATATATGTGGAAGATAACGGTTAACTGTAGACTTGAACAGGGTAAGATTATAGTAATTGGGAAAGCATCCCCTTGGGAGTCAGTTCCACAGACCAGTGATTAGTGGGAAGAAGCTTCTCGAGTTGAACTTAAATATCTCAGCAAAAGAACATGAAGGAAATACATACATACATACACACATACATACATACATACATACATACATACATACATACATACATATATATATATATATATATATATATATATATATATATATATATATATGCAGATATGTAGAAAAATAGGAAAGAACACGTTAGGCAAATAATCTGGAGTTCTTTAGTATTTTTGTTTTTATTTTAAAAATCAGTTCTCTATACAGAAGTTGAGCTTAAATTATAAATTATATATATATATATATATATATATATATATGGCAACAGTTCTCCATTTTCAGACTGATCTGGCTCTTGTAAACGTAGAGCATAGCAGGAGGAGTCGAGTACATACTTCAACCATTTTCCAGTGTTTTTAACAATGGATTGTCTGCATGAGTTCCACTCGCGGTCTGGATTGAGTTTAATCCCAATAGGCCCTCATGACAAAGAGGCTTCCTGTGAGACCATCCATTCATCGCAATTGATGAAAGTTCAGTGCCCGATTGGCTATAGTAGAATGTCACGAGTTTGGTTTTCAAGCTATTGAATGTAACCACCCAGTTCTTCCCCCATTGAGCTGTTAGAGCTCGGTCAGAGGTGCGATCAGCTGTCAATCCCTGGTCATCCAGAGTTTTCGAGGTGCACCCATGTTCTGTTCTATCTTCAGCAGGGATATACACAAATGATCGAAATATACTGGATTGGATCGAGAAGCGAACCTTGGGGTGCGGATGCCTGCATTGATCACTTGTGCTCCAGAGGACTGGCCGTTAACCACTGCCCTCAGGGACCTACCCGTTAGAAAAGACTTTATAAAATTATACAGGGAACCGACCATTTTACCAGCATCTTTAGCGATCGTTCTACTTAAGGCCACGGTTCAGTTTAAGTTTCAAGCGGCGCTCAAGGAACGGGGCATCTCTAAGGCAACCTCCTTTCATCGTGATTGGTCCGATCGACGATAAAGTACGTTATGATAAGGCGAGGAATTCCCCGTATCATTGATACACAACACACATCGGAAGTGCGAAATTTTGCAAATCGCGTAAGTCGTAATACAAGGATTTTTATTTTTCATTTATTTCATAATAATTTTTTCTTAAGCATATTTCACTCAATATAAGGCCGAAGAGCCACTCAATGTAGAGGGCCACTGAATAAGATGTGTGATATGAACATAAGTGGGGGAGTAGGAAGTAGCAATCACTAGGATATATATTTAATCATTTCAACCCAAGCAAGGCAATGAAGCCACTAAGATGCAATGGGGGTTACTGAGTGTGAAAGAAGAAAAAGGAAAACATCATTAAGGTGCAAGAAAGATAAAAGGAAGAGAATTTAAGACGACAGTAGGCAAAGATTAAAATTGCATTTAAATTTTTGAAGATCGTAGCTGACTGGAAATCAAGAAACCGGAAGCGAGTTCCACAAGCGAGAAGTGCGAGAGAAAAAACTGTTAGCATAGAACTTACGGTTATATCTAGCCATTTCAATTGTAAAATAATGAGACCTTACCGCCAATCTAGTACTGCGCTTAAATTCATAAAGTCTAGGTACCAAAGAGGAACGTTCATTAGAATAAATTACAATGAAAGTATTTCTAGAAAAGGCACAGGGAAATTACATGACGGCATAACTAAAGCCTAGATGCCAGGTTAGGACTAATAACATTGCATATTCTTTTTTGTATTTTAATAAGAATCTCTAAAGATGGCGCATGGATAACGATTGATCCTAGATTTTTTTTTTGAAGAGTTTAAGATTGTGCGGGAGACTGACATAAAATATCGTTTTTGGGAAAGCAGCTTTCAGAATAGAACGCACTTCATACAAATGAATACGTAGGGAATGAGGATGAATCAATCCTGTCGACGTGACATGGTGGGTCTTGGCCGTAAAGTTCGGAGATGGTAACACTAAAAAATGGAGACAGACTGCAGCTTTTCCAGGGGAGTAGTAAAACATCCGAAGCTGGTTCAATCTCCACCGCGCGTGTCGCATTATTCATTCTAACTAAACGCAATAAAGATTTGGGCCGAACTTGTTGCCGAGTGATCCTTAGCGAACTGTTTCTTGCAGTGTGTCTTTCAGCCAGACTTTCCCGCTCCAAATCATATCTCTTTATCAAATGAGTTTCTTCTTTTTTTCCACCCATAACAAAACTGAATTTTCATTTTTTTACCCTTTTCTTTCTTATTTCATTCAATAAATTTTCTGCCAAAAAATCTTTTACACTTTTCTATTTTTTCGCCTTCGTTTCTCTTTCATTTCTAAAATATTTTCTCTTGCTTTTATTTTTTTCCCGATTCGCTCACTTTTTCCTTTCCATTCTTCGTTTGTCCTCCTTATTTTTGCATTATATTCTTTCTTTCTTTCTTTCTTTCTTTCTTTCTTTCTTTCTTTCTTTCTTTCTTAATTCCCATTTCTTTCTTTCTTTCTTTCTTTCTTTCATCATATTTCTTATTCTTTCTTTTTTATTGATTCTCATTTCTTTCTTTCTTTCTTTCTTTCTTTCTTTCTTTCTTTCTTTCTTTCTTTCTTTCTTTCTCCGTAGACGAGAATATGATGATTAACAAGGCTGCAAAAACTTTCAAGTCCAAACTGAAAAAGGTTCGGGTTTGACTGTTGTTCACCACACAACCAACCCCCACCCCACGCCAACCCACCCCCGGCGTATCCGAATCGGGAAACAGACGCCAGCCTCCTCCTCTTCCCCACCCCAAACACAAGACTGATAACAATGATACACACACACGCACACGCACACGCACACACGTGTATGTATGTATGTATATATGTGTGTGTGTGCGTGCGTGACTGATAACTCGACAAAATGCCCGGTGACTGAGGCGGCGGCGGCGGCGGGGGTGGGAAGAAAGGGTGGTGGGTCGGTGGAGGAGGGAGACGTTGCTGAGTTGTTCGGAAAATTGAAATGAGGTTAGATATGGATAATGCAAAATGAAGAGGGGACGACGCTGATTATTGTGGAGGCGACAGTGTAATCATATAATTAGAGAGAGAGAGAGAGAGAGAGACGGTGAGAGAGAGGAGAGAAATAGACAAGGTGAGAGAGGTAAAGAGTTAGACTACAACAAAGAGAGAGAGAGAAAAAGAGGAGAGAAATAGAGAGGATGAGAGAGGTGAAGAGTTAGACTACAACACTAAGAGAAACAGGATAGAGAAATGGAGAGGGTGATAGAGATAAACAGTCTACAACAAAGACAGAGGGAGAGTGAGAGGTGAGAAATACAGAGGGCGTGAGAGGTAAAGAGTTAGACTACAACAAAGAGAAAGAGAGAGTGAGGAGAAATAGAGAGGGTGAGAGAGAGACAAATATTGCGTATATCACAATTGTTGCTACCGTTTATATATATATATATATATATATATATATATATATAATTTAGGCTCTGCTTTTGTATTGAGCACTGTTTTTTGAAAAACAAAAACAAAAAATACTAAACAACTTCATATTATTTACCTAATGTTTTCTTTCCTATTGTTCTATATATTTGCACACACACACACACTCATATATATATATATATATATATATATATATATATATATATATATATATATATATATTAACATATATATATATGTATGTATATATATGTATATATGCATATACAGTGAAACCCGGATATAAGAGACCCAGATATAAGAGAAACCCGGATATAAGTTAGATTTTCTCTGGTCCCAAATTAGAGCCATACTTACCTAAACAAAATAGACGAAACCCGGATATAAGAGAAACCCGGATATAAGAGACTTCGTATCCGGTCCCGACAACTCTCTTATATCCGGGTTACACTCTATATATATTAACGGTGACAACAATTTTGATATACGCAATATATATTTGGTCGGGGAGGGGGGATCAATCACTTGCCATTTCGCACAGCGGATGTAGTTGACGATTTTGCACCAGAGGAATTGGTCAACGTTCGAACTCTGATAATGAGCCAATCTTTTGAATGCAGATTTTTAAGGCAGGCTCGATAGAAGCTAGTCACCCTCTCGCTTGTGCCACATTAAGATGTGTAATAAAATCCACGTATGGATCCACCCACACCAACACACTGTGTGGGAGATGTGCCCGTAGTTGTAATGGATAGTGCCTTTCATAGCATTCACTTTATGCGATTAGGAAAGGTATAAATTCCTCTCTTTTCACAAACCCCACCAGCTATGGGTTAAATAGTAGGAATTAGGTTTGGAAAAACGATTGGTATCTCTAAAATGTTAATGCGATATTCATTTGCAACAAAAGAATTATTCTTGCCATCTAAAAATATACATCAACTTTAAATAAACCACAAAGAGTTGATAAGCAATAAAAAAAAAAGAACAATTCTGTAAATCTATCTATCTATCTATCTATCTATCTATCTATCTATCTATCTATCTATCTATCTATCTATCTATCTCAGCCTCTTCATATCTAGCTAGCTGGCTGGCTAGCTACTTAGCTAGCTTTCGATCTATATACCTGTGTCTGTCTGTCTGTCTGAATAACTCTTCGCACAAAATCCTTGTTTGTATCTTGGGAGTGTCCCGGTTAAACAAACGCTCATATTGTAAAAATGCTATGAATGAGATTGACTGTAAATAAGTAAAAAATGTTATTTTTTTATTTCCATTAAAATCTCCTTTAAAATAATTGAAAACTGAGCACTCTTATATGCAGGGCCCATTCAAGGGGTCTTGTGCTCCGCCCCGAATCTACCAATCCCCCACCAACTCTACTCCATCTCAATTTTCATAAGTTAATATTCATATAAAATACAAATTTTATTGTAATCTAATAATGTACAATAATGGATCATATGCAATATAAGTGAACAATTCGACTCGAGAAATTGAAAATAAATGAAATGTTTCTAAATACAAATTAAAGACATAAAAGATCATTTCCATATTTAAAAAAAAAATCAACAACGATATTTTTCGGTAATTTTTAACATCAACTTGAGATTTTTCTTGTTAAATGTTGAATAATTTTCACACATTCAACATTACGGATAAAAAATAGTGAATTTTATAGAGTATTTTTATTTTTTTTTGACACAAAATGATCAAAACAAATTCAAAGATTTGGACGGGAGAAAAAAAAAAAAAAAAAAAGACCCCAGAATAAAATCAAAATCGGTGAAAATGTTTTTCGCTCGTTGTGCTTAGTTTAATTTCTAAAGTATATAAATGTAGGTAGAAAAAAAGCAAATGATAAGATAGCGACAGTCACAAAACACTGCCCGAGGTCCCCAGTCAGGTTTAGACCAGCCCACCTCTTCGCTCGCTTGTAGTACGCACCGGCCCTGCTTATATACAATAAAAAAGGACTCTGCTGTCGACTTTGTCGTAGAACTCTACAGTTCGCTATAAACAAAGCCGGTACACTAGCCAGACATGATTTAAAGATAAAGGTTGTTCTTTGTGCTCCAATCAGCCACACATTTCTGATAACAAAGAAAAGGTACGTCGTATGACAGGAAATCTCCAAACAGACCTCCTCAGGATGGATTTTCCTTCGAGATCATTTGCCATCCAATGCTAGAGTCCAGCTTTCCCTGTTATTAAACCCATAGTTCAAAGCAGATCGATTCATGCCTTTGCCAGAAATATGAGCGCAAAGTAAACGAGGTAGAATCGAGTTGGACTTGTGCTCGGCAAAATTCACTTACCGCGCTGATAACACTGTCCTTACATCCATAAATATATATTGTGATTTTCTAGGCGAGACAAGTATATATGTATATATATATATATATATATATATATATATATATGGAGATAGATAATGAACAAACTGAGATAGACACATAGATAGATAAAGAGATAATGATCAGATTTATATAGATAGATAGGAACAGAATGAGATAGATATGAAGAGACTGGTGATAGATAGATAGATAGATAGATAGATAGATAGATATGAAGAGACTGATATCGATAGAGGAGGGAGATATAAAGAAATTTATAAAGCTTAGATTCATTTGGTACAGGTCTAAACGAGAGAAAGAAGACAGTACTGCGTCAAACTTTCAAGAAAACCCAACCTATTTAAAAGGTTTAATTTGAAAACCTACTTCCGAACCAGATTTTGAAATTTTCTATAAACAACTACCTCAGCCACCAAACAGCAATCAAAACTCGCAGCTCATCACGAGTAAGTTCGATTGTCAATAGGAGCTCCCCCATGATGTCCCTGTACCAGTCTAAGCTATTGAACATGTCTCTCCGGCTATTTTTAGTTCAGTCGATTCGATCTTTACAACTGCGAGCTGACTGTTTAGGGCCAGGGGTTAATTTTAGAGGTATGCAAATGGTTGCAAGACATTTGAGGAATTTGAATAATTTATTCCTAATTTCCCTGTTGCAAAAATCAATTAAAAAGAGTGATTGAATAGTATCGATTAAAGAAATCGTATTTGACCCCTAGCTTAGTGAGTTTGTGTCAAAGGTCAAAAGGAAAAAAAAGTAGGACATTGAATAAATTTGCTTTCGTTTGCATTTTATTTCTGGTTTCTTATACATAAGAAAACAACACTCGCGCGCACACACACACACAAATACACACACACACACACATATATACATACATACATATATATATATATATATATATATATATATATATATATATATATATATATACATATATTTTTTTTTCTTTGGACTTTGGGTTTGAATTCTGGACGATTGTTTTCACTTCAATTTTATGTTCGCAGTTATTTCTTTTTTTCCCCCTCGTTTTTCCTTGAACATTGGTTTGTCTAATCATAAGCCGAAATACCTAATCGAACTCTCGCACAGTCATCGACTGTTTCATCTACACAATTTCGCTAACAGGCTCAGGTTAACAGTCACTTTCCAATGGTGCAGCGCGCTTGAATCACCACCCCAGGCCAATATTTTCACATGGTCAAATTGACCATGAACCCGGGGTCTCATCGTTCAAACGTTCTGACCACTAGCACCCCCATATATATATAAGGTACGGAGGATATTTTGAACCTTATAAGTTGGTTTGTTGTGGTACAACGATACCCTTTTGGACATATGGTTATACCAGTTTTAAAGCCGCCCAATCTGACGGAATTTAAGTTATCTCCTGCGGAGGGCTCTTGATTAGTCCTTCATCACCATAGGCAGGGAGGAGTAGATGCAATAGGCAACAATGAACTGCAGAAGAAATTAATCGCTTCTTATAAGTATTGCATTAATATTTAAGCTTACCTTTTGAAATTTCAATTGTAATTAATTTAGAGACAATTTTATGTACGTAGGTGCTTACTTTTCGTTCAAACAATTATTTTCATTTCATGGATGACTTTCGCTGGATTTCACCATTCATTTCGATTATTTCCAAATTTATTTCCAAGTTGTAAAAAATTGTTATCGTACACAAAATCGTTGCAAAAAAAATCCCGAAAACAATCAAATTAATGAAAACTTGGGAATCCAACATTTTTACAACATGAGAGAAAGTTAGAGAGTTGTGTGTCTTTAATTGAAAAAAGTGTGACATAATATTGCTTTTATTATATAGATGAATATTTTACCTTGTTTTGGTCTGAGTAACCGGCTCCCGAAGTTTGTAAAAGTATTTTAGGATTGTATCTTGTGTTGTACATTGAAAGAGAAAAGAGTGATTGAGAGCCAGCAAGGAATGACAATTATCATTATTCTGGAGCTTTCTGTATTTCAAATATTATTCAAAACTCAAAAGACAATATATAGTACTCGATTTCTTCTGTCTTCGCAGGCACACATGTTATGAGAGGCATTCTAGAATATACTATCATAGATAACACGCTAGAAATGCTTGAAAAGTCTGTATTTTTCAATGAAGGATCAAGTGTTTCGCTCCAGTCTTTGAAGTCAAAGATAATCTTAATTTCATTCGCCATCCTAAAGATGAGCAGAAAAGATGTCTTGTAAATCCTTCCGCACTTGAGATATTCAATAACATCTGTTCCTTTCGAATATCAAACAAAATGGAAAATGGAAACAAATGATAATAGTTCGCCCACCGTCACCACTACACACACCAGAAAAAAAACAAACAATTTTCTTATTTGCTTAACAAAGGTGATTTGTATTGGAACAGAGAAACTCCTGAATATTAACATTAGTGGGTAATTGAATTTCAAAAAGAAAAAAAAATCATATGTGAAGTGTTTCGACCTTCGAAAGGTCTTATTCAGGCTAAATTTTTAAAAAAATGTTTATTTATTGGTAGAATCATATATACACCCTTGTGCAAATAAATTGAAACAAAGCGAATAATTCCGTTATTATTTACTTTTTTTTTGTTAGTACTTTGTACGCCCATTCCATGAAGTCGTTCCTTGCAGATTGACCACAGATTCTCGATTGGATTTAAATCAAGAGTTTCCAGGTCAGCCTATAGTATTTTGATTTGCTCAAGGCTTGCCAGTGTGTTCATACAGCGTTACAATTTTCGTATGCTTCCTTGGAGTAACGTCCATCGCAAACAATGGCCGTAGGACAACTAATCAAAAGTCGAGACAATAATGTGTCTGGGCGTAATGAAAATCTAATCCAATCAGGGATGACGGTATATTTTTCAAGGTGAAACATAGACGGATATTACTGCACATCACTGGAAATGGCCTAATTTGAGGAAAAAAATTAAATCGATTACACCCTGTCACTCCAGTGGATCTAAAACTGATTGTATGATGAAAGAAAGGAAACTAAAACAGTTGTGTCAATTAATTTTCACAAGGGTGTATGTGGTTAATGGGTACGAAATGCAACAAACATCGATTATGGTTATAAATTGAGAGAAAGAATGAGGAAGCAGAGACGCTTAACTTTAAATTTGAATTTTAAATTTGAATTTTAAATTTGAATTTTAAATTTGAATTTAAAATTTTTGGATTCTGTCGTGTCTCGATGTCCAAACCTGTTTTTTTGGTTTTATCCATCTTGTTTTTAAATTATATCGTATTTTTACTGCACTAGTTTGTTTGGAAATTCTAATTTTCTACATTTTCGCCTCAATAGTTTACTTTGTCTTTTAATTAAAACTGCATTTTTCAAGTTGAAAAAGCTGAATATTGTGTCTGGTATCAAATTTGCTTTCATTTGTTGTTGATGCCTTTTAGATAGTAGCAGAACAAATTCGCAACGGACGAAAACCAAGCTGACAAAACCCAGCCTTTTCTCCTAAAACTGAATAAAATCCCAGTTTCAGAAAAAAAAAAAAAAAAAAGGAACAAATTTAAAAATTTAAAATTCAAGGAACTTTCAATTCAAATTTTAAAGTCAAATTGAAACAATATAATAGATCTTTCTTCGATTTTAAGTTAATTCGGGAAATGAACAAAACTTTATTTAAGCTCTTAATTCATCATAATCTATATACGATCTATATTGTTTGTTTACGTGTTGTCGTAAACCTTAGAAAAAGCCCTTTTTATGGTTTTCGGCAATTCAAGTCAGGTTTTATGGGACACTAGAATTCGTAAAAGATGAAATACCGAATATGTAAATGTCATTTTTAGAAAAGGTTTTTTCAGAGTTTGAATAGATTTACAATTTTTATAGTAAACAGAACAGACCCATAAACTTGTAGATTACCAGACAGAAATAGTTCTTTCTTGTACATATAGGTGTATATATTGGATATTATTATTGTTGCCTCAATTTGAGATAAAAATTTAAATTAAAATTTCCTTGAAATTTCAATGTTAGATTTGTTTCTTTTTTATATGACACTTTTATTTAGAAAACTGGAATTTATTCTACTTTCGTGAAAACAGGAATTGGATTTTGTCCGGGTTTGTAATTAATTCTTTTTAGATAGGGACATTATTAAAAAACACCAGCCAGCCAGCCAGCCAGCCAGCCTAACTGCCTCTCTCATTCGGTCATTTGATGTAAATGTGAATTGAGCCAAGGTGTTAAATAGATCAAGAAAACGAATGAAAAACCAGTTGACTTGAAGTCGGGGTCTCCTCGGTGGGATATAAGGTTCTTCCATCGGAGAAGATCAATCTGTCAGTCTCCCTTTAAAGAATAAATTATTTTCTACGTGAACAGAATGAGACGGCCATAAGAGATATGAACAAATCGAAATAGATAGACAAATGCATAGAGAGATAATAAAAGACGAGTTAGCGAGATGTGAACGCAATGCGACAGACAGACAGACAGATCAAACCATAAATGGAGTACTGCTACCATATTTGGGCTGGAGTCGCTCAATCTTCTCTTTCAGGCCTTGACAGTTCAAAAGAGTTCACGCGGTCTTGCTGGTGATGAATTGTTTCCCAACCTACAACCCCTTTCCTCACAGACGTAAATTCACAAGCATGTCGTTATTTTGAATGAAAATATTCAGGAGCGAGATAGTTCATGCCTATACGGCTAAGACCCGCTATACCATGAACCCAGAGAAGAACCATTCCCATTCCCTTCGGATTCCATTAGTGAGGAAGAAGTTCCATATGAACAGCTTCTTCCCAACAGTCGCTGCTTTGTGGAACAGACTCCCTAGAGGATGCTTCCCCGACAAGTGCAAACTTAACCTCTTCAAGTTTAGAATCAGCCAATATCTATACGATAGATTTTCTTAATCTACAATTCTTACTTCTGTAAAGATTTAATAGATAAGTATAATAACAAATAAATAAAGTTGGTGCTACACAATCTTTCTCTACCAAATCCAATGTGCACAAGTCAACCATTTGTCCGTGCATCGAATATTGCTGCTACGTTTGGTCTGGTACTTCTGTTTTATTTTTGTCTAGAGAATCTTAACAAAATCCAAGAAAAAAAATTCCAAGAAGAATCTGCAATGTTATTGGTCTTCGTCTGGCATCTCGGCTTCAGTTACTTTCCCACCTCTGAAATCTTATTTCCCTGTGACTTTTCTATAAATATTTTCAAGGTAATTGTTTTGACCAGCTTACCATTTTGTACCTCGAGTTTACTAGATTGGCAGTTAGGTCCCATCATTTTACTGTTGAAATGGATAGTTGTAAGTTCTATGCTAACAGTCTCTTCTGTCCTAATTATCACTTCATATCTCTCTTCCGGCTTCTTGTTTTCCAGCCAACTTCGGTGTCCAAAAATTTAATTTCAATTTTTTTAAAAATGCCATGATATCTTTGAGAAACTTGTTGAATTAGTGATTTTAAAATATTTGAAAGAAGTGATTTTGTTTTTTGGAAAAGGGTTTGCTTTTTATGGATTTTCTCTTTCATTAGATGCAATTTATTTTTGTTTTACTCTCATGGTTTTCCTAGAGAAATAATTATTTAATAAATCACTGAATAGCCTCTTAAAGAAGTTAGTTTTTTTCTGCAAAAAGTTCGTTTTCAATTAATTCTTATTTTTACAAGGTCTCATCATTTTACAGTTGAAATGGCCAGATGTAAACGCAAGTTCTATGCTAGCAGTTTCTCTCTCGTCCGGTTTCTTGCTTTCGCTCAAGTTTGATTTTTAGAAATGCAAAATGAAATGTCAGTCGTTACCTTCTACTTAATTGATATACGTTTTTTTATTCTCGCTCTTTAGTTAGGTTTTTCTTTTTCTTTTATTCCGTCACACTCAGTAACCTCCCTTGAGCCTTAGTGGCTTTATTGCCTTGTTTGGGTTGAAATGATTAAAAAAAAAATAGGTGAATACGAGAAATCTCCAGAACACTTTATATGAATAATGCGTGTGTGAGGAGAGAGAGAGAGAGAGAGAGAGAGAGAGAGAGAGAGTGAGAGAGAGAGAGAGAGAGAGAGAGAGAGAGAGAGAGAGAACTCAGGTACGCTCAATAGCTTTCATTCCCGAACCTCATTTGCTTGCTAACCGCCCCCACCTCCAACCCTCGGCCATCTACATGTTCCATTTATCTCCGTTTTTCACAACCCTCCAGTACTCTCGTTCTCCCGACCCTTGCCCATCTCGACCCTACCTATTCTGGCGCGGACCCGCCTCCCCACCACCCTTACGCAGAATCCTTCGCGCCGCCTCAACCGATTGTCCTCCCCCCTCCCCCCAACCGAACCAGCCCATACAACTCCCCGGCTAAAGCCTTAATGCGAGACCAACGTGAACTGTTCCCAGTGTTCATACGTTGAAGCCTCAAGGCCCGGTGGTCTATTTTTAGTTTCGGCGCCGGGGGGGGGGGTGAGGGTTCACATCGCTCTCAAGATTTTCATCTTCATACCAATCACGTTTCCTGTACTTCTATCTATCTATCTATCTATCTATCTATCTATCTATCTATCTATCTATCAACCTGTTTACATCTATCTATCTATCTATCTATCTATCTATCTATCTATCTATCTATCTATCTATATATCTATCAACCTGTTTACATCTATCTATCTATCTATCTATCTATCTATCTATCTATCTATCTCAAGCTGTTTACATCTATTTAGCTGTTCATATCTATCTATCTATCTATCTATCTATCTATCTATCTATCTGTGTGTGTGTATGCAATAGTTATTTATTTTATTTAGCATCTGTTCCTTTTAAATTGTCAAGTCAGACTCAAGGCTTTGATTTATGGACTTCCAGACCAATATAGAAACCAGTATCAGATGTTCCAGATTCTCACATTCACAGCTTTACCTTTGGATAAATTTCATTAAGTTCATATCCATTGAGAAGTTAGAAGCGGAATACTGCTTACCTGCTTTGAAATGTAATCTTAAAAATCCTGGCTTTTTCTGGGGATTGAACATTAAATGCGCAGGATATCCAGAAAATAACGTTTGGACCTAGGATATATATATATATATATATATATATATATATATATATAGGCAGCCTGACGACTGCATCTAGCATGAAACGTCCTGTCGGCTCTGAGTGTTGACTTCAATGTTCACTTTTATATTTATATTTACACACGCTATCTCTGATATTGTGCACTTTATCCCGTAAATATAGGACACCTTAAAACTATATATATATATATATATATATATATATATATATATATATATATATATATATATATATTTGTTTGAATAAAAACAACCCACTTTAATGTTCCATGGAATAAATTATTTCACCACAGCCCTTTTAAAGGGCTCTGGATCACCAGACTTTACTTCCAAAGGTTGAAATGAAAAAAAAAAAACAAAAAAACAAAACAATTTTTTTTCATTTTGGAAGTAAAGTCTGATGATCCAGAGCCCTTTAAAAGGGCTGTGGTGAAATTTATTCCATAGAACCTTAAAGTGGGCTGTTTTTATTCAAATTTATTTTCTCTGAATTTACATTGAGCTCTCTGGATATCATCCTCCTTGGGTCTACCCATACGGATTACCTAGTTTTGCATAAACTATATATATATATATATATATATATATATATATATATATATATAGCTAGATAGATAGATCGATCGATATATATATATATATATATATATATATATAATCGAATAAAATAGAACTGTGCTGATTATTTGAAGAATAATAAACTTAATAAAAATACAATAAAAAAACGGAAATTGTTTATGACTATTCTATAGTGAAGTCATTGGGTAAACCGAGGCCTGCGAGGCCCGTGCAGCCATTTAGTCTTTCTGACTAACACGCTTAATTTTTATAAAAAAATAACGTTTCTTAAAATTTTATTTTGTTTCAAGTTCACTTGTTCACTCACACAGTCTTTCGTTTACAACCGCATCCATAAACAATGATCATGTCCAATGTTTCTTGAATTCTGTAAATTTTCGGGGAAAGTATCGTTGTCAGCATTTTAAACTATTGGCGATTTTTCCTAAGGAAGATCACACGTGCAAACTTCTTTTGCTTTTAAAATAGGAAACGTCCATAAAAAGTTTTTCTCTAAAGAAAAAATGTTTTCCTTTTCAAATGATTAAATTAGAAATAAATCACATGCAGCGATATGTGTTAATCACAGTGTCGTCTGTGATTATATTTGACGATTTTTTTAATTATAAAAAATCATTTCTAAAAGATAAAACTTTCCTACAATTTCTAAGGTGTATGATTACACTGTAGTGAAAATAGCTGAGGTACCTACTGCGAAAAATGACCTCGAATCTTTTTAGTAGTGCTGCCCGCCTTGTGACGGAACCTAATGCTTGAAAAAGTTGCCCATGTTTAATATAGAGGGCTGGACCAAAAGAAATCATAAAGTTGTTTAATTATTTATATACAGTGAGTTTTTATTTTTTTATACGTGGTAATGTCATAATTCAGAACCAGAGCTAAATTTTCCGAATTGTTTTTTGCAACAAGATGGGATACCTCCTCATTATGCTTTGGCAGTAAGGGGGCTACCTTAACTAAATCCTCCAAAGACGTGACCACCACGTTCACAAGTATTAGCCCCAATGGACTACTTTTAGGATACGTAGTAAAGAATAAGGTTTATGAGAAAATTCCTTACACAGTAGACGATTTAAAAGAGTTCATCTTAGAGACATTTATTAATACTGATACTGATCGAAATTTGTATCACACTGTCTGTCATGATTCAGGAGCGGTTCGAGGATTGCTGTAAGGTTGATGTAGGACATTTCGAACACTTACAAGATTAAACATTAATAAATAAATGAAAAAAAAAATGTATAAAGCGTATACCTAACCCCGTCTTTTACGGTTTATCAACCTTTTCTAGGTTATTTAAAGCCGAAACATTTTTGGATTGTAAGAATATTTTTTTATGTTTTTTACGAGTGAAAAAAAATTGGGGGATGGTAGTAATAATAATTTTCAAATACAAATCCCACTATTTAACCCATAGTTGAGGAGTAAGAAGAGGTAGATTCATAGCTTTCCCAAGGGTATTTGAGCACTGAACCCGACTAGAATTCGAACAACCTCTCCGATTTTTCAATTCCGAGCCGTTGTCCACAAGCTTGCAGCATCTGGTATTCTCGAGTGATCACCCATCTAGGGGCAGAGTAGGTAGGTGCTTAACTTCGGTGGTTAGACGAGAACCGGTCTTTCAACATGATACGGTCGTTGACTTGTTTATTTTGTTATTCGTTCCTTTACATAAACCAGGTGTAACAGCAAAATTGTCCAAATAGTGTAACAGCAAAATTGTCCAATTTTTAGATTAAGCTTTGAACCGTTGTATCTTACAAATGATTAAAGATATCTTACTGGAATTCACCGATGTTTTTATGACACTATTGGACTCTACTTAGAGCAATAAGAATGTATAATTACTCTCCAAGCTTAACAGAAGAATCCTGATGAAATCGATCATTAACAAAAATGGTATATTCATCATTAATTAATCATAGCTAAGGATCGGAAGGTCGTGAAGGATTGAAATAAAGGTAATATATATATATATATATATATATATATATATATATATATATATATATATAAATAATCGAATAAAATAGAACTGTGCTGATTATTTGAAGAATTCAGTGATTCTTGTGACAAATTATATAAAGATGGTTAAAGGTCTTATTTGAAAATCTGGAAAAAAAGAAACTCAATTAGTTTAGTGTTTTTTTGATATTCAGCTTTATATGGGATAAATATTTTTGCTGTTACACGTGGTATATATATATATATATATATATATATATATATATATATATATATATATATTGAAAACGAGTGTGGCTCAAAGTTTTAAATACTAAAATCAATGTAAATTATCCTTTTAATCAAATAAATATTTATAAAGACATAAAATTATGAAACGGAGAAAGTCCGACAATTATTTTAAGACATTTTTATGATTATACGTTCTTTTTCTTTTTATAGATACAAATATTTAAGTAAATGGTCTGTATTAACAGTATTAACAATATTTACCGCCCTGAATGTCCGATAAATTGTCATATATATATATATATATATATATATATATATATATATATATTCTGGGTTGATTTTTCAACTTCTTCAAGATAATCTTCGCCCTCTCTAACGTTCTAAGATTATGTCCTGGAGTAACAAGTTTTCAGGTACGATTTCATTATCAAGTCTTTTTGCACTGCTCTTTGGACTGTCATAGCTGAATCTCTTCTTTCACGTTCTAAACGTCTTATGGATTGAGTTGGATCTTTTCTAATTGAACTCTTTAGCTATAAGTTGTTACCTCCTGATCGAGTTATTCTCTTTACTGTTCTATCTTCGTTAAACTCATTGTCTGTTCTCATGGTTCTTGAATGGACTTTGAAGATGGAAGCCACATTATCAATGTTCACATCATAACTGAAGGCCTGAACAATGTTTTTCCTTTCACTATTTCTCATTTGGGAAGACATAGTGCGGCTGACACAAAACGATTTCTAGCTGAATAACTCAAAGAGTTTTTCAGTGATTCTTATAAAAAATGGTACCAAGATGGTTAAAAGTCTTATCTGAAAACATATAAAAAAGTAACTCAATTAGTTTAGATATTTTTAGATATTAAACATTTTGTGGAATGGACAATTATCCCATGCCGTTAAGTAATTTGGACAATTTTACTGTTACAACAGGTATATATATATATATATATATATATATATATATATATATATATATATATATATATATATATATGAACAAAACGGACGTCCTGTTATACCTTAGGTACCATTCGACCAACACTTTTTCAAAGGTATACGTTGGCAAATTGGAAAAAAGTCAAAGACAAATCAATATAACGAATGAGGCGGGAAAGTTGGAACGCCATAAAAAAAGAGATAAATTTTAATTACAAACAATTAAAATTCAAAAGGGGATGAAAACAATAAATTCCACAATAGTATAAAAATGAAAAAAAGACACTCACAGTCCCTCTAACAAACGTAAGGAACGTACAAAATATTATATATATATATATATATATATATATATATATATATATATATATATATAATATATATATATATATTAAATAAAATATTATAAATATATATATATATATATATATATATATATATATTTATAAATCCGCATAAAAACCAAAAACAGTTGTTTCTTCCGTCTTTTTAAAATATACACTTTTCTCTTGTTGGACCCACTATAACCTCTTCCCTATATATATATATATATATATATATATATATATATATATATATATATATATATATACAAATATATATATATATATACATATATATATATATATATATATATATATATATACATATATATATATATATATATATATATATATATATATATATATATATATATATGTGTATGTATATATATATATATCATATATATATGATCCGTCTTGCTGTGACGCCCTGATCCAGTTTTCCTCTCTACTCATCCCTCTTTTTTAAACTTATTCACCATATATATCTATCTATATATATATATGTATATATATATATATATATATATATATATATATATGAGTGTGTGTGTGTGTGTCTGTGCTTGTGTCTGTGTGTCTGTGTGTCTATTAAAATGATGTGTTTAATCAATTAACTGTTATCTCTTTCTAGGTGATCCTGATGCCAAATTGGCATTTGATGCCCGACAATGGGGACGTTAAGGCCTGACTTGGATCAAAGTTTTCGAAGACACTGAAAACGAAGGAGACTGCTGCCTTTTGGATTTAAACACCATGTAAATAACTTTCAAGAAATATTTTCTTCACAACAACGACTAGATATCACTTCACATGCACAGATAAAAAAAACCCATAAATCGTAGCAGCGTACACTCCAAAATATATAAATATTTATATTACCAATTGGATTTTACAAAGAAAACGAAGATAAAAAAAACAAACAAAGCAAAAAACAAAAAAAACAAAACAAATACTAAAACAACAACAACAACAAAAGCGTTAGCGTGATATGTCGGAATTCAAATATACCTACGCCAAAGTAAAAAGTTCTTCCAATCCAGGTAACAAAAGTAACTAATATATATATATATATATATATATATATATATATATATAAATAAGATAAATATATATACGTAAAGGTGTATATATATATATATATATATATATATATATATATATATATATATATATATATATATATATATATATATCTGTGTGTGTTTTTGTGTGTCTCTAACTGGAGGTGTTCTGTTTAGACAATAGCCACGAGGAAATAATTTTAAAAATGTTATAGAAAACGTAAAATAGCAAAAAAAAAAAAAAAAAAAACGAAAGTAATCAGGTCCGCTTAAAAAAAAAGAAAGTAAATATGGCGGGTAGAAGACTCTAAAAGTGAAAAGAAACGCTAAAATAAACCAATAAAATAAAAAAAAAGATACCATTAACAGATATACGTATTATTATCCCGAATTTTATTTTTCATATCTTTCTAACCCCAAATAAACAAACAAACACGAATACACGGATATATATATATATATATATATATATATATATATATATATATGCAACAAGCCATATATGGTTATCTTACAAATCGTTTACCAGATTCTTTTACTTGGTAGAAAATGTTCTTGACAAGTTACTAGTTACTAGTTTTAAATATTTAAAGTCATGTCAACTAATGCAAACGAATGGAAAAACGATAATTAGCAAACTAAACATTACCCAGGTAACAACAATATTAAACCAAGCACACATATATAAATAAAATAAAACTAAGCTAATACAAACGGAAGGTACAAAGTCTAGATTTTTTCTTTCCGATTCTTTTCAATATCACAATTTTTGGGACATATATGTATACATATATATATACATATTAATAAGTATTTATTTATTTATTTATTCACACAAGTTCTGTGTGTTACCAGCATATTCCTATATATATATATATATATATATATATATATATATATAAATATATTTATATATATATACATACATACATACATACATACATACATACATACATATATATATATATATATATATATATATTTACACGTAAGGCTAAGATATAAATTATCAGAAAATGTCTTTACACGTATTTAAAAACAAGCTAATATAAACAATTAAAATAATTTATTTGATATATACATACACACACGTACGCATACATATACACATTAAGATATAAAAAAAAAACATTTTACATATATTCACACATAAGTATACGGAAATAATAAGAAAAATCGGATTCAATCCATAGATTTGCATTCTAATTCCAAGGTCAGGCTTTTTTTGGGAACTATTAATTCTTTGCAACGCAAATCGCAAATTTCATAGTACACACACACAAACATACATACACTCACACACCTATATTTCCTTACTTATATCACATTGAACTGATAAATTATTAATATATAGATATAAATAAATAAATATATATACAGATGGGTACAAATGTATAATCAATTTCAGTCTACATGTATAGACATTAGTATTTTCCTTGCTGTCTATTAGAGAAATGCACCTCAGCATACTGACAGTGGCACATTTGCTCACATGTATCTGCGCATGCGCAGAATGCGGGCTCCACGAACATTAATTCGAAGCTGGTTTTTCCGACTGCCGCCAGAGGTCGCCTCAAGCGACCATGCCGTATTGAGTAGCCATGATTCGTCTTGTTTATAACATTACCGCCATGAGCGGACGCACAATGGAGAGCTAAAACTCTAAGAGAGAGAGAGAGAGAGTGAGAGGGGGGAGAGAGGGGGGGAGAAAGAGAGCGAGAGAGAAAGAAAGAAAGAAAGAAAGAAGCAAAAAGAAAGAAAGAAAAATTCTTAGTTAGGGAGAGGTTTCTCTTTGCAATTTATCTTGTAAACCGAAGGCATGTAATTGCCTCGTTGTTTATAGCTCTTTTTCTCTCTCTCTCGCTCTCTCTATATCTATCTATCTATCTATCTATCTATCTATCTATCTATCTATCTATCACAGTCTCTTCATCTATCTATCTATCTATCTATCTATCTACCTATCTATCTATCTATCTATCTATCTATCTATCTATCACTGTCACTTCATTATCTATCTATCTTTCTATCGATCACTATCACTTCATATCTATCTATCTATCTATCTATCTATCTATCTATCTATCTATCTATCTATCATAAATTATATAAACTAAACTCATTATCACACATTTATTGACCTACCCAAACAAAACATTAGCTCAATTAATTATTTCCCACTTAAATAGTTTGGACCCAATAAATAATGTCACCCTCCAACGCCGGATCCGTTTTAGGTCGTCTTAACCGTCTTCTACAGCTTTGTCAAAAGGAAATATCTCCTGCGATATTAGCCGACGAAATGCGTATACATTATCCGCCATAGCAATAGCAACCATGTTTAATAAAAACGTATGTCAATTTTTTTTTTAATTAAGCATTCCACTTGAAAAGACACCCACAGAAGTGCAATGGCCAGCACGGCGTATTTTAAGTGATTTGTTAGTTTCAGGCATCACGCGTTAATTTGACAAACTGTTCTTGTAACCAGCTCTTACCGGATTAAAAGCAACTTTTACAGTGTCTGTTGTGGGACATTTGCCTCTCAGTGGCGTAACTTAAGAAATATCTAAAAAAAATATTTTGCTGATAAATTCGCATTACAATCGGCCTTTTTGTTTTAACGAGGACAAAAACCTTCGAGAGTATCAGGCTTTTAAATAAGGAACACTTTTCTAAGACGTCTCACTGTGGAGTAACTGTTAGCAAATTAATTTCATTTCATTACCAATTACTGTCGTATAGAATATGCTTCCCACTGGAGTCGACACACTATCGGAACAGTGAAACTGGTGTTTACCGGCGGGTGTAATCGAAAGTCTTATCAGAGACTGTTTTTAAAACGAAAAGTGAGAAGTCTATTCAAATAGGTGTAGCTATTAAATATAAAATTGAAAGTAATAAGGGCAGATAAAAATCCGTTAATTAATAAATATAAATAAAAAATACAATATATATATATATATATATATATATATATATATATATATATATATATATATATGTATATGTATGTATGTATGTATGTCATTCGCAGACAGTACTGTTTCGCTGTATCACAGCTCCTCAGTGCGATTAGACATCCGAACACGAACACAAGCCAGGATCAAAAGCCAACCAATCAGTCAGAGTTTCTCCCACTTAGCTATCTTCATTCGACAGAGAGAAACAACTAAATCTAGTGTATTGTCTTTACGAATGTAAACAAATGCCAATCAGCCGGAGTGCTCCATTTATTTTACTGAAGAGCTTTGCATTAAAGCAGGTGGCTGTTGTTTATAGAATAAGCTTATCACTCAACAGTGCTCAATTGAAATATATTTTCAAGAGCTATATATATTATTTACTTTATGAGTATGAAAATGAAATTAGCGGCTATAAGCTTCGAAAAGTTCTCTTTTTTAAAGATACCCCCCGCTTTTATTTTAAAAAAAAGCAATTGTGCCTTGTTTAGATTTCAGATCTCTCGGGACTGAGCAATTGAAACACGACTTGCTGGAATGTGTTTTTACCAGTTTAAAAGAAATAACACCTTCGCTACTGTCTTTTATTTAGCTAGAGTTTCGATAGTCCAGGCCGACAGACGTCATTATATATATATATAGAGAGAGAAAATAATTAACAAAGAACTTACGTAATTCATTTTATGTTGAACTATATATATATATATATATATATATATATATATATGTATAAAATAGGATAGAGAAGCTTGGCAAACTTTTAAAAAATACTCACAAATACACATACACATATTCCTTTTGTTTTTTTGGATATTATAAAGCTTAGAATGGCGAAACGCGTAATCAAAACTATATATATATATATATATATATATATATATATATATATATATATATATATATATATATATATATATATATCGTCTTAGTGTTTGCCTATGTATGGGAAAATTTCACCCTGAAGATGACAATTTGAAATTATCGAAAGTATTTGATATGTGACAATATCTGACAACAACTCGAATATAAGGATCTTATTATTCAAGGAATTGATAGTAAGTTAATATTTCATTAAGTTCTCTTAGCAAAGTGATTTCGCCATTAATCACATTAACATTCCTATTTATTTCTTTGTATAAAATGTTTCTTTATTATATAAAATATAAGCTGCACGCTAATACATACATACATACACACACACACACACACACACATATATATATATGTGTGTGTGTGTGTGTGTATGTATGTGTCTGTGTCTCTGTGTTTGTATAGCTTGCAGAAATATAAAATATTAAAGCAATCGCTATCAATTTCATATCGTATACAATTATAAATTTTGTCAGTTCAATCCTGACTGAGTGCTCCACACTTGTGGCCCTGTGTCATACTAAGTCTAGTAAATTTAACAGGTCAGTACCCTATAGAACAGGGGTTAGCTAGATTACTCTTTTACTGAGCACGATACTCACTTATTGCCCTATACTTGTAGCGTCCTGACGAATTTGTATGCATTTGATGAAATGTTGTTAATTAATGTCCCTCTTTCTGAAATACGCGCCTTGTTTTCATTTTTTCCTCTGCCCCGCTGTCTGTAACTGTTTTTCAATGATACTCTCTTGTTTATATAAACTCCCAACGAACAAAAATCGTTGTAGTTGGGCGTATTCTAAGTAGATTTTGTACTAGTTGCCGTCAGTATGTTCATCTACCTTTGGAAAGGTCTTGTTTTGTTTTTATCCTGATGTGTGTCTAGCCACCCTCTTCATACGAAAAATCTGGCGGTGGGGGGCGGCGGGTAACTGGTTTAGTCACTGATGGCTCGACCACATATAGGAATTTAGGAAAAACACCGTTATTGGTTAATTAGTATCAGTAAATAATTACTGTCTCTAGAAAAGCTCTTACAATATAGAAATGATTTCTGGCTTTAAATATCCTGAAAAGGGTTGGCAAACCGTAAAAAGAAAACAAAAAACAAAAGAAACAAATAAACCAGCAACGCCGACCGTCTCAGACTAAAGAAATGTAACACTTCGTCTCGGCTTTTCAGCCATCACCAAGTCTCTTGACATTATCATAGGCCATTTTGACACGTTTTGTAAATTTTTACAAAATACATATGGAGCAATTAATTGAAATCTTAGGTCCTTAAACTAACGGGTCTTTTCTGGACTCATGTACACTGACAGGAAAGTTGTGAATAAGAGAGAAAATATCTAATGCAGTGGAAGTTTTATCTGGTATACCTACACCGTGATGAAATAAATCAACACAGTCTGCTGATATCGAGAGGTATTGATGGCCTTTCTTAGGTTATTGCTAACCATGTCTGACACTGCAGTCATCATGTGGTCTGACAAAGTCACAAGTGCAGCATGTTCATGGAATTATATATATATATATATATATATATATATATATATATATATATATATATATATGGGGGGTGCGCGTATGCCATTTAAGAACATTCTCCCAGGAAAATGACATAAACAAACATTTAACACAAATCCATGGCACCCCTTCTAGTTACCAGCAGATTAAGGTCATCAGTACAAAAGAACTCTGACAATCCAGTTACAATAAGTAAATAAATATTAAAAGAAAAGAAAACGATTAAAAATTCTGGAGGCTGTTAACATCAAAAGACAAAAAAAGAAAAGAAAACACCATGACTAAACTGTATTTTACTGTCGGGGCGCAAGTGCGAAAATGCCTTTGAATTTTAAAGTCATTTGAGTCACGTGACGCCTATAACCCCTTCCACCA
>OZ010575.1:5027062-5042062 GCA_963932145.1 Acanthosepion lycidas | reverse complement strand
ACCACCCTACCGACACGTTTACCGTCATCCACACGTCACCCCCACCTTTCCGTCTCCTCATCCGCCGACCTACCACCAAAAATCCTGTGAAGAAAGAAAGAAAAAAAGTGGGTGGGACACTCAATCCAAATCAGCTTTCCGTCGTCCAACCACAAAGAAAGAGAAAAAGAGAAAAACGAATATATATATATATATATATATATATATATATATATATATATATATAGATAGATAGATAGATAGATAGAGAGAGTGAGAGAGAGAGAGAGAGAGACGTCTGGCATTAATTCAAACAATTATTTCATTTACTTTTGTTTGTTAGTTCGGGAAAACGCCTCTAACTGATGCTACAACATCTATGCATGTTATTACTGCTAATATGACGACGTCTACAATGACACACCATATATATATATATATATATATATATATATATATATATATATATATATAGTCTTAAGATGTGCCCTGACGATTGCATCTAGCATGAAACAGTCTGTCGCCTCTAAGTGTTGACTTCTATGTTCAGTTTCATATATATATATTATGTAAGAAAATAAAACAATTATCTCATAAGGATGAACAGTCTATACACCGGGGTTGAATAAGACTGACGTATTTGTCCTCGGTTGGAATATCTATGACCACATGACGTAATTTTGGTTCTTTAATTTATATGTTCTGTTATAATAAATACATTGAGCTTTTTTTGTGGATTAGATTTAATATTTGATATTACTACAATCCACTTGGATTATATACCAACGGATTTATTACCTGTACTATATATATATATAAATATATATATATATATATATATATATATATATATATATACATGTATATATATATAATTTATTCGAAAATTATAACATAAATATGTTATAAAAACCCTACAAAAATAGCCATTTTGTTTCAACATTTCTTGTGTCTTATCAAGTGATAGTGTTGAATGTAGAATAAACGTTTTTTTTTTATTTGCTCTACTCTGTATTGAGCACTCTTTTAAGAATAGTATTTTTTGGTTATTGGAATTTATTCCGCATACACCAATCTGTAAATGGCTATATATATATATATATATATATATATATATATATACATATATACATACATACATACATACATATATATATATATATATATATATATATATATATATATATATATATATTAAGAAATATGCATAATACCTTACATTAATTGCACAACACCGAGTATTGAATATTTATATGCATTTTTATACGATTGCCCGCTCCAATACCTACCTATATTTACTCATTTGGTTACACACACACACACACACACACACACACACACATATATATATATATATATATATATATATATATGTGTGTGTAATGTCCAAAATTATTTTCTTGATTCCTCTTCTTTTGTTGTTTTCAATTCTTAATAATGTTTCTCTTTCTTCTTATCTTTTCATACTCCTTGTATTTTAGTGGCTTTAATGCCTTGCATGGGGTGAAATGATTTTAAAAAAATATGCTTACATACGTGTATGACTTGAAATATTCTCGGCCTTGTCACTGTATTCACCTCACATACGTTTGGCAGACAGTTGCTCAGTATTTTTTTTAAAACTATCCCCTACCCGAAATTTAGATATCTGGTCACTGACCTACAGATTTTGAGGAGTGGATCGAGAAGAACTTTTCATCACACCCGCGCATGTCTCTCTTCTTGTGTGTGTGTGTGTCTGTGTGTGACTACGCCAGACAAGGAATATTTTTTATTTTATTCTTATTCTTGCATTCTTATTTTTTCTTTTGCTCGAAGTACCTAGTCTCATGTTTCTGCTCTGTCCTTAGAGATAAAACTCAAAGAAGAATCTGCAATTTTATTCGTCATGACCTGGCATCTCGGAGTCAGTCACTTTCCCACCGCCGTAACCTAGCTGCCCCGTGACGTTTCCATAAAAG
This sequence comes from Acanthosepion lycidas, assembly GCA_963932145.1. NCBI lineage: Eukaryota > Metazoa > Mollusca > Cephalopoda > Sepiida > Sepiidae > Acanthosepion > Acanthosepion lycidas. The sequence goes on along the minus strand of OZ010575.1, from coordinate 5,040,122 downwards.
TGTACATGGTAATGTTTCTGGTCAGCTTTCCTCTTTGGTAGTTGGAATTTATGAATTTAAGCGCAGTACTAGATTGGCGGAAAGGTCTCATTATTTTGCAGTTGAAATGTCTAGATGTAACCGTAAATTCCAGGCTAGCTAATAGTTTCTTATCTCGCACTTCTCGCTCGTGGAACTCTCCTCCGACGTTTGGCTTTCCAGTCTACTGCGAAAATTTAAACGAAATATCAATCGTCATCTTCGGACTTTTTAAATCGTGTTCTTTTACTGGTTTCAATAATATTTTTCATATTTTTTCACACTCAGTAACCCCTTGCGTCTTAGTGACGTTATCGCTTTGATGAAATAACACACACACACACACATACATATATATATATATATATATATATATATATATATATATATGTATATATATGAGCGTGCGTGCGTGTGTGTGTGTGCGTGATTCGCAGACAGTACTATTTCGCTGTATCACAACTCCTCAGTACGACTAAACGTCCGAAAACCTCAAACCAGGATCGAAACACGAGCGGTTTAGTGTTAGCCGGAGTTTCTACGCCTAAGGCATCACCACTCGGCAGACAGAAACTGCTAATGCTAGCATATTGTGGAAATAGTATGACTAAGTGGAAATGCGTCACAAGTAAACCTATTCCACTTTAACACACTATTTCCCAAATATTGTTCTTGATACATAAAAATATATATCGTTATCTATCACACACACACACACACACTCATAAACTCTCACACACAGACACACACACATATATATATGAAGAAATATAGCCTTAAGATGTGCTACATTTATGGGATAAAGTGCTCAATATCAGATAGAGCGTATGTAAATATAAATATAAAAGTGAACATTGAAGTCAACACTCAGAGGCGACAGGCTGTTTCATGCTAAATGCAATCCTCACGCCTGACGATTGCGTCTAGCATGAAACAGACTGTCGCCTCTAAGTGTTGACTTCTATGTTCACTTTATATATATATATATATATATATATATATATATATATATATATATATATATATATATATATATATATTAATCTCTTTAAGCGTAATTTTTAATGCATACCCGTATTTGTATAGACATTTCATTTATTTATTAAACAGCATATACATTTATTAAAGATATATATATATTACACAGTCTATATATTTATTTTCGTCTACCGACCTGAGTATTCGATAATCTTCTTAAATAAAACAATTGAGCCTTCCGATAGGATTTGAACTTGTGTCCATCTTTGCAGTAGAAACTACCGTTAGATCCGATGTGCTTTTCAAAAACTCGGCGACGAAGTATGTCGACGATGAAGCCAGGGAGAATGGTGCCTTATAAGCGCAAATCCTTCCCAGATAATCAAAAGTTCATATCCGCTCTGTTTGGTATCCGAACGTAAACAAAGCAATTTCTAAAGAACTAATGGAATTTTGTTTATTAATCTATCAGATTTCATCCTTTTAATGGATACCCTCATTTAAATAAAAGCCGCGTTTATTTATTATACAGTATATTAATTTATTTTCGTCTACTGGCAAGAAATATTCGAGTAATCTTATTAGAGAAAAAGAAAAAAAATGTGTATATATATATATATATATATATATATATATATATATATATATAGTGTATTTGGGCAGCAGATCATTACATGTATTTAGATATTTACATGCCCGTTCAGAGATTGTATCTCTGATGCTAATAATAAACTCACTACATTTATTGGTTTTACTACAACCACACACACCCGTAGACTTACCTGTCACTTTTCTGATCTTAGTTCTATTAAACAATATTTCTTAGAAAAAACATAGCCATGTACATAATATTAGACAGATATTAGTTGATAACACAATAATACTCACCCATACACACAGTAAAAAGAACCTTCAGATATTGGAGGCCATCTACATTAAAACAAAGCAACCCACACTCAACAAAATTGCATTTCAAATTAGTCACAACACATGACATTGCATCTAGACATATGGTTCTGTTGTTAATATTTCGGTCTATCGCATGGTATGACGTCTTAGAACCACACCATGAATTTACGACCTGCGCCTGCTATTCTGTCACCGTTATCGTCGTATAGCAATCTTCTATGTCAACATAACAGAATCTTTGATGATGAATATCTTTGTTTAAATGTCCATATAACCACTCTGTAGATGGCTTATGTGAGCTGAAATGTTAGATCAAGGAACAGCTTAATAAAAAATATTCAAATGTTGGACAATTTTTGTCTTTATTTTCACCGGAAATGAAAGCAACTATACGAAGTTTAGAACGGCTCATGATAAAAAATAATAGACATATATATATATATATATATATATATATATATATATATATATATATATATATATATATATATATAGTAACATTACAAGGGAGCAAGAACAAAAGAAGTGTAATCCGGAGGACAGTTGACAGCGATTGATATTGCATTTAAATTTTTTCAGATTAAAGTTGATTGGAAAACATGTAACTGGAAGGGGTTCCACAAGCGAGAAGTGCGAGGAAAGAAAATGTTAGAATAGAATTTCTGGCTGCATCTCACCAGCTCAGCTGTAAATTGATGAGACCTTGCTGCCACTCTATTACTCTTTCTTAAATTTAGAAAAGCTAGGTACTATAGCAGAGAGCTCATCCATATAATAAGGGAGTGTTTTTTATCCTAAGATTAATTTTTATTTATATAAACATTATATTTAATGAGTACAAGTATCCGTGTAAATATTCCTGTTTTTTCAACCCAAAAATAATGTCTATCGACCTAAGAATTGAACAAATATATATATATATATATATATATATATATATATATATATATATATATATATATATATGAAATCCTATGTCATAATTAAACTCCCACGGCATTTATATGAAGCTTAAACAGGCATCTCTCTGTCTTTTTAATAAGACAGCAATATTCCTTGATTTTAACCCGGAGTAGTTTTTTTTCCATTTTATTTGTGATTTTGTTTGTAGGCCTTGGAGATAATACATTTATATTTACAAATATAGGGTTGGTACACCTGGAATAAAATTCCAATAACCAAAAACGCTATTCTTAAAAGAGTTCTTAATCCGGAGTAGAACTAATCGGATTTATTCAGATTTATAACATAAGCATGTTAAGATCACTACAAAAGTTTCCTGCTTTTCCACCTGGGATCAATGTGTATTTCTGATTATGAGATGGACTATTTTATAAATTTGAATATATATATATATATATATATATATATATATATATATATATATATATATATATATATATATATATATATATATATATATAACAAAATCACTAAAAAGACTATAAAAAATCGTTGTGATACTGCAAGTAAAAGATACGCAAACATGCGACCTGGCGTTAAACAACGAATCCCTAAGCATTACACCTGAGTCATTGGGTTTATGCAAACAAGTCTCATCAGTTGACCAATCACCAATTGTGAGGCAAGTAACATCAAAGGCGCATGCTTATATGTCGACATTTTGATAATAATTCAGTCGTTTTTTTTTATGGAACATCTTTTTTGAGCAAACTCCACTCCACAATTCATAAATTCTTTTTAATACGTTTTCTAAATATTCAATAACAACCATGAACCCTTCCTCATATATTAGACCTGATCACCGAATTACTCCGAGCGCGTGATCCTTGAACTATATATATATATATATATATATATATATATATATATATATATATATATATATATATATTAATAGTGTTCTTTTACTTACGCCTTATCATCTATTAAAAAGGTCTGAGATCGTTGCACGTACGCTTCTGTGGTCCTTCAGTAATCCCATTATCTAGTACATGTCCGGAAAACATATATATATATATATATATATATATATATATATATATATATATATACCTACGTTCGAAGTGCAATTTAGCGTTTCGTTGTTCTACCAACTTATCAGGCTCACGAATATCTATCTATCTATCTATCTATCTATCTATCTATCTATCTATCTATCTATATATATATGTATTACCATAATTGTTATTTTTAATGCATACCCCTGTTTGAGTAGAAGCGCCGTTTTATTTTAAATAAATATTTTTTTTATTTTTGTCTACGGGCCTGCACACAGAAGAGTTTAAATGAACCTTTGAAATCCATAAATTCTTTAAAAATTGCTTTGTTTACGTCTCCGATACGAACGTGAGCAGATATGGCTTTCGAGAAAATCCGAATGAGTGCGTGTACTTTGAACATTGCTTAACTTTAAAGCACTTTGTAGCCTATCGTTTAAATCAAACCTGATCAAACGGTGGTTATTCCTGCAAAGGGAATCAGAGGTTCAAATGCTTTAATAAATTTCTGAGCAGTACGCCAGTAAATGACGTAAATATTATCTAGAATCAAACGGAATGTTTACTCAAATACGGGTATCCACTAAAAATAATGTTTGAAGCAATAAAAACAAAATCGGTGAGTTTTTTTTTTTCTTGGGTGGTTTTTGTAGAAGGAGCTCTTGCATTATCACGCTGAAGAATAACATCTTTTGATGTAATGCTTCGTTCACCCGATCAAGTTGCTGGCAAGTAAGTCTGCAATGATGGTCCTTCCATGCTCCAACAGCTCGTAATGGACGATAACTTTTACATTCTACCAACCACAAAGCAAGGACTTCTTTGGATGTAGTTCTGGTTTTACTGTTAGCACTGCTGAATCATTTGGGGATTATCACTGAATTTCTTGTTTCCTCTTGACATGCAAAACACATTTTTCATCACCTGTAACAGTGCCATGCAAAAATGAAAGGTTGGCATTCGTGGTTTGAAGCCAACTGCAGATGGTGGAAAGCTGTGATTTGTTCTCAGGCGTAATGCTCATGCGGAACTCAATTTTTTCTTTGCAAGTTTTCCCCATTAAACTCGAAAATACTCTATAAACAACACACTATCGGATGGAAAAGGCGATAAACATAGTTCCGTACCATTTAAGTTTGTGCAACGCAGAAGCGTTAGCAATTGTAATGGCATTCGGTAGATGAATAATAAGCGAATAAAACATATACGTGAATTATATATATATACATATATGCAGAACTAGATATAGTTCAGAAAAAGAGGAAAAAATAATTATTCATCAGAATGCTAACCTTCTACTGTGAGTTAAAAAGCGACTAGCAATATGTTTCTTTGAGAAACCCATAAAGAACATTACGGTACCAGTTTTTCACAGGAATCATCAGTTTGGGACGAGGTCCTCTCTGGAACATCTCTTCCCTAACATCGAGGCTTCCATCCTTCAACGTCGCGTCCGCTGCTTCCCCTCAACTGCCATGTATCCTCCTGTTTGGCAAGAGGCTACCTGGAGGCCCAAAATGCTTCAAGGATCAGTTGAAAACATCCTTGACACAGGTCAACATCGATACTGTGAAACCGGGAAAACTGTTGCTGCAAATCGGCCTTCCTGGTGTAAGACCATCCGTGGGCCGAGGGAGACTTTCGAATCTAGCTGTCGCTATAAAGAGGATCTGCGACGTGCTGACAAGAGGGCCCGACTCCACCAGCCGCACTCTTCTGTGACTCCTTCTCACGACTTTTCGGGAGTAGCCTGGGCCTTCATAGCTATTTCCACCACCACCACCAGAGCGGAGAAAGGGAATAAGGAATGTGGATGACAATCTCGATGATCGGATGCGAGCGGGTGCTGACGGCATCAGTTTCGAATGACGTTGTCTTGTTTGTTGAACTGGAATAATTTCTTTGTTGAAAAGTGTTATTTTTGTCGTGTGCTGATTTTGTTTCTGTCAAGACGTGATTTTTCTTGTCAGAAGGGAAACGAGACACGTCTTGTCACTGCGATATCCTGTGGTTGAAGAGAGAGTATTCGTTCTTTTCTTATGCATTACTTTACACAACGCCATATAGCGGGCAATAAGAGAAGTACCCTGGCAGACATGGTGGTGTAATTATACACTTGGTTCTGTCCTGTCCTTCTGTACACGTGGGAGAATAAATTCTATACATATTTTATCTATATTATTATTTAGCTATGGAACAATATAACAGTAACTTGTCAAAGTTACGAGCTGAAAAACTTCATGATAATTTCATTGTATAATGCGCTACCTATGTAATTGATGTTCAACAGTCGATTACAGGCTTTGACATGGGAGGCAGCCATATTAATAGATATTTATTGTGCAAAATAAATGCTTTTTATCATTATATGAAATGATGAATTTAACTATTTGTGTAGAATGATAAGGCCTAAATAAAACATGAATAAGCCTTCATTTTCTAACTTTTTTTTTTACGCCATGAAAGCTGTAATGGCACAGACTCCGGATCCATGATAAACATTCAAAATTTACAATTAATAAATCCAAGACCCCATTAAACAACTTGGAGTATACCCCCCCCGTTATAACGAATTCAGTTTGCAATGAGGAAAATAAATAAACTGTTTTGCCCAACACCTCAAATTACCGCAAAAAACATTAAACCTAAGAATTCAAGACATGTTCTTAAATAGCTGCGTCAGAACTACTCTCATATGGATATGGATGTTATACATGATATCAAACTCGTTCAGAAATATCTAAACTATCACTATATATATATATATATATATATAACCGTTCTCTCAGATCACGGACTAAAAATGGCTTCAAGCAAATGAAACCCTTGGATCTCGAAGAGGGCTGTACTTCAACAGATCTCGCAGTCCGGTGTTAATAGAATCACAAATGAAGAACTTTACCAAATAACTGAAAACTATATCACGTGGAGACTTCCAACAGCAGTAACAACTAAAATGGATAGTTCATGTAACTAAAAGGGGAAATAATGATATAGTCAAGGTTAGAAAGGACGTCTTCCACGTCATTACTAGAAAGGGCGATAGTAGACTATATTCACTATTCTTATACAGAGGGTGGAAGTCTGCTGACGAAATTTTAAAACAAGGAGCCAATAAACTTGCTGTTAAATATAGATCATGATATTTCAGTCACAAGCTCTCAACGATGCTCCAAGAATTAATTCTGATTAAAAAAAAAAAAAGTACCATAAATAATAGATATGTTAAATTATTGTGCTGTTTTCACAAAAATCATAAACGCAATAAAAAAGAAAATAAAGAGAAAAAGAAACGAATTGGTTATTGGGGGCAGTGATATTTACGAGGTTATCTGAAAAAAAATGGCGGTGGGGTGAAACAGATTCTACACTCTTATCTTTGGATGGGCAAGACGTAACGATAGCGCATATTAACAGGCGGAAAGACATTAAAGATTCTTGGGTACCAGATGTAATTGTTATGTAAGTGAATCTATTTTATAACCATAGCTGTTACGATGCCTGGTCAAAGCGAAAAAGTTTCAATCGATCCCACTGGCTTTGTCGAAGATGTCCCTGTGTAAAGACGGACACACGCACGCACACACATTCGCGAAAACATACACATCTCGTAAAATCTTCAACGTCAATGATGTTCAGCTTCTACAAGGCCAAAGAGCCACTCGGGGTAGAGGGTTATAGAGTAAGAGGGACAGTTTATAGGGATATGTTGCGAGGTTAACAGTTAACCCTAGACTTGAACAGGTTTAATGGTAAAAAGCATCCAATTAGGAGTTTATTCCACAAAGCAGAGGTTCGTGGGTAAGAAGCTGTTCGAGTGGAACTTACATCCCAACAATGGAATACGAATGGACTGAAGGTGGTTCGCTACGGGCGTGGCATGTCGGGGCTTAGCCGTGAAGTTCTCTCTGAGCACTTTCCATAGAAATACGAGCGAAATTTAACAGTTACTTTCTGATTACGTTCAAATATAGATTAAATATCAATTACGGTCAATCTATTCATAAGTTTGTAGAATTTAAAAGTATGAAAAGCGTTACCTGAAACAAATCTCAGACCGAGCATGTATGTAATTTGCTTATAAGTCACTTAGAATAAATGATAAAGAGTTTACAAAATTTGAAAATCTATATTATCGGACACCTGCCCTAGAACGACTAATATGATGTTCATCGGACAATTCATGATAGGTTTGACAACCAACTGTACAGAAATTATTGTAAACTTAGCCCAGGCGATAAAAAGATTAATATTATCAGGGTTTAGATCTACGGGTGTTATGATTTTCTACCTAGGATCAGGGTGTAGTATCTGTCCGGTCTGCAAGCCAATTGAGCTGGAATCAGTTACATCTGGTACCCAAGAATCTTCAATGTCCTTCTGCCTGTTAATATGCGCAATCGTTACGTCTTGGCCATCCAAGGATAAGAGTGTAGTATATGTTCCATCCCAATTCCTACCGATGATTTTTGATCATATAATGGTCAAAAAAAGAAAGAGAATATATAGGAGGAGTCAAAAGTACAGAAAAGGATAAAAGAAAAGTAGGTGAGTATATATATATATATATATATATATATATATATATATATATATATATGAGTGTAATTGAATGATAAAATGGAAACCACTCATAGGTTACGCGTTTCGACCTACCAAAAACTTCTTCAGACTAATAACGGCGAAACACGTAACGTAGGATTAAAAAAAAAATTTTTCATTCAATTACACACTATTAGATTGTTATATATATATATATATATATATATATATATATATATATATATATATATATATATATGAAAAAATATAGTTTTAGGGTATGCTATATTTATGGGTTAAAGTGTTCAATATCAAAGATGGAGCTTATGTAATATATATATATATATATATATAAATTACATTATAAATATTATATTAAATTATATATATATATATATATATATATATATATATATATATATATATATATATATATATGTGTGTGTGTGTGTGTGTGTGTGTTTCATCAAAAAAGACTGACAAGTCTAAGTATTTTTTTATCTAATTTTTCTTGAATTCTTATGTTTTCTTTTCTGGACATAAATTATGTAAAAGTTGTCTTAATGTACGAATATGTCCGAGCGCCTTTCGTCTATCCTTTTAATCATAATCAAGGATGATTTTATTTTTATTTTTAGCTGAATTTAAGGATTTTTATGTATATATCTAGATTTATAGGAATATTTTCTTTTCCAAACACGGTCAGCACATTGTGGCCGTGTTCCTAGTTAATACATATATATATATAACATTTTAATAAATATATATATATTATTTTAAAAGTTCCGCATAGCAAGCGTGGTGCATATATTTATATGTGTACGCTTTATGATTATTTCAGCAAAAAATAGCTTTTAAGTAATGATTCGGCTTGATTTTATATACGGCCTTTAGAAAAAGAAAAAGACTCGATAGCCATTGTCCAAGCGACACCATGGAATTAGTGTTCACCGCCAGAGTGGTTCAGCCATCTTAATATTTTCTTGCATTTTCTTTTTTTCTTTCTTTCTTTCTTTCTTTCTTTCTTTCTTTCTTTCTTTCATTTCATAATTTTTCTTTCTTTCTTTTTTCTTTCTTTCTTTCTTTTTTCTTTCTTCCTTTCTTTCTTTCTTTCTTTCTTTCTTTCTTTTGTTTTTATATTTCCCTTCTTCCTTCCTTTCTTTCCCTTTTCTTTCTTTCTTTTCTGTTTTTTGCTTGTTTTTTTAATATTTTCCCTTCTTTTTTCTTTCTTTCTTTGTTTCTTTCTTTTCACTATGCTTCTTTTTTTATATATTCTTTCTTTCTTATTTCTTTTCTGTTTTTTGTTTCTTTTTTAATATTTTCCCTTCTTTCTTTCTTTCTATCTTTCTTTTCATAATGTTTCTTTCTTTTTAAGTATTTTACTTCTTTCTTTCTCCCTTTTTTCTTTTCGAAATATTTCTTTCTTTTTTAGATCTTTCCTCTTCTTTCGTTCTTTCTTTCTTTCTTTCTTTCTTTCTTTTCATAATGTTCCTTACTTTTCCAATATTTCCCTGCCTCTATACCCAAGGTTGTAACCACTTGAAAGGCAACAATTTTAAACAATAACTCCAGTTGAAATATACGTTTTGGATTATCATAAAGACGCGAGATTTTATTGCACTTAAACTTCTTACAAATGAATTATTGTTCCAGTGGTTATTGTTGGCCGCGCCTTTAAATCTGTTAATCAACATTTTCAGTTTTGTTGCAAGAGGAGAAACATTCAGGTTGGCTGAAATGGTACTGGATTTTGCCCTAAGATCTTCCATACATTTTCTTGCTTAACAATTTTTTAGCTTCTTCCTCCTGTAGCATCAAATTAATTATGTCACTCTGCGGATGTATTGTGCGCAAACTAACCTATCTTCGGTTATGTTCTCTTCCAAATTCTGCCAAAACGAACAGACATGCCTACATGATAGACAAAAGATTTTCAAACGTTAAGAAAAATTGTTTATACTTATTAAGAATAAGAGGCGTTAAAATTGACGCACGATTCGAAGCATTACACAGTTTACGGACCGATTTCATTCTAACAAAATGCTGCGAATAATCGACGGGGAATAAGTATTTACTTATTACCCATATAGACCCGTGCAGGCAATCTACGTACATGTTGCAGCTCGAGCAAGATTAGTTGTTTTAAACAAAATGCCGAAGTAGTTATTTTTTTTTTTGTTCTTTTCTTTTCTGATGAAATCTTTAAACACGAAAGGCAGGGTCTGTAAACACAGCCTCTTTTTCGTTCTCACAACTCTTAGCAATGACGTCAGATTTGCTTCGACTATTTGTGTATGTGTGTGTGTGTGTGTGTGTGTGTGCCACTGTAGAATCCGTGTGAATGTGTACGGGTAAAACGTTTTAAGACAGCACACACACACACACACACACACACACACACACACACACACACACACACACACATATGACTTTTTCAATATATATATATATATATATATATATATATATATATATCACATTTTCGCTAAGATAAACACAAAATAGACCCTATCATCATCGTTATGGGGTGCGCGAAAATTTAATTTCATCGTCATGTCACACGCACGCACACAGACACACATATATATATTTGTGTGTGTATACCTATATATATATATATATATATATATATATGCGCAAATGATATTTGCATCTGATAGACTCGGGATGATACAACTGGTTTAAATCGATTAAATGCATGTACGTGTACGTGCGTATATATGGGGGATGTCTCTGTTCATATGCCTGCATAATATCTTATATATATACATACATACATATATATATATATATATATATATATATATATATATACATACATTCATATATATATATATATATATATATACATACATATACATACATATATATATATATGTATTGTTTAAAATTTTGTGTGAGTGTTTTTATGTCTACTCACACTGAATATTTCCCTCGCTGTCTCATTCTCTCTCTCTTCCACTCTCTCTCTCTCTCTCTATATATATATATATATATATATACATATGTGTGTGTGTGTGTGTGTGTGTCTGTTATTCGAATGTAAAAGAAAGAATATGTATGTATATTAAATTGATGAATTAATAATCCGATATATACATATAGAAGATCTGAATCAACTGAGATTAGAAATATTCCAGACGTTTGATGATTTTATTTTGCCAGTTAAGACGGCCACTTCTATTATTTTATTCTCGTTGCAAAAGAATTTGCTACGAGAGTTTTTTTTTTTTTTTGTTTTACACGAGATAACGAGATTTTACAACGAGAAAAATGCGAGATTCTCCATTTTCGGTGTTTCTTTTTCGTTTTTCTTTTTACTTTTTTTTTAAGTTACGCCAAATCCTGTAAAAGTTGTTATCAAAGTCCCTAAAAAAGTAACCGATTGGTAAGACTCGTTATCAAAATTAAAGGAATTTATTAAACATTCCTGTTAAATAGCTTTTCATCTCTCTAGCCAGGTCCTTTTGAAGCTTTCCCCACTATTATTATTATTATTATTATTATTTCCTTGGATTTTTGCTGTATACACATTTCTTTCCGGGTCCCAACCAGAGACCTAAGGCCAGAAATAGCTTCATGACATTTTCCACTGATCGTTTTTTTAATTAAAAATGGATCACACACATTTTACATAGATAAACCTCTTTATATTGTGTAACCTGTACCTGTGAGTCTATTATTATTATTATTATTAATTTTATTATTACTACTACTACTTCTAGTATTATAATTGTTGTTAGTGTTATTGCATCATATAATAGTCTTTAAAAAAAGCGGACTTTTCGAAGTGAGCGGTGATGATGCGACTATTGTTTTTATTTCTAGTTTAACAGTCGAAGAGAGTAACGACCTGGAGTGATGCGATCGTAGGCAACAAATTATTAAGCATATTCTAGCAAAACTTTAAATACCTGCTAAATGCGTGCGTGTAAATATGTCTTGTGCGTTGCCTTCCCTCTCAGTCTAATATCGTGTCAGGCAAGGGGCAAGTCTTTTCCTCCTACGATACCAAAGTCCGAACGAGCACTTGTTAGAAAATTGGACGACAGAGGATAAACACACACACACACACACACACACACACACACACACATATATATATATATATATACAATTGTCTGTTTCTGTGTTCGTCCTCTGTATGTGGATGTATGAACGCGTGTGTGTGCGTGCGTTTAAGCTTATATATGTGTATGCGTTTGGGCTGTGATTTAGTATCATCTAGCATTTGATGTGTTACTTAAATTTCAGGCATAAAATATCGTTTTGTACACACACACACAAACACACACACACACACACACACACATATATATATATATATGTGCGTGCGTGTGTAGATAGGTATAATATATTGATTAAGAAATAATAATAATGATAATATAATAATATATATATTTTCGGTCGGGCATCTGTCCTTTCACAACGAAGGATAAAATGATGTCGAAGATATATATATATATATATATATATATATATATATATATATATATATGTGTGTGTGTGTGTGTTTGTGCGTGTGTGTAAAAAATCCAGATACAGTATATCTGTAAAAAAACAATATCTATCTATCTATCTATCTATCTATCTATCTATCTATCTATCTATCTATCTATCTATACATCATTTCAACCCTAGTAAGACAATAA
>OZ010575.1:4994562-5017062 GCA_963932145.1 Acanthosepion lycidas | reverse complement strand
AATAAATAAATAAAAAAATTATTTTTTTTATATTTGCACATTTTCTATAATTTATTTATTTAAAAATATTGCATTGTAAATAAATATATATATTGAGATAAATATCTACCGACTAATTTATCTTTAGATATATATATATACATATATATATATATATAACAAATATATATGTATATATATTTATATATATATACCAAATGCGTGCCCGCCGCTATGCGAACGCCCTAATGTGACTAGGAGTTACTATGGAATTGGCGCAATACATTCTTATATATCTTGTTGGTAGTCTTTGTGTAGTTGCGTTTACCAAGGACGACGGCGGCTTTGTGCAGGCCGAGAAATTCTTTCTTAACAAGGATCAAATGTCCTCAACGGAGAATCGCAGTAAAAGGAGTGCCGGGATTATACGGAGTACTTCTCAAGCCAACGTAAGTAAATAATATTTACTTTTTTTTTTTATTGTTATTGTATACTTTTTGTCCTTCGAAACGTAGTTTTGTTCTTCTGTATTGTTCCCCAAGGCCGTCTCGTACCCATAGCCAGGACACACGGAAACAAACCTGATTGGGGTCCCCAGGCAGTGTTTTGTGACCTCGTATCGTATCAATGTTTACTTTTCTTCTTTTTTTTTTCTACCTACTTTTATATATGTTATAAATTAAACTAAGCAAAAATGATTATTAATGGATGAAAAGTTTTTGCTGATTTTGATACTATTCTGGGGTCATTTTTTCTCCCGTCCAAAAAACAAAACAAAAAAAGCACTGTGTAAAATTCATTATTATTTTTAACCGTAATGTTAAATGTGTTAAAATTATTTAACTTTTTAAGAAGAATAATCCTAAGTTTATTTTAAAAATTACCGCAAACCGTTGATTTATTTAAGATGGAACGGCATTTCTAGTTGAATATATAAGGGACTACATTGCTTATGGTCCCTTATTCTATATAAGTAGCCTACAATAAAATCTGTATTTTATAAGAATACTACTTTATAAAAATTGAAATGTACAGTGTTTGTGTGTGTGGGGGGAGGGCTTATTTATTACATCGGAGGTGGGGGCACGAGGCCCTCGCACCAGCCCTGAGGAGGCTTAGAGTTAAATAATTTTCTGCAATCTGTGCTTACTAAGTTAAAATCAACATCTATTTGATAAATTTCCTTTTGAACTTTTTAACAATTTGCATTTTATATAAATACTACCTTATGAAAATTGAAATGTACTAGCATAGAGGGGGGTCTCGTACCACAGAATCATTCGGGGTGGAGGGGTCCACAAGATCCTTGTACCCTGTTAGTGCTTGCTTTGGTTGTGTACTTTTTGCTTAAAGTATTTGTTTTTCTGCTCGAGTTCCGATGAAAATCCACTATTTCGAATGCTGATTTTGTAGGCTCTTTGTTTTTCTGGTGCTTTCCCTTTAAAGCGGGGTGTGTGTGGGTGGTAAAACATTTTCTTTCGATTATCTTAGCGCCAGGAAAAATATTCGAACTTAGATTTTGAAAAAATCTAGCGCCCATCTCCTCTCTAAAAAGCATTAAACAATATTGTTGTTTATCTGTATCAGTGATTGCGGGTGAGGTAGGTTAGGGATGGGATTTTCACAGGGAAAATGGTCTTTCTTAAAAGGCATGAGCTAGTTGTCCCTTATGATATTTCTACTGCTTTGCCTAGTCTGGCACAGGGCTGCAGTGTGGAGCACCTGAAAGAAAGGAAACAACTATAGCAGGAACGGTTGAAGATCACTTTGTGGTCGCTTGGTCAGCAGTTGGTGCAGATATAGCCATATAGTTGTCAATTAAACTTTAAAGTCGTCTCACATAAGGCCACCATTGCTGAGCACTCAGTAAAGATCAAAGACGTACTGTTGAGCAGTAGACGGTTTTCGTCGTCAGGTAAAAAAAAACACCTTTTCGAACGCTGATTTTCTAAATGGGAGCGCTTTCCGATTTAAAGGGTTGGCGCAACATAATCATCCTACTGATGTGCACTCACTTCATTTAATTCTGTACGTATCAAGCTAATTCTGTATATATATATATATATATATATATATATATATATATATATATATATATATATATATATATACAAATATATATGTGTGTGTGTGTGCGAGCGTGTGCGTGTGTGTGTGTGTACGTCTGTCTGTGTTTATGGGAGTGTGTAGAAACAGTGTCGGTATAATAATGAACACTGCACAGTGGCTGGCAGTTTCACTGCTAAGCAGGAAGGTCTTTCCCATTTGTAAGAGTGACTAATTTTCTACATATTTTTTTTGTGTGTGTATATATGATTTGTGTGCGCAGACTATATATATATATATATATATATATATATATATATATATATATATATATATATATGATGTGGTGCTGAAAAGCTCTCGGCTTACCCGCTTTGTAAAATCAATATTTTAACGGTCAAACGTCGAGAGGCGGGGAAAGTCAAAGAAATTTGATAAACGATGTCTGAAAGGTGTTGAACTAGGCGGTGTTCTTCTTGTATGTACCGTGTCTCTTCAGTACATGTACGATCATGGCTCTCCACAACTTCCTATCATCTGACGGTAAATATGTAGATTAGAATGTATATATTATTCTGCATCATTTGAACGACTCAGCACCTGAAGATTGCATTTGACATAAAACTGAGTAGTGCAAACGGTACTGGATAATACACACACGCATACATATATGTATGTGTGTGTGTGTGTGTGTGTGTGTGTATTATTACTGCAAACATTATTAGAGTAGATATTGTGTATTTGAAATAGAGGCTCGGATTTTATTTATTAAACAGTCTGCATGTTACGTTCGTCGGCTTGCGTATTCGAGAAAATGCGTTTTCTATCAGGGACCGAACCTACGCCCTTCTTCATAGGGAAAACAATAACTTGACACAGCGGACTTTACCTTTCGTCCACGAAGAACAACGCAGCAGTCCCGGTTCTACTCTGCCTTTTTAAGCAAAGCACATGCTCTTTCTTTACCCAACCGAGGCTATTTTCTCGAAAGCTTCGCACTTAATCAGTTTCGTTTCTAAGGGGTAAGCATAAATAAATTCATTAATATATATATATATAGATAGATAGATAGACAGACAGACAGACATCCTTTCTTTCAAACATGATTTGTTGAATATGACAGAGAAGGAATATTTTAATGAATTTTTAATTGATTTTTTTTCTAGTTTGGTGCTAATAAGGAAGTGTACAAATTTTTTATTGTGTCTAGGCTCCCTAGTGCTTTCGGCCATTTTTCTACCTGTTTTCAAGGTGTTTGTTGCTAACTGATGTTAATTTCTTTACACGTTTGCCTTTTAAGATGTATTGTGTTATATATATTACACACACGCACGCACACACACACAAACATATACATATATATATATATATATATATATATATATATATATATATATATATATATATATATATATATATATATATATATATATATATATATATATAGTGGACTCTCTCGCCACGGACGACAAATGAGGGATCATTAAAATAAGATAACAATTATATATATTTGGAGTAATGGATAGTGGCTTGGATTGAGGAATCTGAGAGCCGAGTTCGAATTCCAGTCGAATCCATTACATTCACTTACGTGCTAATAAACTTTGGAAAGGTGTGATTCCTCTTCTCCCTCCAGCTATGGGCAAAATAGCAGGACAGACTGGGTTCTATAGCCTTGGTTGGCAACTGGTCTAGGAGAAGGACAACTCTGAATTCAAAACCTGCGGATGGTCGTTTGGGGACCTTGTGGCATGTAGTGCACCAGGTCTCTGTATTCGGCCCTTCAAAAAGTGTGGATGCTCCTGCACGAAACCTTCACCACTATAATCAAATCTCATGTGCTGTTGTCGGGCTGTCGGTTTCCTGGGAACTGATCTGCTTGACCCTCATACGTATATTGACTTGATTCTGTCTCTTCTACAGATACATTCCATGTGTACTTCTTCAGGCGATGGTAAATAACTAGTGATTAACTCATTACCATTTACTTACCATTGCCTGAAGAATTACAATCATATATATATATATTGAAGTTAATTGGTAATCCGTATGGATAATTCCAGAGAGGAAATAAAATATTATCATGGCTTCTGAAGTCTCCGATTCGTTAATTATATATATATATATATATATATATATATATATATATATATATATATATATATATATATATACTTAATACTTCTCGTTTTTTTCCTCTCGCGTGGCCAAGTGTGACGTCACGAGCTGTGACGCGATTTTCGCTTCCGCGTCTCATATACGCGAGTTTGTCTTTGCTTTGAAATTTTTCATGCAACAAAAACTGATCATTATTGCTTCGTCCGTATGTGTTGTTTGATATATTGAAATGTAATTGTCATCTTTGATAATGGCTTATGTAAACCGAAAGCTTAGATTGGATTTAAACATGTATCAATATGGTGAATTCCTTTCATCTTTCAATGATAATGTTATTAAGCTTATCAGACAATATGAAATAAATAGACAAAACATGTCCATATTATTTAATTAAACATGCAGCAATATATATATATATATATATATATATATATATATATATATATATATATATATATATAGTGTCGATATGGAAACAAAAACACGTACTCACACTTAAAAAATATAAACAGTTACTTATATATATATATATATATATATGCGTGTGTGTGTGTGAGCTTCTTAGTGAGTGAAGGTATCGGTATTTGAAACCAGGTATATGCCTTTTGAATACTAATAGGGAGATTGGCGCTACGCAATCTTCTTATCTTATGTTACATTTTTTAACCGGATCCTGAAATAAACTAAATTAATTTATACCTAGAGAAACTATAATGCATTGGGAGTCTGCGAGCGAGGTTGAGGCCTTTCTATGGACTCGAACTCAAGCTCATGGCATCGGAAGTCGAGCCCTTTCTGCCCCAGCCACCAACAGGGCTTCAAATAATGCACTGATCAATAAATGAGACGTATCTATTGAAAAATCGATCACGAAATGTTACACTTTATAGACAGCCGCATGCAGGTCGAGCCTTGATTTCTATTGAAGAGAAGGTTAGTTTATGTCTGGTCTTGGGTACAGGTCGACCCTGGTTATTCGATATAGTTTAAAAATCCTTTTCTTTTTTTACGGCTTATAACTAGGATTTCTCAACCAGCGTCAGTTGCCTTGTCGGTGTTGGTAGTGATGAATGGAGGATTAGGGCTTCGGGTGGAGGCATCTTTTAATTTTTTTTGAGTAAAAAACAATCAGAAGTTTCGAATACGACTGTAATCTTCATCAGATTAAAATCGATTTAAATACCCTGATCTTTTATTGAACATTTTGTTTATTGAATTACAATCCCCTGGCATTCTATCAAACGTTTTCTTTATTGAATTATTCTTCAGTTTGTTTATTTAATAATTAGTTTTGACAAATTACTGTACAAGTATTTAAGTTTAAAAATCCATCAACATTTTCTATTGCTATTAAATTTGTAAAACTCCTCAAAAATAATCCATGTAAATGTAGACGTACTAATCAGGGAAAGAATGAAGAATTTCAACAATGTATGCATATTATTTGGAATGCAGATTTTGAGTCGGCCAATTTTGGAAAGCGGTAGGAAATAGCATCTTGAGTTATGATAAAAAGGGGGTCACCAGGCAAAATAGATTCAGGACTATTGCTCTGTGAGTCATTTAATGCCAAAATGGAAATATTTTGAACTCCGTTTTATGGCTTCAATTACAGATAAAATGTATAGTTGGTCTTTTTGCTTTAAATATGGATTTTTGCATATCAACCTCTATTGGTTATTTAATGCTGAAATCAGTAAAAGAAAAAATCCTTGTCGAAAGATGTTTAAAAGAGAGGATGGATTTTTTAGCTTCTTACAATTCTAGATAAAAGCACCCCTAATGCAACCTATTCAATATTCAACACCCTTATCTCCTATATTTAATTTGTAATAAGTGATTCAGACATTGATGTTTTTAAAGTGTTTAGAATTTATTGATATAACATTTTTCATTTTTTTTATGATCGATTCAGGGTAGGTAGATCTTGGTTTCACTTCTAGAAAGCTGAGAGGTCACACTAGGTTTTCTTTCCACTAGCTCTTGTGTTTTCTTGCCACCCAAAAAATAATCCATATAAATGTATATATATCAATAAGGAATAGAATGAAGAATTTCAATAATATATGGATATTATTTGGAATGCAACTTTTGAGTCGGCCAATCTTGGAAAGGGGGTGGAATAGCATCTTGAGTTAAGGTAAAAAGGGGGGCACCAGGCAAAAAAAGTTGAGAATCCCTAATATCGACTAATAGCCTGTGCGTGTGTGAGTGCGAAGAGCCTAGCGCATTGTTTAAAATATTATTTTAATTTTAACATTGTTCAGACAATTACCCCCAAGCTTCGCATATTACTCGTGTATAAGTCGACCCTTGATTTTCAGCAAATCGTGAATTTCAGCTGACCCTCAGTTATTTATTTTCGTCTTGATACACAAATTGCTCGATGTTATATTATTTCTTGTTTGTTTTCATAAGCCTGGTCGGGGTGGGGGATGGGGTCTGTCCTGGTAACACGAGCAGCACGCGCGATCGATACAGACAAAAAAAAACAACTTTATATATATATTAAAAAATTTAATGTCAACATATCAAAAGACTTAATTAATTTCCATCGATTTAAGGCAACAGTCATATATATATATATATTTACTGAGGCTAGGTTTGTCTGGCACAAGGCCATTATACGGCTAGCTTATTATTCTCTTTCTATTTCTCTTGTAATTCAATATCCCATGCTTCTTCAGGGCATAATTGATCATTATTCTCCACAGCTTCCTTTTCCTGCAATTTCTGTATATTGCCATGATAGATCTTGGAAAAGATACTGGAATTCTTTCCCGTTGCCTTTTTAACGTCTTTAAATTCAAAGTTTGTTATTCTTCTAGACTGGTTGCCAACCAAGGCGAGAGAACCTAGTCCAACCTACTATTTGACACATAGATAGAATATAATAAACTGGTAGACACAGCTTAACAATCATACTCACAAAAAAACATGATAAAAAAAAATATAATAATGCGATTTGGGGACAATTAGATGTTTTATCTAGATTCATTATTGGCGGTCATAATTTTAACAACACTAGATATACAGATGATACAGTGTTGATAGCAAACATGGAAAGAAAACTACAGGACCTTCTTCAGGAGGTAGTAAAGGAAAGCAAGAAGAAAGGACTAAGTATCACTTTTACGAAGGCAAAATGCATAATTGTCAGCAAAAAGAGTCTAACATACGAATTACAAACCGGAAAGACCTATTTTTTAAATTTTATTGTTTAATACTTCACAGATCATATGTAAAATAATAAATATTACATTGCACTTGGTATACATATTCATCTGAAATATTCTTGTAAATAAACAATCTAATTAATAAATACAGTTTAACATATTTATCAGTTCTCGTGAAAGAAAGTATACGGTTTGGTCATATTAAAATTCTATAAATATTTTATTAACCCTTTGAAACCTGCGGCCCTGAACAATTTTAACCCTTCTGTCTGAGCTCTTGAGTCAAAATTCGCAAATAATTGGTATGTAATGTTTAACGGTAGATATAAATAGTTACTAGTGTTTAAACATCATTCAAACTGTGGCTGGGTACTTACATCGTTTTTCTCTACCGTTGTTCAACCGGTGGTTGGACATAAAGACGTTTTGCTCTACCATTGTTTGACCGGTAGAAGGGCATTATTTCATTTTTCCCTACCACTGTCCGAGCAGTGGTTGGGCAATAGGTCGTTTTTTCTCTACCACTGTTCAACCGAATGTTGGGCATTACGTCATTTTTCTCTACCGCCGTTCAACCGGTGGCTGGCCTTTATTTCATTATTCTCTACCACTGTTCAACCGATGGCTAGGTATTACGTCATTTTTACCACTGTTCAACCGGTGGCTGGGCATTACGTCATTTTTCTTTACCTCTGTTCAACCGGTGGCTGGGCATTACGTCATTTTTCTTTACCTCTGTTCAACCGGTGGCTGGGCATTACGTCATTTTTCTTTACCTCTGTTCAACCGGTGGCTGGGCATTACGTCATTTTTACCACTATTCAACTGGTGGCTGGGCATTACGCCATTTTTTTTTACCACTATTCGACCGGTGACTATGTATTACATCATTTTTTTACCACTATTCCACCGGTGGCTAGGAATTACGTAATTTCTTCTCTACCACCTGTGAATCGATGGTTAGGGCTCAAAGTATTATGACAATAAAAATTGCCAACGAACTGTACGGTGCCAATAGAAATACCGTATCTTTTGAAACTTTTTTTGCTGGTATGTTTATTAAACTTTGGCAACTGGCTTACACTCGAATTATCCTTATAAGATCGATTCAGCTTCATCACCGTTATTCATTGATAATTCACTTATATTTTAGGATTTTTATTCTCTGCTACTAGTAACTGGGGTCATTTAATGAAATTCAAATGTTGATACTCACTTTTTGTCTTATAACTGGAATTCGACTTTTACATGAGTACGTAGAATATTTTAGTTTATGGGATGAAAATATTTTTAAAAAGTTTTTAATAAAGAGGACATTTATAAAAACAGAAAAAGAAAAAGATTAAAACTATATTTAAAAACAAAATTAAAATACATTTTGGATGAATATATTTTACTCGATCCAAAATTATGCAATTCTGAAGTGATATATATATATATATATATATATATATATATATATATATATATATATATATATATATATATATGCAAAAATTTCTCAGAATTAACCTGTAGAAAAAAGACAATATGTATTAAGGAAAAAAGACAATACGAAAAGTGTAGATTTAGTTGACGCGTTTCGTTCAATGTGGGCTTTTTCAAGACAAAAAACGAAATGAATTTATTGAAACAAAGTATCTATAAACAACAAACAAAATGTTGTTAGCGACTAGAAAATTATATATATATATATATATATATATATATATATATATATATATATATATATATATATATATATATATATATATATGTCTGCATGTATATTGTGTGTATGATTCGACCCTGATCTTAGCTTGAACTGCCAATCCATAGGTAAATAATCCTGTTTGGTTATTTATATATATATATATATATATATATATATATATATGAATGTTGTATCTTCTTACTGAAATAGTAACGTAATTTAGAAAAATTAATAGTGATAATTAATTTTAATTTAATATGTCCTTAATAATTAATTTTTCCAGAAAAACCGTGATAAACACAAATTGAATACGAAAAAATAATTCCTAAATCTTCCGATGAAAAGCCGCTCTCACCGACGCACACACACAGACACACACACAGACACACACACACACAGACACACACACACACAGACACACATATATATATATCATACACACACACGTATATGTATATATACACCAAAACAGACATATGAATATATATATATATATATATATATATATATATTTATGCACAACTATATACAGAAAGACAGAGTAAGTGAAAGAGGGAGAAGACGTGAGAGAGAGAGAGAAATAAAGAAAGTATCATATACGTAGATTAATAGATAGACAAAGAGAAAGGGAGAAAAAGAAAGAGAGTGAGAAAGAAAGTGGGAGTTAGAGAGGGATATATATATATATATATATATATATATATATATATATATATATATATATATATATATATACTCTAGTTGTTATGCAGGTATTTTCTTGGTTTCCCTTGGGCAAAGGGAAAGGTCAGTTGTTCGTTGACGACCAACTCCTCTCCAAATAAAACGAAGTAGTTAACATTGGGTTACGTGGCACCAACAATTAGTGGCACTACCTAATCTACGAACACTTCGATCTTGGTCCCCTCATTGCATGTGTAGCGTATTCTTACTTACTTGGCAGCGCCCATTTCCTCTCCAATTATGATGTGACATATACTACTCTTTTAGATGGTAGCAAACTTGAGTGAGTGCGTTTGTGTTTGAATATTGCCAAAATACAAGGCTTCACTCTATAAAACATTTCGGAAGTAATATGAATTTCTTTAATCAGAGCCCATATCCTCACAACTTATATTCTTCTTACGTGCTGCGTCCCTTCAATATTTCGGCGATCATGGCTCTCCACAACTTCCTGTTCTTTGTAGCTTTAACCAACGTTTGACTCTATAGTATTTGTTTTTGTTTACGCTCTTCCTTTTTTTTTACTCAAGGTCGTTAGGTACTCGCTGTTTCCCGCTGCCTCTCGTGACTTCAACACGTCCCCATGAGTGTCAGATTCTCTAGGTCCCCTTTCCTCATTTTATATCCCAGAAAATTGGTCAGCTACACAAGAGTAATCTGCCCTGTAGTTTGAAATTCCTTGTGGATTATCCAGATTGACAAACACCTGACGAAGGCCGGACACAACGGCCGAAACGTCGTAATAGAAGCAATGACGAGGACGTTAGTCCGTATGTGAATAATGTATCCTTTTCGTTTCTATTTTTCTTAAATTTTCCTTATTGGCTTATCAGTCTTTTCTTTGTAAGGAAACCTACCCTATTCACAACTGACTGCTTGTGCTTTTGGAGACAGTCAAAATGGTTTTTCGAAATATTTCTCAATCCAACACCTGTCAACTTTCATTGATTTTATCTTGGGATGTCAGCCGTAGTGAAAACCTGTGAACTGAATGCGCATTTACGATCGAGTAAATTAGTACGGTGCTACGCTGGATACCTCGAGCAAGGTCCAAAATGGGTTAAGAGGCGGCGCCCATCTCCTTTTCTAAGAATCATATGACATGAATCTTTAAGCTACGTCGTACCATTAGCAGAGAAGAATTTGTACACTGACCGACTGAAAAGGTCATCCCCAGGAAAGAAAGATGGTTTAAACTGGCACCCATCTCCTCTTCAAAGTGTATGAGACAGTTGCGTTTTAAACTGACGCTCATCTCCTCTTCAACTTGTATGAGAGTTGCGTTTTCTTTGCACTAACACCGTGAGCAAAGGAATGAGTCCATTTCGTCGACCTCAGCTATGGGTAAAATAATAGTGTAGACTAGGTTCATTAGCTTTGGTAAGGTAACCAGAAAACAATAACAAACCATTGTACGATTTTTATAAATAACAAGCTCAATAATACACGGATATTAAAATGAAAAGAAGCTGTGGAGAGATGTAATTCACTACGTCCTGAAGGGAGATAGAATTAAAACATATCAGTAGCAGCCACAAATCCTAGACATTTTTTTTAATCCAGAAAGTTTTCAGTATTTCTTGATGGTTCTTGTCGCTATTTGCAGTATACAATTTCTAAGACATATGAGGTGATAAGATTGATTGATGTTTTTTTACGGATTATCAACCGTTTTCAGGTTTTTTAAGATATTTTTAGCTTTGTCAGAATTTTGGGGGAGATAATAGCCATTTACTGATACTAGTCTTACTAATTAACTCATAGCTGGGGGAGAAGAGGTGGCTTCATACCTTTCCCAAAGATATTTTCGTGTATGTGAATATAACGCACCCGACTGGAATTGGAACTCGGCTCTCCGATATTCAATTCCGAGCCGTTATCGATTACACCACCCGCACATCCAATCTCATAGCACCTGATGTTACCAAGCGGTCACCCATCTAAGTACTGACCAGGTGCGATGTTCCTTAATTTCGGAGAACATACTGGAAAAGGAGTTCGACGAGATATGACCGTAAGTCTATAAGATATATAGGATTTATAATATGTATAATATATCCATATATCGATATATAAAATTTATAAGGTGTATAATAAATATAAAATGTATTAAATATATAACATCTATGAGTTATATGAGATTTATAAGATAGGTTTGGTTTGTTTTGTTTTACGGTATATCAACCTCATTGGGTTATTTAATGCCGACAAGATTTTTATTGCTGGTAATATTTGGTTTCCCAAAATGTATTGTTGGTAATCATTTTTTTCTTCAAAAATTCATTGCTGCTTATAACCTTTTACAAAAATGTATTGCTGGTATTAAAACCTATTTTTACACTTTCATAGAGTTTTGACCCCAGTTTGGGGGTTAACTATTTGCCCATAGCTGGGACCCTAACAGGTGCTACCACCCCGGGTCAGGGTTGACCTGGAAACACCAGCAATTAAGAGGTGGTTCCATGCTTCTCAAAACCTCTTGATCAGAGGCCTTGCTGTTGGATGTAGTTTATCATCTTACCCAGGACGCGGATGTAGTTTATCGTCTTAGTCAGGACGCGGATGCAGATTATCGTCTTACCCAGGACGCGGATGTAGATTATCGTATTACCCAGGACGCGGATGTAGTTTATCGTCTCATCCAGGACGCGGATGTAGTTTATCGTCTTAGTCAAGACGCGGATGTAGATTATCGTCTTAGTCTAGACGAGGATATAGATTATTAGCGAGGTCGAGAATGTAGCT
Organism: Acanthosepion lycidas; assembly: GCA_963932145.1. Classification (NCBI taxonomy): domain Eukaryota; kingdom Metazoa; phylum Mollusca; class Cephalopoda; order Sepiida; family Sepiidae; genus Acanthosepion; species Acanthosepion lycidas. Next base: position 5,004,582 of record OZ010575.1, on the reverse strand, counting down.
TATCATGTTACCCAGGACGCGGACGTCGTTTATCGTCTTACCCAGAACAGAGATTTATAAGATGTATAATATATATAAGATGTATCACATATATAACATTTATAATATTAGATTGGTGCAAAAATAATGTCGTTTTCTCACATAGTAACATATGTGAGAAAACGACATTATTTTTGCACCAATCTAATATATATATTATATATATAAAACATTTATATAAGATTTATAATATAGGATTTCTATAAGCTGTATAAGATTATAAGATATATTTACAAGCTGTATAAGATTTCTAAAGAAAATAAAGCACATCTTCCGCTACCATGGATCATTTAGTAGTAGATTGTTAATTTATGGTGCCTGTTTCTTCAAGACATCTACGATCATAGCTCTCCACTGTTTCCTGACATTTGTAGCTCTTCAAGGGCGGTTCCCAGAGCTGGCATCTCTCTGATGAGTTTGGGGTTTACTGGAAGTAATTTGACATCGATGCAAAAAACCGGTGTTCCAAATACAGGTAATTTAAAATTTGATATTCTGGATAGATAAGCAGATAAACATGCAAGTGCACATCCCCTTTGAGGCTCGACGTTATATAATCTTCCTATGTTGTCCCTTTTTTGGGCGTTGTGGATTACAAGATTAACCTGGGTACATAACGGGAGCAAAATGGCAGCTGTAGCCTTTGCCACTTTTAGTGGACTCTTCTGTGGTTAACTATGGATGTGCGGTAGTGTCATGTGTAGCGGCTCAGAATGAGAAAACGGAGAACCGGGTTCGAATTCCAGTCGAGTTCATTACATTTACCTAGCCTCAAATACAATTGGAAATGGTATATATTTTCCTTCTCGTCCAATAGGAGTAGATAGGTTCGCCTATCGTCCGGTTCACATTCCTCCCCGGTCTTTTGAACAGGAGTAGAGGTTTAACCCTTTTTCTTGTCTAGGATTGGGTTTCCAGTTCCTTTGTAAATCTTGACCTCTTCAAGTCTAAGGTTAGCAGTTACCTTTCCAGCGTGTTGTGTCGTAAAGAGGAAAGGTTGGCACATATACAAAATAAGAAGTAGTTTATTCCAGAGAATAATATGGTACACGATTGAGAACACAGTCTTATGTAATAAACATTTAATCGCTAATTCTTTGATATTTATCCGAGACCTCCCTGCAAGGCAGGATGTGGCACAAGACCGATTTTTAACATGAGGCTTTTTGAGCGCGTACGCTCGGGCAAAAATTCCGCTCATACACGGGGCTGTCTACCTCCCAAACGTGACTCTGCCAGTCGGCATAGCCTTGTCTGAGTTCCGAAGGCAGAGAGTCGACAAGCAAAGTAACGACTAATCGTTAACTCTTTTCCCTCAGTAAGGGAGAGTGCTGTTTAAATAGCCTTAGACCAGTCCATTTTTTTTCTGGAGGGGTTGTGGAGTAGCTGAACGCTACTCCACAACACTGCATAGCCCCTCGAACTGCATTTGTTGCTCTTTCTTACGCTCATACAACACCACGCAGTACCCTTCTACATTGAGTGGCTCTTGGGACTTGTACTGGTAAAAAAAACAAAAAAACAAAGATAAAGATAGCACACTGGCCTTCTCCTGGACTGGGTGTCAAACAAGGCTAAAGATCCCACTCTAAATTAATAGAAAGAGGAGAAACAGGTCTATACGTTTTCAAAGTCATTAGTGCTAACAATCTCATCCTGAATTAAGCTCGTTAACGCATACCTAGCCGAGTGTTTCTGTGTACCAGAAAAATATCAATTTAATCTGTACCTCTCATAATACGGTGTTCAATACTGCATCCGTGAAGGACATACTCCACCCCTTACAAAGAAATGGCTCGAAAATCGCCTTACAGCTGATACTCGAAGTTGATGCCTCCAGTAGGGTAATTTTATCCCACAACGGTCGCTACAGAAGGTTGTAATTTGGAGAAAGGTTTATCTGCCCACGAAATGGTTCACACTCCTCCCCAGTTTTTTTAACAGAAGTAGAGGTTTATCCCTTGTTTCCTGTTTGGGATTGAGTTTCCGGTTCCTTTTAAAGTTACTTCGACACCATATTCCTAAATTCTTGAATCTTGTTTACTATTCATTTTTTTCTTCTCATCAATAAGAGTAGATAGGTCCGCCTATCGTCCGGTTCACACTTCTCTCTGGTCTTTTGAACAGGAGTAGAGGTTTAGTTATCGTTTCCTGTTTAGGATTGAGTTTCCGGTTCCTCTTAATATCCTCTCATTCTCTTTCCCTCCCAGCAGCCCCTTGCGTCTTAGTGGCATTATCGCCTTGTTTGGGGTGAAATGATCTAAGACAAATGAAGAAGGTATTGCACATTCAAAACTACTAATATAACACTATAAACACACATATGCATTTCCATGCCATTGGATAAAAATGTTGCCAGACGAACATCCATTGCTATATCGGGGTTTTTTCATAGACATTTTGTAAAAAAAAATTTTTTGAATATAACCCTAGTACCATTTTACCGCTTCTTTTTCCTCACTCACCCTGAATCTTTGGGAATCTCTGGTTAGGAAGAACAGCAACGTGTCTCCTCACAGATGAAGAAGAGACTTGAAGCAACAGAAATGTGCCTCTACAGAAGCATGCTGAGAATGCCATGGACCGATCAAAAGAAAGTTTTATGAAAAATGGAATCGAAAAGGAAACTTATAATTAACACCAGAAAGAGACAGTTGAAATTACTAGGCTACATAATGAGGAAAGACGACACGGAAAATTTGATACTCACAGGGCAGATTCAAGGCAAGAGGGACAGAAGAAAAACAGCGCATGGCATACTTAGTGAGCTTAAGTAAATGGATAACGGAACACGAAGAGAAGAAAAGCACTGCATTTATTAAGAGCTACAAAGGAGAAGAAATTGTGGAGAGCCATGATCGCAGAAGTCCTTGCCGGAGGATAATGTTTTACAATGGACTGATAAAATAGATAAACTATTTACATCGTTTTTGAACTGTTACCCATATCTTTATTATCATATTAACGACGTTTCGACCGTTACACTCTCTAGCCTTCAAGGGAATATACGTTGGAATTTCGAAACCAACCGTTTATTTTGTTCACCAGGGTAGATTATTCTAGTTCCACGTGCCATGCCTTTTCTGGATATCTCACATTTCAGTTATTCCCCTTTAGTAACCCAACTCGTATAAGTTTTTATTCACTTCTACCATGACCAGGTATTGAACTCGTAAATCTTCGGGTCAAGTCATTAGGTTACTTCAATCAATGCTTTTGTTAAAATAAATAAACGTACGTCTGATGCAGTGGTTCTTAAATGGTGCACCTGGGCACATTTGTGCGCCGTGGAAGATGTCTAGGTACGCCCTGGCATTCCGAAGAAATATGTGTTTAGATATAAGAAATAAATATATTTACTTTATTATACTGCGGTACCCGACTGGTTGCAAATAGCCCTTGAGGAAAGTTTCAATGTTAGGAAGCTTTTGTTTTGCTGTTTCGAACTGGTAGGAGTTGCGGTCAGTCGCCTATGCCTTGTTCAAGAAAGTTGATTACTAAAAGATGGATTATGTAACATAAAATGATGATGAGGATTAGGATTATTTATTTAAAAGTTGTCTCATTTATACTTTTTAATTTATCATTTAGAATTTATCACTTATTTGTTTCTAAGCAAATGTGAAAAATTAGTTACTTTATCATATCCCCTGATCGTCGGTTGATGATTAAACATAATGTATTGTCTCTTGAAGCTTTTTGGATTTCTATAAGAGACACGAGGCAGCGGAGATGTGGTTCTATAGAACGATGCTAAGGAGCGATCGTGTGAGCAACGATGAGGTCTTGGAGAAGATGTAAACAAGAATGAAGCTTATACTTAACTTAAGGAAGAGGCAGATGAAAGATGAGGGACACTTAATGAGAAAGGAGGGCCTGGAGAATCTGATACTCACAGGTCGAATAGAGGGAAGAAAAGACAAGAGAAAGCAACGCATGACATACCTGGTCGGCTTAAGCAGGTGGATGACGGCACATAGTCTGGGGGGAGGTGGCAGAGGGACGAAATTTATTGAGAGATACAAGGAATAGGGAGAAGTGGAGAGCTATGATCACCTACGTCCTGAAAAGACACGGTACATAAAGTGAAAGAAATATAAAAAAGAATATGTGTCAATATCTAAAAAAAAACTGACCATATTACTACACTTTTCAACATCATATTTACACGAATTAGGCTTTTCTGCTCTCACCACAATTAGGTGTAAAAAGAGAGGAACTCTTCAATGTATTGAGGAGAAAATGACAATTTAACTATCAAATATACACCCAAATATTGAAGAAATCGCTAAGAATCATCATGCTCTTGTTTCTCATAAACACAAGGATGAATAATCTTAAGGGATGTTTCATTTTATATTTTTTTTATTGCATTATTTCTTTTCTGTAATATTTGACTTCATTATAACATATTTTTCTGAAATTTTTATATAGTGCGCCTCTAATTATCGGTAGGATTTCAAGTTCGCCCCGACTTCAAAAAGTTTGAAAACCACTGTTCTATTGAGAAGGATACAGAAATAAGTGTTTTTCAACTTAATGAGGAATGAAATCATTGTAGCGATTTGTGAAGTTGATTTACAAAAAATTGCTAACCAAGGCGTCAAAATATATAAAATTTGGTTTTATTTCCCTTTGCATTTGTTAATAAATTTGAAATCACTCCATATAAAACTCATTATCAAATTAAATGCAGTTACAGTCTAACAGAATGCTTATTTTGGTCAGCGAATGTTGGTTCACTGACCAAAATAGGCATCTGTCAGGATATTACGGAAACAGGCGAATATATCCGTTATGAATATACGGAAATAGCCGAAGCTCATTCGACGTGAGTGGATAAAAACGAGAAACATATTCAATAGACTTTTGTATTAAAATCGAAGACGATGTTACGGATATAGCCTGATATATACGATGCGACTTTACGGGAATAACCGAAGATTATTCGACACACATTGGCGGAAACAAACGAATCTATAGTCGACTTGCACTGATAGAAAGAGCTGAAGATCATCGATCGATACTGATGCTGAGTTTGAAGTGTTCCGCGACAATGCTACGTAAATAGCCGAAGATATTCGTAATTACGGAAATAATCAAACCTTGACGGAAACAGGCGAACAGGTTCGAGTGGGATCCTTTTTACGTGTATTCGTAGTGGATATAAAGAAAAAAAATATTCGAATAATATAACTTATTTTAAAAATTTTGCGCATATGATGTTTCTATTGTGGCTAATATATTTTAGCGTTTTTGGTCATCCATATTTCAGCTTTTCTCACGAGTTATTGAGAATTTTAAGCGGGTTTTCATCACCTATGAACAATAATACTGAGTCAAGACCCTTGTACTCACTGTAAACTTTGATGTATTTGTTGTTGTTTTTTTTTATATACGGCTTTGCAGCTGGGGTGAGAGAAGAGTTGAAATCATACCATTCCCAAGGGTATTTGCGCGCAAGTGGTTTAACGAACCCGACTGGAATTTGAACTCGGCTCTCTGATTTCTATTTCTGAGCCCTTATCCATTACACCACCCGCACATCCAAGCTTACAGCACCTCATATTCCCAAGCGGTCACCATGGTCGTAAGTTCGTTGTAAGCAAATGCATCGTTCGCTAAAAAAAAGTAGAAAGTAGTTAAAAAAAATATTAAGTTGCGTACTTTAAAGGTAGTTAAAAAAAATTAAATTAGTTCTTTAAATTAATCTTTGTTAAATCCTGTAACCTATGTAATAAGTTGGTTCTTTTTGTCGCACCAGAAGGTTTTTCTCGCCTGAGTCCATCATCCAAATCTACCATTCGTCCCTTTATTGAATTCTGTTGCCATATATGGTCTGGTGCCCCTGCTGTTCATCTCGAGGTTCTCGACAAAATCCAAAGACGGATATGCAATGTGATAGGTCCTGACCTGGCATCTCATCTACAATCACTTTCTCTCAGACGCGATGTGGCTTCTCTCTGTCTTTTCTATAAATATTTTCATGGCAACTGCTCTGACGGGCTATTTTTACTGGTACCCAACTGCATGAATTTAAGCGTGATACTAGGTTGGCATCTCAGTCCCACCCTTTCACTGTCGAAAGAGTTAAATGTAACCGCCTCTTCTACTCCAACAGCTTCTTCTCTCACACTTCCCGACGGTGGAGCTCCCTTCCTCTTACTTTTTTCCCTGATAGCGATAATCTTGAAATATTCAAATGTAATGTCAATCAACATCTTCTAATGCCGTGACATTGACCCCCGGCCTTCTCTTTATCCTTTCCTCAAACACACCTCTTTACTCCCACTCTGTATAATGCCTTGCGTGCTAGTAGCACTCCCACCTTGCTTGGGGGTGAAATGTTTAAAAAAAAAAATTTTAGAAGGTTTTATTTACAGAGTTTTTTTTTTTATTAGTTGGTAGACATCAATCGTGGCGTCGTCAAAGTAAAATGTTGATATCCAAAACAGTCTCAAATCTGCTTGAACTATGAAAAAGCAATGTTCCATTTTTCGATTTACATCTGTAATTCTAACTAAATGTAAAGTTCAAAGAATACACGCGAATTACTGAAATACGTTTTATATATACATTTTAAAATCCATGATCATTTCTAGAATTGGTAATGTTTTGGATATTTACCTGGTTCGTAGCGTTTTTAAATGAGCCTAAAGGATATTCTCGCATGTTCATTAACCAATATCTTCGGCTGTTTCCGCACAAAACGGATATCCTCGTCTGTTTCCGTTCATAACCGATATCTTCGGATGTTTCTGTTCAAAACCGATATCTTCGGCTGATTCCGTTCGTAACCGATATCTTCGGATGTTTCCGCTCATAACCGATATCTTCAGCTGTTCCTATTAATAACCAATATCTTCGGATGTTTCCGATTACAAACGATATCTTCGGCTGTTTCCGTTCATAACCGATATCTTCTGATGTTTCTGTTCATAACCAATATCTTCATCTGTTTCCGTTCATAACCGATATATTCGACTGTTTCCGTTCAAAACCAGTATCTTCGGATGTTTCCGATTATAACCGATATCTCCGGCTGTTTCCGTTCATAACCGATATCTTCGGATGTTTCTATTCATAACCAATATCTTCTGATGTTTCCGTTCATAACCGATATCTCTGTTTCCGTAGTGTAGTAAGTCCCTAGCTGATAACAGTCCCGACCTACGACGATTCGTGGTTACGACGCAATTTTCATTAATCTAGTTTCCAGGTTGTACGCCATATTGGATTCTTGTACATTCGTTCTCTTTCGTTTGTGCTGCGTTTGTGGAAACGTACTGCTCCTCCTTATGGCTGCCAAGCGTAGTCCAATCTCTTCTGAGGCCGGCTCCGAAGGAAAGGAAAGCCATCATCAAGGAAGTGAAAATCCTGGTACGTTCCTAATTACACTGAAAATGGCGTCGTCAGTCGATGACCCACTGTATCATTTTAATGAATTTCAAAGACAATAGTTACATATTTGAACATAAATTTATTCAACTACACAGGTGCAATTTTATTGTAATACCTTTAACCATATTCGATGCAGCATTACTTTTCCATCCGCCCATAACTTGGCATTTTTTCCTGCAGGCCTAGTTCCAGATAATGGAAGTTCTTTTTGTAAGGGTCGAAATAAGTGGGAACCTGAAGGTGAAGAATCTATTGATTATGGGGGGTGTAGTCGGGCATCCTAATCAAGCTGTACTAATTACTTTTGGGTTTACAAAAGGAAAGCGGTTCAGGAAGGTCGACGACTCCGTTCTGGTTGGCCAATTCAGGTGGTTTTTCATCTGCCTTTAATTGGCTCAGTTTGGAATTAGTATTTATCTGACTTCAACGTTTTATACACCGAAAATAGTTCGTAAGGCGCAATGACCTTTCAATTCCACCATATATACTTTTTTCGAATGCAGACCGGGTTTTGGAGTCGTTATCGATGGCTCATTTCGCTCCACATTGTTGTAAACTAACCATTTTTCATTTTTCGGGTTTGGGCAGTGAATCCCGACCGGGAATAACGCTCTTTACATATTTCACATTCTATCGTGAGGCGCTCAAAGATTATCGTGATTCACGTATCAAAAGTATTTTCAAATGCTTCGCAACGCTCATATGAGAGGTATGGAGTATCTCTGCGATGGCCCGGCTTGTGTGACCTGCATTATCTTTAAGCCGCGTTCCCATTTGATTACCATCAATGACTCCAGGCCTGCTGCAAGATTCTCAATCTAATTGACCTATGGCCAGAAAGGAATAGAGTGAGTCTGCGTGTCAAACATGCTGTAGTGTGGCCTATAGAATTATTTACGAATTTTGATTGATCAGGAATACAATTCCTTAATGGGCACTTAAATTCATAACATACTTGTTGACAACACTAATATAATAGCGTCATCTACATGCGAAAAAACGCTAAAAATAATGGGAGCCTTATTAATAAAAAAAAAAAAACAACACTTAATAATATTAACTTTGAACATGGACACAACATCTTGACTGTGTTTTGAAAAAAATTAAAAATTTTATAAAACATACATGCAACAAACTATTTCTTATTTAACAGTTAAAATATTTAATCCTTGAAAATGGCTAAATGTATAGACGAAAGCGTTAGGATAAAAAGAACATTCGGACAGTTTTTATATAATTTATCATCCGAAAGGAAAAAAAAAATATTAGATTGTCTGTCGTTTTCAATGAAATGTGCATGAAAGAACGATTGCTGCCTAAACATATATATATATATATATATATATATATATATATATATATATATATATATATATATATATATATAAGTTTTTTATGGTACAAAATTTGGCGATAGCTAGGAATGAGGAAAATTTATATGGCATTTTAAAAAAGCTAAAAAAGAACAACCGGTTTCGTCTCAGCCTTATCAAGTCTATTTTTGGGATATAAAAAACAAGCGTGTAAATTTAATTAATATTAATGATAAAGAATGGAGGGGATATATATATATATATATATATATATATATATATATATATATATATATATATATATTATTTCTTTAAACGTTATTTTTAATGGATAATCATATTTAAGTAGATGCTCTGTTTTTATTTATTTATTAAACTGTATATTTATTTATTTCGATGCACCGATCAATCAAATATATTCGAAATATCTTGTTAGAAAAATATGGCGGATATAATCCATTTCCTAATACATACATACATACGCACACGCACACAAACACACACACACACACACACACATATATATATATTTCATTAATAAATTCATTCTAAATGTGGATGACATATGTATGAGTTTTTTCCTTACGTCCGAACATGCGACCTTTAGTAACCGAGCAGACAGTCTGTTGAAATTTTAATTTATTTTGTTTATTAAAACAATTTAGGGAAAAATGGTTTTTCAAATGCACTAACGGTTATTGGACTTGCCAATACTGATAGCGGTTTCCTTCCTAACCTTTTGTTTGAAGTAGTGTGGAACATCAACATCTTGATTATATCAATTTTTTTTTCCTACGCGTTACATGTGACATCCATTTTAGTTGTGGTTGCAGTTGAAAGTGCTCAGGAGATGTGTTTTCTGCGATTTACTGCACTTCTTTACAACTGTGTAGCGCTAGTTCACATGGTTCGAAAAATAAAGGATGGTCCTCGTTAAGACCTACAGGGTTCAGTCACGTGAAGTTATTCAAATCATTGATCGGAGACAGCGGTCGTATATAGTTGAGAAGTTAGATATTTCTAAGCGGGTTTGCCGTCATACTTGGCATATCTCTCTCTCTCTCTTTCTCTCTCTCTCTCTCTCTCTCTCTCTCTATATATATATATATATATATATATATATATATATGTAATTTTTATATGTATTATAAAGTATATATGGGCGGTATTTACTTATTGGAAAACGTTCAATATTAGTGATAAAGCTAACATATTTAGTTGTCTTGGTGAAACCCAGGCTCACAAACTCTCAGCAGCTAAATACACA
>OZ010575.1:4982062-4989562 GCA_963932145.1 Acanthosepion lycidas | reverse complement strand
TCCACCCTTATTTGACTTTATAATCTTACCTACGAAGACGCATCTTGAGGAAATGTTAGAAAATTAACGATAAATTTTAAATCTACTATAGTTACCGCTTTTATTTTCTGATGATGTCTTGTATGGACACCCGTATTTATAAAAATAGGCACGTTTATGCACACACACATACACACACACACAAAAATTGTTTTTAAAATATTGGGGGTCTCTCAATTGTACCATGCCTTTCCATTTACGATTTGTAAATATAGTTTTTACTTAATAACATTTATCTGCTAACCTCTACAAATAGAAATCATATTAACATCTCAACTTTTTGCTCGCTTTCAGTAAAATCATTAAAAGCGGACATTTTTTGACACATTTCATAACAAAAGTTAATTCTCAGTTTTACAAATCTTCCAAAAATAAAATGTACTTTTCTGAAAATTTATTTGAGGACTATTAGCTGATTTACAGTATAATTAATCAGATTTGAAACAAATATTCACTTTCAGTTGAAAATCACTCAGAAATGGATTTTTAAAACAAACGGTTGGAGTTATTTATGTGTTTTTCATCGCTTGTCAACTTCTGAATATGTTGATATGTTTATTGTTGTTCTTCAAGACTTTATCTGTTAAAACATAATTTAGACAAATGACGGGTGAGCGCCTTTTTTATATAATTTTTAAGTACTCAGTAATCATAAAAATGTTGAAAAATATAATCTGTAATCAAATTTTAGGAATGTTGACTTTAAATTTACAATAGTTATCACTTTTATTTTCTGATAATGTATGTAATGGTCGACGATAGGGGCATGTTACGTAATGTTGAATTTACACCTTTAAGTGGCGAATCTAGGTGTGTCATCAGTGTTGTTGCTCCCATGTCACTAGAAGTTTTGGGTCTAAATAAACAACAGACTTCTTCGATGGATGACCCGACCGAATATGATCAGTATTCGGCCCGGACCCAGAATAAAATTTGCTACTAGTTCCCCCAGCAAACGGCAACTAATCAAGACTTCACTTCAGCTATTCGATGTTATAAGAGTTCTGCGCGAAGGGTCATAAAATAGACCTAAGAACACACAGGGGTCATTGAAACATCAAAAGATAAGATACCGATAAGTAATTCATCATTTCTCTCGGACCAATCTTAATTGTTTTATGGCCCTTCGCGCAGAACTCTTCATTTCCAGTTCAAGAAAGACATTCGGATTACTAACACAAAAAAGAGAATGTCTCATATCGAGAATATTTAACATCGAAAAACATAAAGGAGAAAAAATTAATTATTTTTAATAATATGTGGAAATCTCCACCTTTTACCTGATGACGATGGCGAGACCAGAAACGTGTGTAGTAAAATTATGGAAAATAAAGCATAATATTAAAAAAAACAAAAACATTATCCCAAAAACGTTTCCTGTATCTCTCTTCTTTTTAATATATATATATATATATATATATATATATATATATATATATATATATATATATATATATATATATATATATATCCAAATGTAATGAGAACGAAAATAATATATAAATTTTAACATTCACAGCATTAATTCAAAAGAGGGCTCAATACAATCTGACCATTGCGTTTTAGTGGTGATGAATTAAAATTTTGTCTTAAAACTTGTTTATTTAATCATTTCTGTCTAAAATATTAAAATTAACTAATAATAATTGCTATCCTTTAAATTGATAAGTTTGAAAGGCAAATAGATAAAAAAATTAAATAAATTAAAAAAAAATTGTTTTTAAATTATTTTAATTTAAATTTGGATTCAAAAGTAAACAATATATATATATATATATATATATATATATATATATATATATATATATATATGTGTGTGTGTGTGTGTGTGCGTGTGTGTGTGTGTGTGTGCGTCTGTGTTGAAAAGTTCTCAGCTTGACAAAAGGAACTTAACAGCATCTGATATTTTTCATTTGATCAGACATAGGGAAATGTTTCTGGCCATAGATATTTTATTACTTACACAATCATACACATATGCACATATGCATATTTAGAGAGAGAGAGAGAGAGAGAGAGAGAGAGAGAGAGAGAGAGAGAGAGAGAGAGAGAGAGAGAGGAGAGAGAGGGAGTGGGGAGATATACGTATATATGCGTGTGAGTAATCTTACTATTTCGTAATAATCAATATGTTTTAAAAGTTTGTTTTTCTCCAGTTTTGTCTAGGATATTAAGACAAACAAGTTTCAAGACGCGACCCATTGATCGTCTAGAATGGTAATAACTAAAATATGTCCATTTCTACACTTTACCCACCTGTCTTTTAGTACTTAACCAACAATTCACTAATATATATATATATATATATATATATATATATATATATATAAATTAATTTTAAATTATTTTAATTTAAGTTTGGATTTAAAAGGAAACATATATATATATATATATATATATATATATATACACATATATATATATATGTGTGTGTGTGTGTATGTATGTATGTATGTATATATATATATATATATATATATATATATATATATATATATATATATATATATATATGTTGAAAGGTTCTCAGTTCGACAAAAGGAACTTAAAAACATCTGATATTTTTCATTTGATCAGACATTGGGAATTGGTTCTTGCCATGAATATTTTTTTACTTACACAATCATACATACTTTTTTGCATCATACACATATGCACATATATATTTAGAGAGAGAAAGAAGGCGGGGAGAGAGAGAGAGAGTGGGGTGAGAGGGTGATGGTGAGATATACGTATATATTTGTGTAAGTAATCTTACTATTTCTGTATAATCAATATGTTTTAAGTTTGTTTTTTCTTCAGTTTTGTCTAGAATATTAGCACACCGACTTTCCCCACCCACTCTGGCTCCAGACGCGATCCATTGATTCTCTCGAATTGTAATAACTGAAATATGTCCATTTCTACCCTTTACCCACCCGTCTTTTAGTCCGTCTCTTCTTACCCAGCCAATAACTCACCCTACCAAAGATAATTCCATCTCTCTAGTTCTTATGCCGAAATCACGAATAGATTGCAAATGTGGAAAACAACTTAAAATTGATAAAAAAAATCTTTGGCTGTAAATACACTCGGTCCGGTCGAGAGATAACCTGTGGCCATTGGTTGTCTGGTCGGTGAATAATACAGGTAGAAATGAAATGAAACGTTCGCTATGGACGACAAATCTTTTCCTGTTTCTTAAACGAACTTGAACAGTACAGAAAATATGGAAAATCTGCAGACAAGCAATGTTTCTATGCTTCCTGTAACAATTAGTGAAGCCCCTCAGTGACTCACAAAAAAAACCCTTTGAGTTATTCAGCTAAAAATAGAACATGTTAAAATCATTTTTTTGTCTTTCCAACTGAGCAATGGTGAGAGGAAAAAGATCATTGAGGTCTTCAGTAATGGTACCAACATTCATACTCTGGCTTCCATCTTCAAAGTTCATTCAAGAACCATCAAGAGAATGGTGAATAAGTTTTAAAAAGAAGGAAGAGTAGAGTGGAAAACTGGATCAGGAGGTTGCAGCAGCAAGAGGTATCATCATTTCAACTAAAGCTAAAGATATCAATTAGAAAAGATCCAAGTCAATCCATAAAATGTTTGGTATGTGACATAAGAGTTTCAGCTGTGACAGTCCAAAGAGCAGTGAAAAAAGACTTGACAATGAAATTATACATGAAACGTGTGAGGCACCTTGTTACTCTAGGACAGAAAGTTAGAAGGTTAGAGAGGGCGAAGATCGTCCTGAATAATTTGAAAAATGACCTTGGAATAATGGAAAATGATCCCGGAATAATATATATATATATATATATATATATATATATATATATATATATATATATGAACTTCATTTCAAACTTTCACGAGTTTCTGATCCTTAGATATGATTAATTAATGATGAACATGTCATTTTCATTTATGATCACGATTCTTCTTTTAAGGTTGGAGAGTAATTATACATTCTTATTGCTCAAAGTAGAGTTCAATAGTGTTATAAAAACCTCGGAGAATTCCAGTAAGATATCTTTAATCATTTCTAAGATACAATGCTTCAAAGTTTAATGTAAGAATTGGACAATTTTGCTGTAACACCCAGTATAAGAAATGAGAAACACCGTATCACCAAAACACTCTGCTGTTGTTGGCTGCTGTGGAAAGCTGTAAACAACGTGTGGCACTACCCTTTTAACCGTTCGGCAATCTAATGGCCGCTGATTTAAAAAAATTCCCACTATTAAGTTCTGGGTTATTCTGGGTTATTCTAAGTTCCTTCCTAAGTAGATCAAGTTTTCCTAACAGTTCAAATAGATTCTTGTGACGTACCTTATCAAATGTTTTCTGTAGTCTATAAAACACAAGTTTGTTTTGTTTATTTAATGGCATATTAACATCTTATGGGTCATTTAATGCCGAAATTTAAGTTTCTTGTGAGCTTTGAAGTACTAAAAATATGATATATGTTTTTTCTGCTTTCACAATTGAATACAAGGTAGATTGTTGTGACCAAGTAAATGGTTAAGTAATAACAACAACCGGGTTTGCAGATATATCGTATATTAAACACCAGATCAAAATAAATTATTAAATAAAAGATCTGAGCTCATCTCAAAATGTAGACATGAAAATAAATTTTAACTACATTACTTAAAAATCGAAAACGGAAAAAATAAAATAAATTAAAAATAAATGAATAAATAAACAAAATGAAAATAAAATAAGCAAAATAAATTAACCCAAACAAATTACCAAATCACACCTGTTAGAATAGCCAAATAGAATTTAAAAAAATCAATGAACCCAAATAAATAAAGTAAATAATAAACAAATTAGCAAACCATTATGACCAAAATATTAGTTAGACTATAAAAATCAAACCAAATATCGGACGAAAAAAAAATATAGCTATAACTGTTATATAACGATAAAAAAATACGACGTTACTTAAAAATCGAAAACCAAAAAGAGAAAATATACAGCATAACAAATAAAGAATAACAAGTAAAATAAATTGACCTAAATTCATCCAAATAAATAAATAGACTAACAAACTGATTCCGATAAACTAACCGTTAGAAAAAACAAATAAAGATAATCAATCCAAATAAATACATGAAGTAAAAAACAAAATAAAAACTGTTCTCACCAAAAAAAAAAAAATAGTTAGAATAAGCTACAACAATCAACCCAAAAATTGAATAAATAGTTTTAATTATCTTCCCAAACCAAAACAAAACTATTAAATAAGTGATATAAACAAATTTTTACTACGTTAATAAAAACACCGATTAAAATAAAAATAATAAATAAATAACTATATAATATAAGAAATAAAGAAAAAAAAAATAAATAAAAACAAACAAAATAATTTCACCCAAATAAATAAATAAACAAATAAACGACTTCCGGTAAAATAACCGCCAAAATAGACTACCCACAATGCACCACTGACCCGTATATATAAATAGTCGAGAAAAATAACAGCACTCGTGGCCTGAAGATTGCATCTAGCATGAAACAGACTGTCACCTCTAAGTGTTGAATTCTATGTTCACTCATATATATATATATATATATATATATATATATATATATATATATATATATATAGATAGATAGATAGATAGATAAAGAGGTGGTAAGGTGGAGTAATGGATAGCTGCTAGGAATCGGAGAGCCGAGTTCGAATTCAAGTGGAATCTATTACATTCACTTACCCTTGGGGAAAGTATGAATCCTCTTCTCCCTTGGGGACCTTGTGCCACGTATTCGGTCCTTCAAAAAGTGTGGATGTTTCTGCACAAAACCTTCACTATAATCAAATCTCATGTGCTGGTGTCGGGCTGTCGGTTCCTAGGAACTGATCTGCTTTATCATACGGCGAATTCGTCGGGGAGCCGAGGAGAATATATATATATATATATATATATATATATATATATATATATATACACAAAATTCAAGTGTCCCCTGGGAGATTGTATCTCCAATGGATTAAATAATATTTATGTTGGTCACACCACAAACTCGCTTTCACGACGCTTGACTCTAACATTTTTAGGCATTTAAAACCACATGCCTGGCCGCGTACACAATTCCGGAAAATCCTATACTTAATCATGAAAACAATAAACAAAAACTAAAAATTCTTGAAGTTATATATAAAATTAATATAATTAATTAATATTATATAAAACAGTTGAAACCTAATCTGAACAAAATAAACTATGAAATCTCCACAAACATTCTTAAATGCCTATAATTGGTAATAGAAGCCATTGGTTTATACCAATGACTTCCCATACTTAATACTTCTCGTTTTCACTCTCGCGTGGTCATGTGCGACGTCACGAGCTGCGGTGCGATTTTCGCTTCCGCGTCTCGTATACACGACATTATCGTTGCTTTGAAGTTTTTCATGCAACAAAAACAGACTATCATTATTGTTTTGGCCGTGTACTGTTTGATATATTGAAATGTAATTGTCATCTTTGATAATGGCTTATGTAAGCCGGAAGCTTAGATTGGATTTAAACATGTATCAATATGGTGATTTCATTTCGTCTTTCAATGATAATGTTATTAAGCTTATCAAACAATATGAAAGGAACTTACTTAAAATAAATAGACAAAACTTGTCTATATTATTTAATGAAACATGCATCAATGAAATGTATATATATATATATATATATATATATATATATATATATATATATATATATATATATGGGAGGTTGTTTGTGTGTGTGTGTGTCTGTGGAGATTCTTTGGACAGCCAGCACCTGCTCAGAGTCTTTGCAAGCAGCGCGTATTGTTGAGACTACAAACCCAGTTACTATGCATCGAATAGCCAGACAGACAGACTGCTTCGTCATTAGCCTCTAAGGAAGAGTATGTGGAGTTGATATTATCAGACATTATCTTCAAGCGGAGGAGTTTTAAAAAAATAATGAATATCTCGTTACGTTCTATCTTCTCTTCCGACTGCCAGTTCGAAGACACTCCTTCACAGAAAACTTGCACAGAAAGAAAAAAAAAAAAGAAAGATCGGAAACAGTTTTCAAAACCGATGTTTTATATTGCTGCTGCGAGTCAAGCGAAACTAATATCAAAAACTGATGAATTGAGTGATAGGTAAAATTTATTTTACGTTCGATAAGTGTGTCGATAAAACGCCATCAAGAGATCTTACCATGTGAAAAAAAATGGCTGTCCATTTAAGGCTATTTCTTAAATAGCAGTGAGTGTGTATGAATAAAATTGGGATATGAAGCTGACGGAATAGAGAATACATAAGACAATTTCGAAAATTTCTATTTTGACATTTTTCGCCGAAGAATCGGTATGATCAGAAGAAAAAAATAATTTTGACAAAATTTGAAATGGCGAAACAATATGTCATACAAGTAAAGCATATGAACAGTTGATGTTTAGTTGAAAATGTAGTGTTACCGAAATTTGATGAGAAAT
>OZ010575.1:4954562-4977062 GCA_963932145.1 Acanthosepion lycidas | reverse complement strand
TATATATACATGTAAATTTCTCAGAATTAACCTGTATAAAGGAAAAAAGAAAAGACAATAGGAAAATTGTAGTTTTAGTTGAAGCAACATGGACAAAAAGCGTCGGCTAAAACTAAAACTTTTCTTATTGTCTTTTTTCTTTTACACACACACACACACACACACACACACACACACACATATATATATATATATATATATATATATATATATATATATATATATATATATATATATATATATGTGTGTGTGTGTGTAATTTACATATAATTTTTCTTTTCGACCAACATGGAATTCCATGCATTTCACCAAATTGATTATTGATTATTTGATCAGGGCTTGAAAAGTTCATCGAACTGAGGACATTTTATATATATATATATATATATATATATATATATATATATATATATATATATATATATTGAGGAGGTGTTATATCAGAGTAATATTGAATAAAGAAATGAAAAAATGTAACAATAACCCTGTGTGACATATTCTGTTCTGAAAATGATCCTTGTTTACTGCGTCGCATTTGCAGCGTGGAAACGGGTATTTTATGCGGCATATGAAGAGCTCAACTTAATTCTTTCATTCTTTTCCTCGCCATTGGATCATTCAAATGTTATAGTACAGATTATCTCGGCTCATAATGTTCATAAGGAATTTAATTTTTATTTGTTCGTAGATTCCGTTCACTTGGAGGTGTTGAGCCATTACCTGACTCAAGAGATGACACACTTCGTTTTCTAATTTCGCAAGAAATCTACTTTGACTCACCAATGCTGATCATATCCTACAATGAAAGCAAGAAAAGAATGAGAAGTATTTATGCGACTGAGATAGATAACAAGAGGCTAATATAAAAAGATAAATAGATATGAATAGACTGAGAAAAATATAGATAGATATGTATAAAATGAGAAAGATAGATAAGTATTAGGTTGGAGCAAAAATAATGACGTAATAATGTCGTTTTTTGACGTATTTTTAACGTCAAAAACGACATTATTACGTCATTATTTTTGCACCAACCTAATAGATAACAGATAGATATGAATAGACTGAGATAGATAGATAGATAGATAGATAAATAGATAGATAGATAACTGGTTGTGATAGAGACAGAATGAGAGATAGATGGATGTGTATATATATATATATATATATATATATATATATATATATAATTATTTATTTAAAAAAAAAATTTATAACATAAATATGTTATAAAATCACTACAAAAATAGCCATTTTGTTTCAACACCCTCGGTGTCTTATCAAGTGATGACGTTGAATGTAAACATTCAACGTCATCACTTGATAAGACACCGAGGGTGTTGAAACAAAATGGCTATTTTTGTAGTGATTTTATAACATATTTATGTTATAAATCTTTTTAAAAAAAAAATAATTATATCTGCTCTACTTTGTATTGAGCACTCTTTTAAGAATAGTAATTGTTGGTTATTAAAATTCATTCCATATATACCAATCATATACTTGTATATATATCTATCTATATATATATATATATATATATATAGAGAGAGAGAGAGAGAGAGAGAGAGAGATGAATAGACTGATAGATAGATAGATAGATAGATAGATAGATAGATATGAACAGACTGTGATAGATAGATAGATTGATTGTCAGGTAGGTAGGTAGGTATCCATGCTAATTGAATTCGATAAAGAAAGAAATCGAAAATTGCAATTTGCTCCTCCCTCCTCCTCCCCGTATTAAACGTGGTCTCGCCATAATGGCGCCGAGGCTCACGACGTCTTCCAAAAGATTGACAATCGCAAAAAGTAAACTAAAAGAAAAGGTTCTTACGTGCCTGGGAGAGAAAAGACGCGTCCCGTTGACGAGTGAATGACGAGGGAATTGTGTTCACATATCGTCTGCCTGAGACGCACGTTTCTCTCATGGGAGGCTTCTTCCTCTCTCGTGCGCAGACGACCGACTTTTGGGTGATTACACGCAGCTGTCATTGTGAAATGCCGCGGGGTTCCTTCCACTCGACATTCGATCCCTATTACATTTTGGGATGCTTGAATATCGATAGTCTACTTAGCTAGTTGCTTTTCGAAAGTACAAATTGGCCCCAGAATCACTACGAGTCGCTTCGCCATTTTTTTTCTTCAAATTTTATGATATGTTAATTCATCTCTTATTTACATACGTAGAAAATTTATCCCACCTTTCATGGCTCTCCACAACTTCCTATCCTTTGCAGCTCTTGGTAAATCTTCTCTGTTATCTCTCCTAAACCTTGTTGCGTCATTCATTTACTCAAATTCACTGAGTATGTTATATGTTCCTATTATCTCTCTCTCTCTCTTGCCTGCAATCTGTCCTGTGAGTATTAGATTTTCCCAGCCATCTTTCCTCATTATGTGCTGGAGAAACCGCAACAGAATCTTCCTGATATTATGAAGTTTCTTTTTCGTTTATTGCATCCTTCTATAAAACAACATTTCTGTTGATTCTTGCCTTTTCTTCAACGTTGTCATTTTAATACAAACGTAGAAAAATATATCTTCCCTTCACAAAACTCTGAAAATGTCGTAGCTGTAAAGGTCTGAACTGGTGGAACTAAAGAATGGAGCTCATCTGAACATTTGCCATGGATATAGCAATTGAGCAGCAAAAGGCTTGCAATGTTGCATCTATGGGAAAAAGGCTGCAGATTGGAGAATATGGCTTCCCTCACAAGACTGTGTAAATGTCCTAGCTGTAAAGGTCTGAACTGGTGGAACTAAAGAATGGAGCTCATCTGAACATTTGCCATGGAAATAGCAATAGAGTAGCAAAAGGTTTGCAATGTTGCATCTATGGGAAAGAGGCTGCAGACTGGTGAATATGACTTCCCTAACAAGACTGTGTAAATGTCCTAGCTGTAAAGGTCTGAACTAAAATATGGAGCTCATCTGAACATTTGCCATGGAAACAGTGTCATTGCATTCATGGGGAAGTGGCTGAATAAGTATTCGCCTAAAAAAACGATTTTGAACTCAGTCAAGACTGAAAAGAGAAGTATTGAGCCGTCCCATTTTGGATCTAATCTGTCTCTTGTCAAAATGCCGGAACGAGTCAGCGACTTTCTCGTGCAATATAGTGAGACGACCATTTTTCCCACCTTCTTTAGCCATGGGTCGTATGCATGGGTTCCACTTGAGCGAATCGAGTCCCAATAGACACTCAGAGCTTTGAACCACATTACGTGTTGAAATGTTCATTGTGACTGGGAAAAAAGTCATTGTTTAATCCCTGATGATGAAGCGATATTAACTAGCGCTTTTTATTTATTGAACTTTGGAAAAAAAAATTGCCTCACCGAAGTCTTAGAATTTGTTTCGAAGAAAGAACAGCTGAAGGCTTCGATTATCTTGAATTTGTGATATATTTCTTAGAAGCAAAGAGAATATCTGAGATTATGTCTGGAATTTCTTCATCCTCGGAACGGTCCCAAAACTGAAAGAGGCAAAAATTCCTTTCATTTTATTTTATTTTTTTTTTTGCTATAATTAGCGCCCATAAACCGCGCTGAGGGACGTAAAAGCCTTCCCTCTGGAAACAACTCCCCTGTTTCTTTCGGAAAGTTTGTATTTTTTATTAATCATTTCACCCCAAGCAAGGCAATAAAGCCTCTAAGACGTTAAGCGTTACATTATTAAGGAGAAAGGGACTATATAAGAACAGGGTTCAAAGAGACGGCAGATAACGATTGACATTTCATTTAAATGTTGAAAGATCAAAGTTGGTTGGGAAGTAAGAACCCAAAAGAAAATTGCACAAGCGAGAAGTTTGTATAGAACTTACGGTTGCATCAAGCCGTTTCAATTGTAAAATAATCCGACCTAACCACCAATCAAGTACTGCTCTTTAATTCGTAAAGCCGGTGGAAAGAAAGGAAAAGACCATCAAAACAATTACTATGAAAATATTTATAGAAAAGGCCCAGGGAAGCCACGTTAAGGCGATGGGTAAGGGACTGAAGCCGAGATGCCTAGTTATGACCAATAATATTGAAGATTCTTCTTTGTATTTTATCTAGAATTTCTAAATATACAACAAGATCACCAAACTATATGTGAGAGCAATATTCTAAGCATGGAAAAATGGTAGAATTATAAATGCTTAAGATAGATTCTGGCAAAAAAAAAAAAAAAAAAAAAAATTCTAGCACGACACATTGAACCCATTTTCTTAGTAGCAGACTTAACAATTGGTTCAATATAATCTTTCCATTCCTTTCAGTGGAAAATATTAGTTCGAAAAGGCGCAATAAGTCACTCTCCCGGAGGTTAGCATCAGCCATGCTGGCGGAAGGCAAAATTTATTCTCTAACATGATTAAAACAGAACAGCTTCTTTTTGGAGGCGTACAAAATTAACAAGCCACTTCTTGCCCCAGATAACAACGAATTTTAGACCATTTTAGAGATCAGTTAATTTCAATATGTACCAGTTTCTCCAAGCTAATTATAGCAAAAATAAATAAATAAATAAAGGAATTTTTGTCTCTTTCAGTTTTGGGACCGTTCCGAGGTTAAAGAAATTCCAGAGATTGTCTTAGATATTCTTTTTGCGTCTAAGAAATATAGGTTGATGCAGCTGCGAATTAAGCAAGATATCATTTGAAATCTGATGGCGGTCTGCCAACAGCCATATCTAGTTGTCCATTATTTGACGGCATGATGGTGTTGGGGGTGGCGGTCTAACCTCGGGCGAATCATAGATGGGATCACCTAGTTAAACCTTTTTGCGATGTACAGATAGTTGTTGTGCCAAAGAAAAAAAAAAAAAGACAAGGTTTTATACAGATAACAACAATTTTATGAACAGACTGTCAACTGATAGCTTGACTCGTACTAACTATCCAATCAACAAACTATTTATATGTAGGTATTTACTAAGCGTGGGATAGTCAGGTACACAAGGTTAAGTGTTGGACCCCTAGTGAGGATTGACTTAATGCTGTAGTTATGATCAATGAAACAGGCTTGCTAACTACTGTGTAACATATTTATATTTATTGATTACCTGCTGGCGAGGCTTAGAGTACGCTGACTCCAACCCCTGTAGTCGGGTAGGGGTAATAACATCCAAAGTGGCCATTATCCAGGTGGATACTTGAAGACTTAACCATTTCTATTTTAGTGTAAACCGGACCTATGTCTATTCATTGGGCTCTAGTGTAAACCGGACCTTTTTCTATGTTGCAACCTAGGGAAGGTTACTGAACAGAATAATCAAACGAAGGTTGGTAATGAACGATAATACTTAGGACAAGAACAACAAATATAAGATTCGCCAGCGGGGCGTAGAAGAAGTAATCAGCTGCTAGAAGTGAGTCAAGTGAATTCCACAATTAATCTCTAACTGCAGGATATCCACCAACCACCCCACGCGGTTAGATGTGGCACAAGGCCGAATTTAATGTGGGTTATCCGAGCCCGTTGGCTCGGCCAAAAATTCCACGTAAACCCCGTATAAAACGGAGTCAGATAGCTGTTTCACGAGATGAGACTCTGCCCTTCGACATAGTCTTGTCTGGGATCCTCTCTGCGCGGGGACAGAGAGTTTCACCGGCACAGCTGGAGACGGATCTCTGACTGCAGGATATCTACCAACTGCTCCAAGGGGTCAGATGTGGCACAAGGCCGAATTTAATGTGGGGTATCCGAGACTGTAGGCTTGGTCAAAAATTCCCTGTAAACCCCGTATAAAACGGAGTCAGGTAGCTGTTTTCCGAGACGAGACTCTGCCCTTCGACATAGCCTCACCTGGGGATCCTCTCTGCCCGGAGGCCGTGTTTGACCAGCACAACTGGAGATAAACCTCCAACTGCAGACCAATATACAGTACTTACTACTTACTATATATATATATATATGAATGAAACACACAAACACACACATATATAGAGAGATACTCAATCACCCTATACATATATATATATATATATATATATATATATATATATATATATATATATATATACAGAGTGACTGAGTCTATCTATCTATATGATGGACTCTCCCGTCTAACTATAATTTTTACAAGACGGGAGAGTCCATCATACATAAAATAGGGAGTTACTTTTCAATCACCGCTTTCTGGAGGTTCTGTGGATGGAGAAGTTATTTGTCTTTCCGATGAACTTGTGTCGTATCTGCTTGAATCATGGAACAAAGAGTGTCTCATCATCCCAATCAACCAGTCTAAACCGCGTGGCCTAATTTCAACCCCCACAATCTCTTTCAATCCCCATCCCCATATCCTATCAACTGCAGCTACAATCCTTACCTACCTCCACCTCTGGCAGAAGTCTCTCTCTTTATACGTACCGAGCAGATCTGTTTCATGCGCCCAGTGAAAAGGCCTTTCCGAGAGGCACGATCTTGCTTCATGATACCACAAAATTCACCCGATCTTTATTAGATCTATGATGGACTCTCCCGTCTTATATATGGATGATTATGTATGTAAAAATTATAGTTAGGCGGGAGAGTCCATGATTCGTGGTTTTTGTACACTTGTAAAAAGAGCATTTTTTCGACGCGGTCGACGCGCAGGTAGGTCACACTATAATCTAGGGAGTTACATGAACCTTTCCTAACGTAAATATAAGTAACATTAGTTAAACATTTTCAAATATTCACCTTTATTTCAACATTTTCCTGACATATATTAACCGTTATCACAAAATGCACAAAAAGTTTATCGTGCCACTATGACTCTGATCCCTGAATAATACTGTGTTTGAATTTCATAGTTGTGTTGTCATATCCTGCTATGGCAACAGAAAACACGTTTGATTGAAATTAACAATAAGGATTGAGAGGCTTTGAAAAAGAATGCAGTGGAAAGGAAAGTAATATTAATAATGCAGAGGGCTAAAGGTTAAGCAACGTCGAGATGGGTGACTGCTTGGGAATATCTATAATGCAGAGTGCTAAAGGTTAAGACACAAGTAAAGATTGTATTCATTTAGCTATAGTTATTATACTTCATCAGGATTGAAACCCAAAAATTCTTCTTCGTTATCGTCACTGTCAAACTTTTTTTTCATTTGTATTTAATAACAAACAGTAAAAAATGTTTCGAATTTACAGAAATACGTATATACATACATAGACAATATAACCTCCTGAAGATGGTCTCAGATGAGATTGAAAGTACTTGGGAAAATAAAAACTAAATACCGAGGCCTGTTCTGAGTAAACCCTGCTCTTTTAAAATGCTGGATGATCTTAGCCACTGTGCTGCAGCTAAGTTTCAGGGTGTTGGCAATCTTCTTGTAGCGTTGGCCATCTTTATGTAGTGCAACAATACGTTTTTTAAGATCCTCAGAGAGTTCTTTGCCATGTGGTGCCATGTTGGAACTTTCAGTGGCCGGTAAGAGAGAGTGTTAGAGCTGCACTACAAATTTGAATACACCTGCTCCCCATGAACACATGGGCATAGTTACACTAATGAGTCACATGAAATTTTGGAGGGAAACTGAAAAGCAGTACTCAATTTAGACATTTAGGGGTGTAGTTTCTTAGGGGTGTACTCACTTTTTAGGGGTGTAGTTTCTTAGGGGTGTACTCACTTTTGTTGCCAGGGATTTAGCTTTTAATGGCTATATTTTGAGTTATTTTGAGGGGGAAAGAAATTAACTCTGTTATATATACTGCAGACAGACTACCTTTTATTGTGTCAAAAGGTAATTTTTTCAGTGCTGTCCCATAAAGAGATATACTTAAATATTTGAAGAAATGTGAGGGGTGTACTCACTTTTGTGATACACTATATATATATATATATATATATATATATATATATATATATATATATATATATGAAGTCCACACTCAGAGGCGACTGGCTGTTTCATGTAACAGCCTGTCGCCTCTGAGTGTTGACTTCAATGTCTACTTTTATATTTCTATTTACATACGCTCTATCTCTGATATTGAGCACTTTATCCCATAAATAGCACACCATATTTCTCCAGTGTGGACATAAAAATCAAACCTACTTGATAATTTTCCACATGGTCAACCCTAGTATCTAATGCATTTATTTAAAGCAGATGTTAGTCAAATGGAGGCTAACGTTGATTTTTTTTCACTATTTACATCATTCGGACTATTGTCCTCATCTCTGTCACCATGCTTATCACAACGTTTCGAACGTCGTACGCTCCGGCCTTCTTCAGGTGGTGGGAATGTCGAACTGAACCCTTTATTTTACTCACTGGGGTAGACTGTTCTAGTTCCACGTGCCATGTCCAATGGATGTCAGTTATCTCCTGTTAATTCCCCTTTGAAAGTTCTCCACCGCTTTAATCGGGTAAGGACACATGGCGCAGTGGATAAAGGCGTTAGTTAGATCCAGTGATAGGACTCAAATAGTGTGAGTTCAATACCTGGTTAAGGCAGTAGAGAACTTGGAGAAGGGAATTAACAGGAGATAACTGGCATCCATTAGACATCACGAAGTTCAAACAGAAGATATGCTGCTGACATTTTTTATGTTTATACGTTCTTTTTATAGATCCAAATATTTAAGTAAATGCTCTGTTTATAATAAACAGTATTAAACAACATTTACCGGCCTGAATGCCCGAGAAATTGTCATAGAAAATATTCGACCTCGGACTGAAATATTTGTATCTATAAAAAGGAATTTATAAACATGAAAATGTCTTAAAAGTACTAAAGTATATATACTATATATTACTATAGAAAATATATTGTAGAACAGGGACATTGACCTTGAATTGTATAAAAATATGGATGCTATTGGCACATTGAATGATTTTAAAGTCCTAAGTCTACACATAGTTAGCAAAATGTTGCCGACCCCTGATGTAGATAAACTCTTCGAAAATACCAGAATATGGACTCTGGACAGTTTAACCGCAACTTCGAGCACAATAATCAACACTTTGTTCAACATTGGAAAAATATAATAAAACATTAGATATTGTTTGGATGCATACAGGTTCATATATATATATATATATATATATATATATATATATTGTGTATTTAGCCAGCAATCCTTCATTTATACATGTTTCATTAAGAGACAAGATACTACGATTAAGCTTTTTATTTCAATTTTCTTGTGTTCGAACAAATGTATTCTCTTTGGACCCAGAGTTTGTAGAAACTGTCCAAATGTTTTATATTTCCGAGCGCTTTCGCTATACTTTTAGCCATTATCAAGGATGATTTTATTTTTGCTTTTTAATTGTATGTGTGGGTTGTGTTTGTTTTTAGAGTTATAGGGATGTTTTATTTTCCAAACACGGTCAGCACATTGTGGCCGTGTTCATAGTTAATATTGTTGGCTTTTTCTTTTTAATTATTAAGGCTTCGATTATTTTTAATCTTTTTTTATATGTGGAAGAGGTTATTATGCTTGTATTTTCAACTAGTATGTTTCGAATGGAGTCTGGTAAGTTTGTGTGTGTGTGTGTGTGTGTTTAAATGGGTTCTAATGGAGCTGTGATCAGATAGGTGTAACATAAAATGTCTGGATAGGCATGTAGTTGTGTGACCAATGTAATTATTTATGAATTGGGTTTGATCAGGAACACAGTTCCATAAGGGGAATTTGGACTCATAGATAATATTCGTTCGTTGTAATTTTGACTTTGCTGGTGTGTTGTAATTTTTGAGGATAAGGTTAGCTATTTTAAACATTTTGTAGTAGATAATTAATTTGTTTTTATTTTGTTCGGGTCAATTGGGGTAGTGTATTTCATTATAATATTTCGAAGTGAAGATTCAAGTTGTTTGTAGTTAATATGCATTTGGGTTTTGTAGAAAATATTTGTGTCAATTTTTATCGTTGTTATTTACTTTGAGGAGCAAGAGTCTAAAATTGACGGCAATCTGGATTTATTGTATCGAGTTCACGGGAATCTTGCAAAGCGCATCAACATTTGCATCACAAATAATCGAAATCATTTTGAAGATATTATTTGTTAATATTCCAATTCAATAAAATTCTTAAAATCTCTTGAAAATATGCATTTTTGCCTACATGTCTACATACCACACACACACACACACACACACACACATATATATATATATATATTCAAACAGGTTTGGTTAAATAATTTAAACATATCCTGTCGATTTATTTTGGTTGTGATCATCTTAAGTTCACGGATTAATTTTTTGGTAGCCTTAGAAAATTGATTAAAAAATATACCAAAATTTTCTTTCAAATAGTTTTTATTTTCCCAAGTACTTTCAATCTCATCTGAGACCATCTTCAGGAGGTTATATTGTCTATGTATGTATATACGTATTTCTGTAAATTCGAAACATTTTTTACTGTTCGTTATTAAATACAAATGAAAAAAAAGTTTGACAGTGACGATAACGAAGAAGAATTTTTGGGTTTCAATCCTGATGAAGTATAATAACTATAGCTAAATGAATACAATCTTTACTTGTGTTTTAACCTTTGGCACTCTGCATTATAGATATTCCCAAGCAGTCACCCATCTCGACGTTGCTTAACCTTTAGCCCTCTGCATTATTAATATTACTTTCCTTTCCACTGCATTCTTTTTCAAAGCCTCTCAATCCTTATTGTTAATTTCAATCAAACGTGTTTTCTGTTGCCATAGCAGGATATGACAACACAACTATGAAATTCAAACACAGTATTATTCAGGGATCAGAGTCATAGTGGCACGATAAACTTTTTGTGCATTTTGTGATAACGGTTAATATATGTCAGGAAAATGTTGAAATAAAGGTGAATATTTGAAAATGTTTAACTAATGTTACTTATATTTACGTTAGGAAAGGTTCATGTAACTCCCTAGATTATAGTGTGACCTACCTGCGCGTCGACCGCAAATAACCATTTTGACAACCCCAAACTAAAGTTGCGACCTGTCGACGCATCTGTGAGGAAATAGGAATTAATGTAAAAAACCTTTAAAAATGTTTACCATATATAGTCACGTATCGTGCGACTTATTTTGAAGCTAGTTTTAAGAGGGTCACATCATACACGAGATACAGAATTAGCGTATGCACCTGATGGCCCTGGCTAAGCCGTTTGGCCAAACTACACATTCATTTAGTGTAATCAAAAAAGTACACCTGTATTTAAAATAAACCTGATTTTGATAAAACTGATATTTTACTTAACTGTATCCAATAATAATGCATGTAATATTCACATCTTAGTATCGTATTATAAAATATAAACATGGCGAATATGCATCTTTTCCATTGTTTACATTTATAAGATGTTTAGCTGTTTCTCGTTCCCTTGTTTATGGCCATACGCGTTTTTCGGAGTTATCTCCTCCTTAATTCCCAAATTCTTCACTAGGGGTCATTCTCCCAATACTATAAATACTGGGAAACTTCTTGCCTCTTTCTCTTCTTTCTTCATTTCACCGAACACCACTACTATGTGAGCTCTCACAAAAGACAATGTTTCCCATTTCTGGGAAGACGCTATGAACATTACAAGCATACACGTACCTACGAACATTCACCAAAATACGAACATTCACCAAAGAACAAACAGAAATGTTCACACACACACACACACACACACACAATGTTAACTGTCTATGTACTTTGTAAATTGTTGTTAATACATATATTTGTTTATATATATATCGGTCTTATTTGTCTTCTTTCATCTTCAGTTGGACTTAACTTGAGTCCGACCATTTTCTTGTAGTTGTACCTTTTAATATTCTACCAGGAGTTACACACCTATTTCTAATACAACAACACATAAATACACAAACGGTCTTCTACACGTTTACGCAACGGGTATAGCGTTACTAACGATACTTTTATCATTCTCTTTTACTTTTTGAACTTATTTAACTAGAAGATGAGATACAGAGATAGAGGAAAAGAGGTTAGTCTATATTGTAATTTGGTTTCTCATAAAAGGAACTCGCATGATACACGAAATACCTGATAAAATCATTTTTATAAATGAAAATTTGGGGGTCACGCAATAAGCCAGAACGCGCGTTACACAAGTAACGATGCATTTATTTACGCATACATTTTGGATAGGACAAATATTTCAATTTGGTTTGTTTTTCCGCCATTTTACACTTGTTTGTAAATATTCCTAGAATGAAACTAAAATATTAAGCAACATGGTTACGTCAATGAGGACGTGATGAATTTATGGCGGAAAAGCTATTCGTTATCGTAAATAAAGAACCGTTTTAATACATACTTTACAAAAAATAATGCATTATTCTGATATAAATATTATCTTGTGAGGACGCTAGCAGATTTCGAATGTCTGTGGATCGTAATAAACACAACGAAGACTTCAGTAGAAAATGAATCACTAATATTTATTGACACACGTGCACTACGGTGCAAAAGTTTGTGAACCACTCCCAGAATTAGGATAGGATCAACTTGACAGAAGAGTGAAACCTTTCCCTCAACAAAAAAAAAAAAAAAAAAAAAAAATTGAAAAAAGACCTCTTAGAGTCATTGAAAAAAGAATGGAATCAATTATCAAACTTATACTTTGAGAAACTTATTCTATGAATGCCAAAAATTTGTGCTGCGGTAATCAATGCTAAAGGAGGATATTTTGACGAGAGCAAAATTTATTCATAAAATGCTTTTTTTCTTTTCATCATAATAAAATTTCTAATAAAAAAAAATCATGCCTCACTTTTTTTTAACCTAATAACTACGTTGGGGGCCAATTTAAAAAATATTGCGTCATCCGTGATCGCATCAGATTTTTATCACGCCCAGACACTATTATTTCGACTTTCGATTAGTTTTCCTACGGCCATCTGCGATGGATGTTACTTTAAGGAAGCATGCGAAAATTGTAACACTGTACAAGCCTTACCAGTGAGCAAATCATGTACTATAGACCGAAAACTCTCCTGATTTAAATCCAATCGAGAATCTGTGGTCAATCTGCAAGAGACGACTTCGTGGAATGGACATATGAAGTGCTAACATGTACACTGGGTCACGTTTCATTGGAAAAATATGAAAAAAAAAGTAAATAATAACGGAATTATTTGTTTTGCTTCAATTGATTTACACAAGGGTTTATTGCTAATAAAACAAAAAATAATTTGTAAATACCATGTCAGAGTTTAAACGGAGACATTAGACGTATAGAGTTGAAGTAGACTTTAGAAGGCACCAGAAACTCAATACTAAACAGCAAACCTCTGCTCCTGTTCAAAAAGTCGGGGAGGTGCGTGAACCGAGCGATAGGCGAACCTATCTGCTATAATCAGAGAGAGACAGTAAAAACGTCTGAGACTTATAATGCAGAAAGAGGCCCTGGAGAAATACGATCTTTTGAAGGTGAGAGGGAAACACAGTGACACACGTAGGGAACTTGTGGAGAACCATAATCGCAAAATTTCTGGAAGGAATTGACGGATAAGAGAAGGAGGCAGCAATTTCTGACGATGTTAAGATCTTAAAACAGAAGAGGCGAAGCATATGAAGAGAAGGTTTTTATCCTGTCGATATAGTTACCGGATTGGTTGGTTGAAGGGTAACTGAGTAGGCAGGAGCGTTGCGCGTAGTGTTATACGGGGGTTGCTGGGGCTGTCCGGGGAACGGGGAGAAAACCCTCGTGATAGGAGTCCAGATTACAGAGACTGATGGGGCTTAGGTGGGTGTCGGATATTTCGACAAGTAGGGCATACAAAGCGTGTAATGTAAACCCTTCCTCTAGCTTGCCGTTTTATTTTTTTTCAATTTTTCCTTTTCCTCTATTTTTTTTTTATCTCTCCTCGCTTTCCTTCTACCTGAACTGACCCCCTTTTTTATTTACTCATCTCGTTTTGCTACCTCAGTATATTTGCACATCCTCCCACAGTGAGGAGATCTGGCACAAGGCCTTTTTTTTCTAATATGGGGAACTGCTCAGATTGATGCGTGATTGGCGACAGAGTTCCACTAGTATATTGTTACAAGCGTCACACAGCCTAATGACTTTGTTGGCTATAGTAATCGTAATATTAGCCGTTTCTTTATAAGGAAACATTCGGCATTCATTGACCGAGCAGCCAGACAGTGAACTCTGAAATGGTATTTAATAATGTTGTAACCTAGAAAAAGTATACTGAATGAGAAATAACCAAAATGGAGGTTGGAAATGAAATGGTAATCTTTATAACATCAACAAAATACAATACTCGCCAGCGGTGTGAAGTAGGTAAACCACTGCTAGTGGTGGACTACTTAGACAGCATATTACCCCCTCCCCCAAACTTACAATAGTGTCCAAAGGATTTATACCATTAGTGCACATAGGTACGGTATATAACACTCTTTCTTTCTTTCTTTCTTTCTTTCTTTCTTTCTTTTAATTCTTTTTTCTTTCTTTCTTTCTTTCTTTTAATCCTTCTTTCTTTCTTTCTTTCTTTTAATCCTTCTTTCTTTCTTTTAATCCTACTTTATTTTTTCATTCTTTCTTTCTTTTAATCTTTCCTTCTTTCTTTCTTTCTTTCTTTCTTTCTTTTAATCTTACTTTCTTTCTTTCTTTCTTTTAATCCTACTTTCATTCTTTCTTTCTTTCTTTCTTTCTTTTAATCTTACTTTCATTCTTTCTTTCTTTCTTTCTTCCTTTATTTATTTAATCTTTCCTTCTTTCTTTCTTTAAATCCTACTTTCATTCATTCTTTCTTTCTTTCTTTCTTTCTTTCTTTCTTTCTTTTGATCCTACTTTCTTTCTTTCTTTCTTTCTTTCTTTTAATCCTACTTTCATTCATTCATTCTTTCTTTCTTTCTTTCTTTTAATCCTACTTACTCGGTTGAAGTATTTCTCTTTATTTTTCAGGAAAATAGCTTTCGCAAGTCCAGTAGATCTTATTGGTCTTTCCATTACTGATGGGAGTTTCCTTTCTAACTTTTTGTTTAAAGTTGTGTGGAATACCAGCATTCTGATTATGCCACTATTTTCTCTTCACGTTACATGTGCTATCCATTTTAGTTGTTGCGGCTGTTGAAAGTCCTCAACTGATGTGGTTGCTGTTATTTGCTACAATTTCTTTTTAATCAATTCATCGCCAAAAGGCGATAACGTCACTAAGTCGCACTGGGATATTGGGAGTAAAAGAGAATGAAAAGAATCGAAAATCCAATCCTAAACAAGAAAAAAGTGATAAAACTGTTCAAAAGAGCAAAGAGGAGTGTGAACCGGGCTATAGGCGTACCAAACCTTCCACAAGATTCGAAAAATGATGGTCCTCGGGAAGACATACAAATTTCATACGCTCGAAGCTACTTTTCATTGACCTTGGAAAGCAGTCATATAGAAATAACAGTTCGATATGCACTGGGTGCCCTCTACTTTCGGCCTTGTGTCACATCCAACCTACGCTTGTAAAATCACTATATACGGGTTTGGCGCCATGACATGTTCATGTGAAAATCTTAATCTGATGGGGCGATTTAGGAACTTGACTCGAGATTTAACTCTTTGAACTCCGTTTTACCGGGGGTTGAGAAAAATACCCAGCCACCGGTTGAACGGTGGTAGAAAAAAATGACTTTATCCCCAGTCAACGGTTGAACGGTGGGTAAACACTTGTAACTATTTTTATATCTACCGTGAAACATTACATATCAATTCTTTGTGAATTTTGACACAGGAGCTCAGGCAGAAGAAGGCTTAAAATTGGTCAGAAACGCAAGGCTTAATGGGTTAAGTTAATGTTTTGTTTCTGTATTAATTTGCAACGGGGAGGTGCTGCCATGGAGATAGATCTTCGGCTCTATTTCTATATTTTTTTTTTACTAAAATTCCCCAAATACAAGGCTCGCGACCCGCTCAAGGTAGAGAATTACTAAATGTGGTGTGTGGTATGAATGAAAAAATCCATAATATTAGGTTTGTGCAAAAATAATGTCGTTTTTTGACGTTCAACTTCAAAAGAAAAACATTATTTTTGCACTAACCTAATAATAACAGAAGATTATGACCATATGGCCTTTGCCTTAGAGAGGCTAAGGCTGTAGTGTTCAGGAAAGCACCCCCGTGGGAGTTTGTTCCATAAAGTAGCAGTCCTTGGGAAAAAGCTGCCTGAGTGGAATTTTCTCCTTAAAATTGGAATACGGGGGAAATGAAAGTGATTCGACTCCTTGGATCAAGTATGGCTAGTTACTCAATTGAGTTTTCGGTATTTGATGTGACCAGACAGATATTTTTTCTCCATTGAGTTGTTTGAACTAGACCAGAGGAGAGATCAACTGTCATCATGACTTTTAGACTTGCGCTTATATACTGTTGTATCATTGGATATATTATTTATTCGGGCATTTGTGTGTCTATCCCGTCAACCATCACGGTCCTGCGTCAAGGTCGGAAGGTCATTAGGATTTCATTCTGTGTCATAACTTAGCTGGTTAATGTAGGTGATTGCTGGTCAACCAACCCGTCTTGTGCCATGGCTATGTGCCCAGAGCAGTAGATCACTCAAAGTTTTTGCTTTTAAACGGTAGTCAAGTAACCCGCTTTCCGGAGGGACTGCATTACCGATTAGGCTAAGGAAACCATCTGGTAACAATCAATAACTATCCATAACCATTCTTTCTTTAATTTAAATTACTGCTAACGTTAGACTATTCTGGCTTCATCCGAAATGCAGCTGACATGAAAAAAAAACAAAAAACAAAAAAAAAAAACATGTTTTCAACGATATTGATTTCGAGTTTGAGTCCAGCCTTATTCAGCTTACGAACTACCTTATAACGTTTGTGGAATGGCAAAGTAGGAGTTGTGATGAAAAAAAGTGAAAATAAAATCATAGAAATATAAATACAATGAATGATCATAAAGTTTTATTTAAGAAATGCAAGTAACTATTACCATTTATATATTATTATTATTATTATTATTATTATTATTATTATTATTATTATTATCCGATAGAGAGAGTTCGGACATTCCAGAGTCTATCACACCAACCATCACAATCCTACATCATGTTCGGAAGGTTTTTAGGGTCGCATTCTGTGTCATAACATGGCTGGTCAATTTAGGTGATTGCTGGTCAACCAACCCGTTTTGCTCGATGGCTAGTTGTCCAGAGCGGCATATCATTCACAAGTTTTTGTTTTGCTCGTCAGCAGTGCTCTGCAAATCACATCTTGTGTTCAGGTCAGATTGTAGAAATATCAGGGATGGGTCCGTAGAGCTGTGATTTAGTTGGGTGTTATCGCAAAGAAATATTAAATATATATCACAGCGTCCGAGTGTAAGTTCTATCAAGCTTAGACTCAAAGATTTTAGTCTAAGTCCAAGCAGTGACTCTACAGTAGCGTGAAAGTATCTACTCTTGAGGTTGCCTGGTAGATAATTGGTGAAAATACCAGAGAAATATGATAGAATAAAAAGACTATTAAAAATTTAATAATGTTCATGTCAACTTGAGATTATCACTTCTAGATGCCAAAGCGAATGATTCTAAGATAATCACTTTGGGATCCTATTATATTGACTGGCTTGCTATATTTGTATATACAATGCCACCATCATCACGGTCGGAAGGTCATTAGGGTCGCATTCTGTGTCATAACATAACTGGTTAATGTTAGGTGGCTGCTGGGCAACTAACCTGTCCTGCTCCATAGCTAAGTGTCTAGAGCAATAGATCACCAGTAGTGTCCTGCAAAGTGCAATCTGCATAAGAAGGTGCAAAATCATTGGTTTTCACTTTACACAAGGCAACATTCTATTGTTGGGATAATTTTAGAAGCCACTATAAGCACCTGATGCTTGGAGGAGGGGGTGCAAAAATGAAGGCATTTTTTCACAAAAAACATATTAGGCTTTATCAAAAGTATTTTTACTTATTTATTTTTGTTTAACAAATCTTTACTCTAAAGATTTTATTTATAAATATATACAAAACATATCGACTCACTGGGCACTTTATTAAGTACACGCTTCTAGTATCAAATGAGTCCCACCCTGGGTATGACGATAAACTACATCTGGCAGCAATGCTTCTAATTAGGAGATTTTGAGGAGTATGAAACCACTTTTTAATTGCTGTTGTTTCCAAGTCCACCCTGACCTGGGGTGGCAGCACCTGTTAGGGTCCTAGATATAGGCAAATAGTGAACCGCCAAACTGGGGTTAAAACATTATAAAAGTGGCGAAATACATTTTTATAGTTAAAGTACCAGCAATGAATTTTCATAGTAAAAATATTAACAGCAATACGATTTTGTAAAGAAAAAAATACTACCAACAATACATATTTGTAAAAGTAATTACTAATGCTCCCAAGAAAATTAAATTTTGGCATTAAATGGCCCATAAAGGTGTTGATATGCCACTAAACAAACAAAAACAAACAAACCAAATAAGACTCCATTTTGCTTTTAGAAGCATTTCAATTATTCTTGGCATGGATTGGATGTTCTGGAAGCAGTCTTTCGAAATTTGGGTCCATCCGGTTATTATGGCATCACACAATTCTAAATTGGTTGGCTGCATATCCAGGATTTGAATCTTCATTTCCATCACATCCCGAAGGTGCTCTATGAGATTGAGATCCCAATAACTCTGGAAGCCACTTACATATATTATTGATTGGGACATTCACGAGTCTATCACACCAGCCATCATGGTCCGGCATCAAGGTCGGAACTTCCTTAGGCTGTCATTCTGTGTCCTAACATATATATATATATATATATATATATATATATATATATGCACACAAACAAATATATATATATTCTAATGTTCACCTAATAAAAGGCCAAATAGCCACTCAAGGCAGATGGTATTTTATGAGCGTAAGAAAGGTCGAGAAGTGAAGGTCGAGAAGTGAAAGCTAATGGCTAACTCTTGACTTAAAGAGGTGAAGATTTAATTCTTAAATAACATTTCATAGTTCAGTCGGAGACGCTAGAAGCATCGAGCTGAAGTAGACTTTAGAAGGAACTGCAGACCCAATCCTAAATAAGAAACAATAGATAAACCTCTCGTCTTGTTCAAAAGCCCGGGGAGGTGTGTGAACCAGACGATAGGCGAACCGATCTTCTCCTAAGTAAATACATCGTCAAATTAACCCGTAAAAAACAGTAAAAGGGTGCGATGCAAATTACAGAGATTTAAATATATAACAGTAAACTATTTCTGATCAGAAATATTTATTATTAAATATTTTTTTTTTTATCGCCAAAATCCATATTGCGTATTCATGATTTCAACGATTCGTCCATGCATTGTATATTTCTGCCACATGTGGTCTGGTGCTCTATATCCCGAGATTATGGACAAAATCAAAAGAAAGGTCTGTTATATTATCGGCCCTGACCTGGCATTTCGACTTCATTCACTTTCCAACGACCGTGAACTGATTTCCTTCTGAAACGCATGAAACTTTTAGTTGTGGCCGACCACCGTTCACCTGGAATTATTTGAGAAATATCAAAGCTTTGCCAATTAATAAGGCATTGAGGTCTCTTTCTCCACTGTGCTTCTTTAGCAGATTCCATTAGGAGTTACTTATATATATATATATATATATATATATATATATATATATATATATATATATATATATATATATATATATATATATAGCATAATGAGAAGCTACGTATACTTTCTTAATATGTATATATAGAAAAAACAACTAAAAAATTGTAAATTGAAAAAAAAAACAATAATGTTTTTTATGAAAGTATTTATTTATATTTGATATTTCAGATCGACCGCGACCTTTCTTCGGAAATAACTGTTTTTAGAGGTTTGTTTACAAGTAGCGTCCGTCGCGAGATGCAGACGTCACCTGATATGGAACGCCACTGTGTTCGAATATTTTAAACGTAAATCTAACTGTAATAATATTTTAGATGTTGTTTAAAAAAAAAAAATTAACTATATCTAAAAAATGTTTAACTATTGAAATATTTATAAAGATTTAAAATATCCAAGTCTTTACTTAACCCTAGATTATATGTATTTAATTAATACACACACACACACATACCTATATATATATATATATATATATATATATATATATATATATATATATATATATATATATATATAGTGCTGCGTAAAAGTATAGGAGTAGCTTTTTTTACGAGATAATCCACAAATCTTAAACTATATATTCATTATGAAAAACCTTCATTAAATCAATTACGACCATTTAAAAAAAAATAATAATCTAGAAAAAAATAATCATTACGAATGTTAAAATGAAGATGTGCAAAATGAAGTGAATCCTTTCATTTAATATTTAGTGACTGATCCTTTTGAGGTCACGACGTTGTCCAGTGTTTTTCCATAATTTTGAAAAAGTTTCTGGCAGTAGTGAACATCAACACTTGACCATTCTTCTTGGAAAAACTCAAACCAATATTACCTGCGTTTCTTGCATGTACTACATTCTTTAACTTGAATCCACAGATTTTCAATTGGCTTTAGATCAGGACATTGACTAAACCATTCCAAGCCTTGAAACTTCTTTTTTCGAAACCGTTCTTTCGTGGATTTGCTTTGATGTTTCCGATTCATTTTCCTGTTGGCAGATTCAGCGCCGACCTAACGCCACCTTTTGAACCGAGGACAAGACACTTTCGTCCAAAATTGGTTGGTATCTTGCAGAGTCCGTTGTGCCGTCAATGCGTACTATTTTGCCTGTTCCAGCTTCAGCAAAACAACTCTCAAGCATAATGCTGCCGCCGAAAAAAGTGACAATTTTATTAAATATTATCTTAGGGTTACACTTACTTTTTCGCAGCACTATATATATATATATATATATAATTAATAGATCAAAACAACTCTGAAGCATAATGCTGTCGCTACCATGTTGATTATCTGGAAAAATGTGACATTTTTTATTAAATATTATCTTAGGATTTCACTGACTGTTTCGCAGCACTATATATATATAATGCCCTTCCGAAAGAAAAGACTGGGTTCTATAGCGTTGGATGGTAACTGGTCTAGGAGAAGGACAACTCTGAATTCAAAACCTGCGGAAGGTCGTTTGAGGACCTTGTGGCACATAGTGCATCAGGTCTCTGTATTCGGCCCTTCAAAAAGTGTGGATGGTCCTGCACGAAACCTTCACCACTATAATCAAATCTCATGTGCTGTTGTCAGGCTGTCGGTTTCCTAGGAACTGATCTGCTTGATCCTCGACGGGAGAGTCGAGAGTATATATATATATATATATATATATATATATATATATATATATATATATATATATATATATATATATATATATGGTGGAGTAATATATAGACGTTTGGATTGAGGATTATATATATTTGTCTGTGTGTGTGCGGGTAAAATGGGTTGCTTAAAATTAATAGAAAATGGTATTTTAATAAGATTCTTAAACGATCCCTATAATGCCATGCATGTCTGCAGAGTTAGTAAAATGATGAGTTTAGGGATCGAATGCAAGTTTCTTGGTCCATTTTTTGTCTGTTCAGACATTTTCTGGATCGAATATCTCTGTTGCCTTTTCTTTTGGTTAAATTCACTGTTGATAAACTTCGCTGTTCCTTCTTTGCGGTGATTACGATGGAACCGGTAGAAATTTCTTTATGGTGAATTGGCAAATTCATTAATTTCGTCTTTTGATAAAATGAGTTAAAATAATGTTAAACTTTTCGTGTGAACGGCCCGATACTATTACTACTACTACTGCTTCTTCTACTATTACTACTACTACTAATTTTTCTTCTACTACTATTACTTCTACTAATGTTAAAAAACAAACATTGTAAATTATAGGTTAAACTAGCATCTTTCTTTTCCTTCTTTCGTATAACGTGTCCCTTCAAGACGTGGACAATCATGGCTCTCCACAATTTCCTATATTTTAACTTTTCTAGCTCTTCCAGTTCATATTCTACCATCCATTTACTCAATCTCATTTTCCCCCTCTGCCTCAGTTACGGCTTTCCCAAAATCGAAATAAGCTAGCATACTACCCATAAAAAATGCAATATGAGGCTCGGAACTTCAGCCTAGAACCGGAGAATAGTGTTTGCCACAAAATTCATCTGTTGAATTTATTACATTAAATAACGTATGAACGAGGCTCTCCACAAGTTCTACTTTTGTTATCTGTAAAATGCTATGACTTCTAAAGAATTATAGAATTATTTTTTTATTTTTATTTTTTTTTAAATTCAGAACATTCTTAATCTTAGACTAGCTGCCAGCTCAGGTTACAGAGCCCATTCTACCGTGCTATATAATTAGCAGCTGTGGTCAGGGAAGATGGATTCATGCTTTTCTCAAGGGAAGAGTTCGGAATTTGAAATTGACCCGCTGGTTCTACTTTTAAATAGATAACTGATACGCCACCTGGACATTCTTTCCCGTATAATCGATTGGTTGCCTCCGTTTGACTACTATTTTTCAGTTGAATGTTTAACAGTTGATATATATATATATATATATATATATATATATATATATATATATATATAT
>OZ010575.1:4904562-4949562 GCA_963932145.1 Acanthosepion lycidas | reverse complement strand
ACATAATTCTAACACAAGATCCTATATACTGCTAGATTTGTTCATATAACTTTGCTTGTTAATAGCTGACTTTTGTTTAATTGAGTGGAAACAACAAATCATCAGGCTCTTCACTTGGTCTGAATTATTTGTCATGACCTCAGCATAGGATTATAAAACAAATGCAGGTCAATTTCAATAAT
Organism: Acanthosepion lycidas; assembly: GCA_963932145.1. Classification (NCBI taxonomy): domain Eukaryota; kingdom Metazoa; phylum Mollusca; class Cephalopoda; order Sepiida; family Sepiidae; genus Acanthosepion; species Acanthosepion lycidas. The sequence continues at coordinate 4,949,380 of OZ010575.1, read as the reverse complement.
AAATGCCCTGATGCGAATGTCGATTTTGATGTTAATTGATTGGAAGTGTTTACCAATACATATTCCGTCTTGGTAAATTAAGACGGACTACGCTATCTCGCTCGGTACAACAGATTTGCTTACTAGTTGCCCGATCTTAATCAGCTAAAGCATTTCACCTAGAGCAGTGTTTCCCAACCTGCGGCCCATTTGAGCCATGGCAATTTTCAGGTGGGCCACAATGGTTTTATAACTGGATATATTCTGTGTAAAAATGTTTTACGCTGTAATAGTTATTTCAAGGGCTATACAAACATTCTGGGTTCAAAGTGGGCCATGAGCTTAAAGTAGGTATATATACATATATATATATATATATATATATATATATATATATATATATATATATATATATGTGTGTGTGTGCGTGTGTGTGTATATATATATATATATATATATATATATATATATATATAAGGTAAAGATATAAAGGACGGCATTTTTCTGTATCTCGAAATCATTGAATGGATGTTGGAAGGTTTTTTTTTTTTTTAAATATAGAAGGATGGGTCAGCCAAGGCAACTTGGGAGTCGCATCTAGATACTTGGCAACACCTTCGATCGGAGACCGTTTGAGACGAGCGGGTTACCCAACGTTATTATATTACTAACCAGACCCGCCTGCAAGTTTAGGCACCGCTTTTATTAAAACCTGTCTCCATATCGCGCCAAAGTGAGCTTCCTATATTTGTACTCCAGCGTCTCTTTGTTGGCGAGCTGCTCATTAAATTAATAATAATTATAATAATGATAATTAATTACACTAGATTCTTTGGACTGTTGTGCTCATCTTTATTGCCGTATCTATGACGTTTCGGCCGTTGTACGCTCCGGCTTTGTTCAGGTGTTTAGTATTTCGAACTGAACCTTTTCTTTCATCCACCGCGGTAGATTGTTCTAGTTCCACGTGCCATGCCTCTTCTGGATGTCTCACTTATCTCCCTTTAACTCAACATTCCAAGTTTTTCTTCCCCTCAGCTGTAGACAGTTATTGAATTCACAACTCTTTGGGTCAAGTCACTGGATTCAACCAACGCCTTTATCACCTGGATTATTAACTTTCGGGGCTTATAAACCTAATGTATCAGTTCATATTGCAATTTTCTTATTATTACTGTTTTTCTCTAGCACTCTGTATTACTAGTTCCCATGTTGTACTTATATCTATGCTTGGCTATCTTAGGGGATTTTGTGGCATAGCATATGTGCTGATTCTTTAAGTTTTCGTATTTTCCAGTAATGTTCTCTGTCTATTATTTCAACCTCATCTCACCGGGGGAGGGAGATAGTGATCTCCCTTTTCCCTCTATATGTGGTCTGCTATGCCTGAGTTCTCTATTTCCCCTCCGCTTTACAATGTTCCTGCAGTCTAACATCAAGGGGGGAGGACTGCATGGGATAGCGTACATACGGTTCTTAATCATGATCTCTTCTATGGGAAGTCTTACTCGTAAGAGGTGTCTGCGAAGTGTTGAACCACTTTTGAAGGTCGTTCCGATGTTATATGGAACACAGATCTTTTGTATTTTTTTTATAAGCCCTTCACATCGGGTAGGCAGACAGAGGCTGATTTCCGGGTGTTGTTATCCTGTTGCACACTTCTATCCCAGTTTGTCGCAGCTGCTCTCATATACCCAGGGTAGTTGTTACGTTGTAGGGTACTGCTTATAATGACCATATCGTTGCACTGTATGGGTAGTGGGAGTTGAAGTTGAGGTACTGTTCGGAAAATGTTGGCTTGCAGAATACGGATGTCTTGAAACCATGCTCTATTTGAGATATTAGTACATTCAGGAATGCTAATTATTTGTTGTTTTCTCTCTCCATTGTAAACTATTGATGGTCTTACCGAGTTCACATGGTCCAGTAGTAGCTGGACCATTTCCCTGTGTGGCCAGAGTATGAAAGTGTCATCTACGCATCTCAGCCATAGAGTTTAGCTTTAGTGATGTGGATCCTAATACTATTTCTTCGAAGTATTCCATGTATATGTTACCATTTGCTGGTTATAATGGTGAGCTCATTGCTATGCCTTCATCCTGCCGATATATGTCTATTCCAAAGTATTTTGTTTGTGTTATAAAGTCAGCATCTCCATCAGGTTATCTATTGGCATACTGGTCCGTTCTCTTAGGGATGAGTCCGAGGCTAGTCTGTCTCTGACTACTGATAATACCTCCTCCCTGGGTACCTTGGTGAAGAAACTTACTACGTCCAGGCTCACCATCTGGTTGGATTGGATGGCAGTATATTTGATTATTTCCACGGAGTTTCGAGCATGTGATGGTTACTCTGCAATTAATGGGTCAGTTATATCCACGAGAAAGCGACTCAGAGGGAGACACACAGAGCCTTGATAGCTATCGATTGGCTTGAGCGAAATACCGTCTTTGTGAATTTGGGGGAGACCGTATATGTGAGGTACTTGCTTTAACGTTTTGACAACTGCCTTTATGTCTTAGGAGGGAAGTGGACTTTGTGCTTGATTAGAATCTGTGACATTTTTCATCCCGTTATCAGTGTTAGGCCTTCCTTTTCTTTATTCTACTTACCATTTGTGATGAGGTCTTCAAGTTTTCCTATACATTCTGACTTTCTGCACACTAACAACACACTTCGGAATGGGATCAAACATATCTCAGAAATATAGACAAAATAATAATAATAATAATAATAATAAAGGTACGAGATACTCATTTAAGTGATCCCTGGTAGCCCATACGTTAAAGAAATACAAAAAAATTGTACCCACAAGTACAGCCTAAATACAAGGATCTTGAAATGGAAATCTAAAAAATGTGGCACATAAGGACATCAATAATTCCAGTTGTAGTTGGAGCCCTCCGATTGATTGGAAAAGGTTCCCATAGATTCAATGAAGGAATTCCTGGTAGCCCATGCGTTAAAGAAATACAAGACATTGTACTCACAAGTACAATTCACACATTGCAAAGGTCTTTATCTATGTAAAATGTGCGTGATCTTAAATTTTTTTTTTCAAAAATGATCAGTGGAAAATGTCATGAAACTATTTCTAACCTTATCTCTCTGGTTGGGACCCGGAAGGAAATGAATATGCAACACACATCAAAGGAAATAATAATAATAATAATAAATTATGGACATCGGTTTCATTGAAAAAAGGTTCCGATAGACCCATTGAAGGGATTCCTCGTAGCCCAGGCCTTAAAGAAATATAAAAAAGTAAATATAAAATACGATGGTAATAATAATAACAATAATAATAATAATATTTTAGGCCGCAAACAAAAATGTGGGTTCTTATTGATATGGCAGTCCCTGCAGACTGCAGTGTATTTTTGAAGATCTACAAAAAGCTATCAAAATACAAAGACCTTGAATTCAAAATCTCATATATGTGGCACATGGGAACATCAACAATCACTGTTGTAGTTGGAGCCCTCAGACAGTTTGGAAAATATATCTGGTAGACTAATTGATGGGATTCCTGGAAGCCCATGCCTTAAAGAAATACAAAAAAAAAAAATTGCACAACATACGAAGGGCTTTATGTATGTAAAATATGTGTGATTTTTTATTTGTTTTTAATTGGTCAGTGGAAAGTGTCATGACGCCATTTCTAACCTTAGGTTTCTCGGCGGGACCCCGAAAGAAATGAATACACAGCAAAAATCAAAGGAAATAATAATAATAATAATAATTGTATTTACATGTATAACTTACACATTACGAAGAGTTTTATTTATATAAAATGCGTGTGATTTTGGTATCTGTCTATATTTCTAAGATGAGGTATTATGTACATTATTTACATTATTCAGACTATTGTCCTCATCTTTGTCGCCATATTTATTACAACGTTTCGGCCGTGGTACGCTCCGGCCTTCTTCAGGTGGTTGGAATGTCGAACTGAACTCTTTATTTCGCTCACTGGGGTAGACTGTTCTAGTTCCACGTGCCATGTTTAATGGATGTTAATTATCAGTTATCTCCTGTTAATTTTCCCTCTGAAAGTTCTCCACTGCCTTAACCGGGTATTGAACTCACACTCTTTGGGTCCTGTCACTGGATCTAACTAACGCCTTTATCCACTGTGCCATGTGTTCTTGAGGGGCCGGGTAGCTGTCTATCACCCCAGACACATTACAAAGAGTTTTATTTATGTAAAATGCGTGTGATTTTATTTTTATTTTAAAAAAATGATCAGTGAAAAATGTTATGAAACCATTTCCGACCTTAGGTCTTTGGTTGGGACCCGGAAGGAAATGTGTATACAACACCCATCAAAGGAAATAATAATAACAATAATGGTCACTTTTTACTTTTCTCTTTTTTGCAGGCCTACATGATGCGGTATGGCTATCTAAAATGCAAGCCTCATAGCAGGAAGAAAGAGAGTCGGATGCGAAACCGTTACCGCCTGTTTAATCGACCGGGGTCGCATCATCATCATCATCAACAGCAATCACAGGGTTCGAGCCTACTGTTGACGCTGAACTGTGACAAACAACGTGTGTCACAGGCCATTATGCAGTATCAACGAACCTACCATTTGCCCGTCACGGGACAACTGGATAAAGGCACAAAGGAATTAATGTCCGAGTCCCGATGCGGAAATCGAGACCAAAACGACGGCGTTGTAGACGAAGAGGTCTTACAGGCCCAGCGAATTCTGCTCCAGCAAAGAATCCAGTCCCACCAGCAGTCTTTTCTCCGATCGAATCGGCGTTTTGGACGCAGTGTTGAGCTGAGGGAATCCTTAGCTAAGGAACACAGCGAAGAAGGGACAGATGAGAGGGAAAGTATAAAAGAGATTGACAACGCAGGATCCAATTCTGGTTCTGCTTCAAAGACATCAACGCCAAACCCTCTCCATCAGAACCGGCTCCGTTCGCCTGACGGTCTCCAAAACACCGAGGACGACAACAGATCCGAGGAAGATAGCGAACCCGAGAAGGAATTCCTTTTCTCCTCAAAGGTTTCCGACGACGAGAGTCTGTTGGCACCATTTTCGTCGCCACGGACAACGACGGGAAAGTTTTTTCACTCTCTTCCAAAACAAGGGTCGTCTCTTCTCAAGGACGTATTTTCACGACGACTCTCGAAGCAAACGTATAGAGGCCAAAATGATCCAAAGTCTGTGCTTGATAACCAGAATTATAAATCAAAAATTTCTATAGGCACTGCGCAAACAGCAGAAAACTCTTTTACTCTTGACCCTTCTTTAAAATATGGAGGCACCAACGAACAGTTTGATAAAAAAGACGGTCAAAGCAGACGGCCAAGAACGCTTGGTCCGCTGCTAGACAAAACAAACTTATACGAAAGCCGTCACCGATGGCGATCGACGTCTGGCTCAACAACGGGGCGACCCAGCAAAAACAACCCACAAACGAAATCTGTCACCGCAGCCACCAATTCTCTTAGTTCTCTTTCTTCTTTGCCTTCAGCCCCCTCCACAGCGGGAACCCCACCGATCGTCGGGGGTGTTCACAATTACTTTCATAACGATGAGGCCCGTCTTACGACGGGCTCACAGGCGACACCGTCACCATGGTGGCTTCCTTCCTCTCCCCGCAAATATCCTTTATTGTCAAGCTCGTCACTTTCATCTGCGCACCACCCCTCGACCCATTCGCGGTCATCAACCCCGGCTTCGTCATCTTTTATAAAATCTACTCGTGTTCCGCACACAGACTCTGGGGCGAGCACTGACCCCATTAGATCTTTAGATGGCGATGGTTCACTATGGCCTAAGTATAACCATAATGAAAGAAAAGACAACAGTAGCAATGAGTTTAGTAGCGCTACTAGTAGTATCAGTAGTAATAGTGTTCTGTTGAATAGGACATCTTTGAAGACGACGACCCCAGAGACGACACGATCGTCATTCGAGTCGGAACCTGTTGAATATTTGACAAATAAGAGTGTTTTAAATAAATCTCTTGACAATGATGAGAACGAGGCAGCCTTCACCGGCGAAAGGAAAGATAATGGACAAGGACTTACTACTGAAAAGACTACTACACCTAATGGTCACGGGCCGGATAATTTGGAAGTGAGCAACCGTAAGTGGACGCAGGTTCGAGTTGAAAGCCAACCCCAGTTTGTTCCTATCGAAGGACGTTTAGACAGAAACGAGAACAACCTGGCCGAAAAACGCCCGTGTCGTGCGGGCAGAGCCGATTCTCGGGACATCGCTTGCCCCCCTTGTAAACGGCGGGCGAGTGTCGGATCTTCTGTCTCGTCTCAGACGCTGACGTTAAGTAAAACAGGTCGTGAATCGAACCGTTATCGCTGTCGTCGCCGACGCCGTCGTCTTCGTCGACAAGGACGTCACCGTCGGAAAATACTACTTGAAAGGGGTACCACCTTTGCATCACCCCCACAAACCTCTGAATTTTCGTCTGTTTTCCCATCGCAACGACCGTCGTCATCATTATCATCATCGTCATCATCATCGTTATCCTCCTCCTCCTCCTCCACATCGTCATCATCATCATCAAAGCAGCGACTGAAAAGATCGCCAGTGCTTCAGTATCTTATGACGAACAGTATTCCGGTTGGGTCACAGCCGAAATCGAGGTCATGGCCACACCCTACAAACACGAAGTCTTTCACGAGAGAAAGCCCGGCATATCACCCTACTCCAACCACGCCGCTTTTATCAACACCATCTTCCAGGCCACAAACTGAATCACCAAGCAATTTCTCTTCCCAGTCGGAAGCATCTCCATCTGCCACTGCTTCTACCTCTCCATCATCACCTGTTTCCCCTCGCCCTTCGAAGCCTTTGACTGTCAACGGAACGCCATCGTTGACTCCGAGGGCATCGGCAATAGACAACACGCACTTGGTCAGTACTGGAGAATTGACAGGTGGTGATGTTGCCAAATTTTCAAGAGAGCCAACGAGTTGGCCTGAACTTGGTAAACAAGGAGACGCTAGTGAACGAGTCACCCAGGGCGCCCAAATGAAGTCCAGCGTAAATTATGAGTTAGCCGGAAGTGCGCATTTGGGGACAAATAAACGTAATGACCGAAATAGTCGGTTTGAAAAAGAAAGCAATAATAATAATAATAATAATAATAATAATTATAATAATAATGGATTGGATGATCATGTAGCTTTTAAGCGACGAAGGAAAGAACTTTTACGTCGGCCTTCTCCGGATTCGACGTCATTTCTCAAGTCGCTAGAGTTGACAACGCCACATACAAGGTGGTGGAACAAACCCCAGAAGAAGTCCTTACTTTTATCTCTAATTCGATACAAAATCAGTCCCGAGGTAAGGCATCATTTTCAGGTGCGATCAAATTTCTTGCATCGGACTATTGAACAATTAAAAAAGACTGACCCACTTTGGCTCCGAGGTGTCCCGGCTCAGGAAAGGACCAAACGATCATTAGTGGTCAACAATATGACCGCCTGGGGTCAGATGTTTAAGAAGAAAGTGGTCCGTTGGCGTTTGCTTTCCTCGGGCTATAGCAATCGAATACCATTGGAAGAGCAACGAGCAACGCTCACTTTGGCCTTTCGCATGTGGAGTGAAGTTATACCGATTCATTTTGTGGAGGATCTTACGAGTGATGTGCGAGATGTGGATATACACATCGCATTTGGGAGGGGTAAGTCTTTTTCTTCTTTTTTTTTACCAATTTTCTGCTTTATCTTTTTTTTTCAGGTGCCCTCTCTTTCTTTCTTTCTTTCTTTCTTTCTTTCGTTTTTGTTTTCTGTTCTTTCTTTCTTTTTTCCTTTCTTTTGTTTTCCGTTCATTTTCTTTCTTTCTTTCTGTTGTTTTCTGCTCGTTTCTGTTCTATCTTTCTTTCTTTCTTTCTTTCTTTTGTTTTCCTTTCTTTCTTTTGTTTTCCTTTCTTTCTTTCTTTCTTTCTTTCTTTTGTTTTCCTTTCTTTCTTTCTTTCTTCCTTTCTTTTGTTTTCCTTTCTTTCTTTCTTTCTTCCTTTCTTTTGTTTTCCTTTCTTTCTTTCTTTCTTTCTTTTGTTTTCCTTTCTTTCTTTCTTTCTTTCTTTCTTTCTTTCTTTCTTTCTTTCTTTCTTTCTTTCTTTCTTTCGTTTTCCGTTCTTTCTTTCTTTCTTTCTTTCTTTCTTTCGTTTTCCGTTCTTTCTTTCTTTCTTTCTTTCTTTCGTTTTCCGTTCTTTCTTTCTTTCTTTCTTTCTTTCTTTCTTTCTTTCTTTTCCGTTCTTTCTTTTTTTCATTCTTTCGCCGACATCATTTGCTTTCTTTCTTTTCTTTTTTCCGTTATTTTCTTGCTAATTTCATTCATTTTCTTCGGGGTTTGTATTATGAACAAAATGTCACAGAATTACGTTTCTAGAAGATTGTCTTTTCCCCTTTTTCTTTTTACAGGCCTAAATTTCTTTGCACCCAACTTGATTTCCTCAAAGATTTCTTCATTTTTTTTATTTTAATAGTAAACTATTTCTCACGTGCTAACCAGCTTTTCACCTTTTATTTTTAAAACTCATGTTTTTTGGTGAGATTTTGTCCTCTCTTTTCAAAGTTTTTTTTTTCCTGATGAAGGACCTGATCCGAAAATACAAAGTTTCATGTTATATACTTTGCCTTTTTTCTTTTTTTTATCTTTTTTTATTTCAGATGAAATTTCGAAAAAAAAGAAGTGATTTGCAAAATAAAAGTTCTTAATTTAAGACTTTTCCTTGAGAATAAAAAAACAAAAAACAAATAAATCCTCAATAAATTAAAAGAATTGAAAAAAGAATATATAAATAAAGAAAAGGGTATATATAGATCTCACCTTTTACGACAAGTATTAGCATTACATATATATTTAATAAACCAACTAAAAGAAACTGTTTTCTTTTCAACTGGGACAATGATAGAACGTAAAGGTACGCGTAGAGTATCGGTTATCAGCGCTAAATGTCGAACCGAGTTCGAATTCCGGGCATTGCTTTCATCTTCGTAGAATTTCCCTTAGAAAGGCATTTGATTTCTTCTGACGTTCACCCATATATATTTATATGCATACACACATATATATTAACACAAAACACATATAAATATATTTATATGCATACACACATATATATTAACACAAAACACATATAAATATATTTATATGCATACACACATATATATTAACACAAAACACATATAAATATATTTATATGCACAACATGTTTATACACACACACATATATATATATACACAAACAAACATATATATGCATATTTGTAAAAATTTAAGATAAATATATATATATATATATATTATACTAAAAAGAAAAATATATAACTGGTGTTCTTTTATTTTTACAAACCAGTCTCAGTTTAAATTTACAGAGCATAAATATTATAAATTACCTAATTTAAAATATGGTTTCTTCGCTACACAGGAATTACCATGTTTCAAAAACCGAAGCTAAAATCTTCAAATTTAATTATATAATTAAATTAAAAGCATTAGTTCTGTTTCATCTTCAAGCGAATTTTGGAATAACTTATTTTTAAATTTACTGAGTTTAAACGCACATACAATTCATAATTTTTTGTTTCCAAGGATACAGAGAAATCCAATCATTTAGACAGGGGTGGTAGCGTGTTTGTTTTTATTAACTATTGGTGTATCTATTATGAGTTACGTTCTAAAAAGGGGTCAAGTTTAGTTACGGTAGGGGTGCATTTTTCAACTAATATATATATATATATATATGCGTGTGTGTTTATGTGTATATATGTGTATGTGTGTGTATGTGTGAGAATTTAGCTGGTGTATCTAGATCGACATCTTACAAGTTGCCCCAGTTTTCGATTAACGTCCCTTCTGGTAAACATCAACATTTGTTGGTTTCTAAATAAACTATTTTCCTTGACCTCCGTAAAGAATGTCAACTATTTGGGGCGGCTGTGATGGTGTGAGTGCGACAGATTGTCTTTTAAGAATTAGTTTCAGCCCTATCTCCAGATGAGTTTGAATAATGTCTATTTTAAGCGATTCTTCTTCTTCTTCCTCTATGTCTCGTATACCTTCAGGATGTTGGCGATCATAGCTCTCCACAATTTCCTATCTTTTATAGCACTTCACAATTTTCGTCTTTTTCCCATCTCTCCAAAATCCCACACCGCCATCCATTCGCTGAACCTCTCCAGGTATGTTTTCGTTACTTCTCTCTGGATGTCAAACCTTCAATCTGTCCTGTGAGTGTCTAATTTTCTGAACCCTCTTTCCTCATTGTGTGCTCAAGTAATTTCAACTGTATCTTTCTGATGTTAATCATAAGAAATTTTTGTTGCTAATGTCTGTAGAACTCACATATTCGTCCCATGATATTCTCAGCATCCTTCTGTAGAGCAAAATTTATCCGTTGCTTCTAAAATTCTTCCGACCGTGTTTCGAAGATTAATTTTTTTTTTCCTTCAGTGAAATAAGAAATATTTTTTAGTTTACAAAATTGTTACAAAATTTTTACTCCAATATTTTGAGATCAATTAAAAGAAATATATATATATATATATATATATATATATATATATATATATATATATATATATATATATTATTAGAATTCAAGAAAACCTCGCATTATCTGAATGGAAAAGTACTCTTGAGGAACACACACACACAAATCTCACTATCTCACTATCTCACTTGACATGGGCAGTACAATCCATCTCCGTCGATCAAGTAAGGAATTCCGCTCGAAAGTTCCGGATCAACAGACAACTGGAAAAGGCACAGCAGCTGAAATCTTGTAATTATAAAACTCTCTCAGGGTAATATGCCCAATAATTTTATAAGAAGAGAACTTCCTTTACATACAGTCTCCCGTAAAAGACACGGTAAATGATTGTATTTTTATTTTTATCCCGTGACCCGTAGGAAGTGGTGTTCTTTGGGCAAGATAGCTTGGCGGAGTTCAACCCTCTCAAGGTCATTTTTGAATTTAGAGATTTTTCTTCTCCTAGACAGGTCGCCACCCAAGGTTATAGGTCCCAGGCATTTCTGCTATTTGCCCATAGTTGGGGGGAGAAAAAGTGGATTCATACTTTTCACAAGAGTATTAGCACGTAAGTGAATGTAATGGATCTGACTGGAATTTGAATTTGGCTCTCTGATTTTTCAATCCGAGCCGCTATCCATTACTCCACCATAATTCATTGTAAAGAATTGTATCAAATGCCAAATAACAACAACAGCACAGTAATAATAATAATAATAATAATAATAATAATAATAATAAAAGCAAAAGACAAATGCAACCGACCAGATACAGAAACAATGGCAAAATAAACCGCTTCATGGCCAATACTCTGCCTGTACCAAACAAGCTGACGTAGACAAAACCCGTACCCATCAGTGGGTACGTAGTGCAGGGTTGAAAGTTGAAACTTAAGGTTTTATCCTTGCTGCACAGGATCAGTGCTTTTTAACTAGAAATTATCAAGCACACATACTAAAATATTGTGTTAGCCCAAAATGCAGATTCTGTGATAAATATCCAGAAACAATTGATCATCTTGTATCAGGTTGCAAGATATTGGCACCCACTGAATATAAAACCCGGGATGACAGAGTGGGCCAATATCTGCACTGGAAAATATGCAACTTCTACGGGAAGGAAACTGAAAGAAACTGGTATGAACACCACCTAGACCCGGTTAGGGAGTTTGGACCTGTTACAGTTCTATGGGACTACACAATACACACTGACAGAACAATCAAGGCCAACCGCCCAGATATTGTTATTAAAGACCACAAACAAAAACAGTGCCTCCTTATTGATATGGCAGTCTCTGCTGACTGCAATGTATCTTTGAAGACATTCAAAAAGCTGTCAAAATACAAGGACCTTGAAATAGAAATCTCAAAAATATGGCACATAGGAACATCAACAATCCCTGTTGTAGTTGGAACCTTAGGATTGGTTGGAAAAGATTCCAGTAGACTAATTGAAGGGATTCCTGGAAGTCCATGCCTCAAAGAGGTATAAAAAATGTTCTGACAAGTACAGCCCAGGGCTTTATCTACGATAAATACAGCTACGAAGGGCTTTATCTATGTATTTTTTTTTTTTTTTTGTTAATAGGAACTATCATGATGCCATTTCTAACCTTAGTTCTCTGGGCGGGACCCGGAAAGAAATGTGTAAACGCCAGAAATCAAAGGAAATAATAATAATAATAATAATAATAATAATAATAATAATAATAAAGATCGTCGTCGGGGCATATAAGGGCAGAAAATACAGACAACCTCCTCGAGGATGATTTTGTTGTCCGTCGATTCTTTGGTGTTGTCTGACCAGCTCTTGAGTTGCCGTCCTCGTATACGCCCGCCGTCAACAGTGGCATTGCATGATGATCCTGCAGAGGCTGTTATACCGGGTGATGTGCCTAAACAATGCCATCTCCCGACGCTTAATAGTGGCAGAGGAGAGATTCTTGTCGGACAAAAAGACTTCTGATCTTGCTCCGTACATTGTCATTAGTTTTGTGCGCTCCCAGTAGGAGATGTGGGTCTTGGGGAGCTGGATCTTTTTCTCCTGGATCTTTTTTCCTGCCTCAACCAAGAATGTCCAAATATCACACCCGTAGAAGATTATTATTATTATTATTATTATTAACAATAATAATAATGTATAGCTGGCCACTCGTATTCGAGGTTAGCCGTCTACTAGGGCGACTAGCCAATCCCTATTGCAGCCGCTTGCTCAGGCAACAACCATAGAGCACATCTTTGGTTTATACTGCAATTATGCTGAGCTGACCTTAGTTACAGTTTCTGGGAAAGAATGATCAACAATTTGAACAAGGCCAGCACGCTTAAGCTATCGACGGCCAAGGGTTCAGTCTACCCAATTTCACTCACAAAGCTTGGGTCAACGCGTGGTATGGTTTTCAGACATTTTTCAAAGGTGCTGCATGCTGGGATTGCCCCCCCCACCTCCAGTTCGATAACATCAGGAAATCTCCTTCCTGACAAATAGACGATAGCGAGATTTGAACCCAGGTCTCATGGTCAGAATGCAAACATCCTAACCACTCAGCAATAATAATAATAATAATAATAACAACAACAACAATTGGTTTTAACCTCTGAAAATTTCACGGTTTTCCGATTTAGATTTTCAGATGAATTTTAATTCTTTACTCTGAAGTTAATGTTTAGTAAGCTCGTTGCGAATTCTATTTTTTTCATATATATATATATATATATATATATATATATATATATATATATATATATATATATGTCCACAGTTGATCTCTTCCGCATGTTTTGCCGGGAGTCAGCAAGTGTTGTGGAGCGCCCTAGAAAATGGACGTGACACTTGAAGAAGTCCTGCAGTCTCCCGTCATAACGATTCCTCATGCTACAGGTTCAAAGGCTTCCCAGGTCGACAAAGTGGGAATGTCCCCGTGCAATAGTCTTTTCACTACAAAATCCTCACACACAGGTCCGTTATGCAACTCATTATTCCGATAATATATATATATATATATATATATATATATATATATATATATATATATATATATATATATATATATATATAATTTAAGATATTACATGAAAAAAAGCTTCACAAATGCAATCATGTTTCGATGCGTATTAGCACATCTTATCAGATGTTAGTAAATAATTCATTCTCATTTTCCATCGATATATATGTGTGTGTGTGTGGGGGGTGGGTGCGTGCGTGTGTGTGCGTGTGTATGCGTGCGTGTTTCCGGAAAATAATTATATATTTTACCGCTAGGATTTATCAGTCAGCCAATCAAGGTAAAACCAAGGATAAATGGTAGAAAAATACGCCTAAAATTATTTTATCGTCTCTTCCGTTTGATAGTACAAGTTTCGATATTTATTAGGCTGGTGCAAAAATAATGACGCAATAATGTCGTTTTTTGACGTATTTGTTAATGTCAAAAAACGACATTATTCGTCATTATTTTTGCACCAACCTAATATTTATCTTCATAGGAAATATTGGAATAATGCCGTAGAAAAATCGATTTTTAATATCCATTTTAAATTTTACAGATCGCAACAGAGAGATGTGATTACAAATACTTTAATTTAAATAAAAATATTTAGTATTATTATTGTTTACGTAATTAGCATTATAAGAATACAAATGGCTATGTTGTGCGAAAAAGAATTTTCTATAATATACGCAATTTTGACGTCTTTATAGTTATTTTTTTAACTTTTATCAAAAACGACATTCTTGTAAATGTAGTTAAAGATAATATTATAAATTAATTACTAATTTTCCTTATTAATAACAATTTGTGCTCCGCTGTTGGCATTAATAGATATTTGCTGATGTGTAAAAATTTTGGAATAATGCAATAATAAAAATTTTAATTTTATCTCTCTCTCTCATAGATGTCACGATTTGTTTATTTTCTGAGGAATCTTAATTCTTCAGTCATTGATTGAATAAGCTCATGGCGAATTCTACGACAATAAAATAGTTGTAAAATTTCCCCTATCACATCACTAAATATTTTAGCTTAACAACTTTAACAAAATATTGCAATAATAATCATAAATATGAAGTTTGCTCATTTGTTTAAGAAGTAAGGGGGTACAAATGAAAAGATTTGAAACTGACATATTTTATCGATTTCACTGAAACAGTCGTTAAACTCTCCTTTCTTTCTTTCTTTCTTTCTTTCTTTCTTTCTCTTTATCACTGAAACCAAGTAGTGTTTTTACACCTCTTTCCATGTGATCAAAGCCATAATAGTGCAATAGTCCATTATTTATGAGGTATCAGCAAGAGACGTTAATCTTGCTTTTTCCTTTTTTTCTTTTTAAAGCCAATTTCCCGTCTTACGAACATTTCTCTTAATAATGATTTTAAAATAATTCAGCAGACGATGTTATCTTATTTAATTTATGGTAATTGAATTTTTGGTGATTGCTTATTCGATTTCGTCGTTCTATACGGTGCGTCTGAAAAATGGCACTTTTATCTAGGTCGCCACTACTTCTACACATTCCGTAGTATCAGTCTTCCGGCGGATAAACTACATTTCATCTATCAGTTGTATCTTTGACTTCGGGCAGAGCGCAACTGAAAAAAAATATTGAGTGGCACCTATCCCGGGGAAACAGCATTATCTCCCTCATTACATGAAAGAGGTGGGGGAGATCAGTATCAATATCGATGCCAGCGAAACTAACGGTTGCGGGGGCTGGGCTATTTTTTCTGGACCTGGCCCGGGTGCACGGGCTCCGTCGTCCCACATAAAAATGACATTTTGTCACACCCTGACAGCGTAGAGGGGCAAGAAAATACCATCGCTTCTCGGCCTTTTAGCTGAGATCAAAGTATAGTATCTGTTCTCATGAGCTTAATCTGATAGTCTTTCTATATCCCTTCTTTCTTTTTTATCACTGAAATGTCCTTTTCACTCTCTATGCCATCACAACGTGGAATAGTCCATTATTGATGAGGTATTGGCAAGACGTATTGGTGGTGCTAACTAACGAAATGAGAGACGAGCCGAATTATAATAGCATAATAATAAACGTCGGGTGTAGCTTGCATGGCTCCTGATCTTGATTGGAAGGATTCAAGTTAAAGATACTTTTATTCACAAACCAAAGACCAATATAAATATACTTTATATAAACATACCTATCGGATCTCTTTTTCATAGTTCATTTATGCAATTTTGGTTGCATATTGCAAACTATTTTTTCCCGTTTGTGATGGAGGCAAATAAAAAATATAGTTTTTTAATTGATGCGAACGTAGATATCTTACAATATTGCAGATTTGGCCAAACATTTTTAAAAAATAGAAGTCATGTGAAAATAAAAAAAAAACGAAAAAAAATATCGGAATTCATAGAGAAAAAGATCGGTCAACATCCGAGCAAATTAGTTCTTTGAATTCCTTTGCATTGCATAAACCTTCCAGAGCTGGATTTAAAATCTTTCTTTTCGCTTCATTATTTTGTATCCATCGAAGTTCTTTTTCCTTTCTTTTTTGCTTTATTTCCTTCCTTCCTTTCTTCTTTCTTTCTTTCTTTCTTTCTTTTTTCTTTCTTTCCGTATGTTTACTATTCTTTTTTGTTTTTCCTTATTCTTTCTTTCTTTCTTTCTTGCATGATTGCTTGCTTTCTTTCTGTTGTTTCCTTCTTTCTTTTTTATGTCTTTTCTCTTTGTTTCCCATTCTTTTTCTTTCTTTCTTTCTTTCTTTCATCTGTTTCTTTTTTCTTTCTTTCCCATTATTTTTGGTTCTTTCTTTTTCTTCCTTCCTTCCTTCCTTCCTTCCTTCCTTCCTTCCTTTTTCCCATTCTTTTTTGCTTTTTCTTATTTTTGGTTCTTTCTTTTGCATTTTTCGCTCTTTTTGTTCGTTTCCTTCTTTTTCCTTCATTCTTTATTTTTCTTCCCTTTCCTTTTTTCTCTGTTCCTTTCTTTTTAAAAATATTTCACGCCCTTTTTCTTTTTTTTTTTGAATCATTCCTTTCTGCATCCCCCCACTTTCTTATTCTTTGTTCTTTCTTTCTTTCTTTCTTCTTCTTCTTTGTTTCCTTATTTTTGTGCCATTTCTTCTTCCTTTATTCTACCCCCACCCCGCGCAAGTTCTGAATTCTTCATTTCTAGTACCCTCTTCTTCTTCTTCTTTTTCTTCCGTCCATTTTTTTTTATCTTGCCTTTATTGAAATCCTTTCTTCCAGTCCCTTTTCCATGGTCATTCTTCCTTTTTTTTTTTTTTTGATTCCTAACGCCCCCTCCCCCCTCCCCGTCACTTAGCAACCCGACCATTCGTAGTTGCTCTTGACATTTTGGCCAAAAACACGTGCTTCTCGTCAAATTTCAAGGACCAGGCTCCGTTCTTTCCTCTTCTTCCTGTTCCTTATTTTTTGTGTGTGTGTGTGGGGGGCATCGACCGAGGAGCAACCAAACTGAAAGGTCAAAGATTGTAATGGCGCTGCAACGTGCCGCTTGCAGTTACCAACATATTGATTCGGTTTGAGGACGACGTTCTTAATTTAATCCCGACGCTACAAGAGTAATTAAAATTAAAACAAGACACGACAAAGAAAATAAGAAGCGTACCAATAATCTTAATCCTAAAATCTGTCTGAAATCCTGGGATTAGGATTTATGATTATTTACACTCGGACTATTGCTTTTATTCCGTTTCTCCTCCGACCACCGAACGCCGAGTCTGGTCAGTACATAGTTGGGTGACCACTTAAGAATATCAGGTACTATAAGCTTGGTTGTAAGCAGGTGGATGACGGCTGAGGGTTTGAAATCAGAGAGCCGATTTCCAATTCCAGTCGGGTTCGTTATATCGACTTATGCACAAATAACCTTGGAAAAATGTGAATACACCTTTTCTACTCCCCGCTACGGGTTAATTAGCAGAACTTATACCAGTAACTCATTGTTATCCTCAAAATCATTATTACAGTCTAAAAATATTTTCTGGCTTTAAATAAACAGTAAAGAGGTGATAAGCCATAAAAAAAGAAATCAATCAATGAAACAATATTATGTTGTTATTACAACGTTCCGGTCGCTTTAACCCTTTGAATCCTGACTACCACTTTACCGGTGGTAGACCAAAATGACGTAATGCCAACCACCGGTTGAATGGTGGTAGAGAAAAATGACTTAATGCCCAACCACAAGTTGAACGGTGGATAAACACTTGCGTCGTGTTTTGCTATTGGTTGTCTTATTTTGAAGAGCCAATCAGAAGAGCCGTAATATTCTGACGTCATCGAACGTTATACCAACATGTCCACGTCTTTTTATTGTGTTTTGTGCATGTGTTTTGGATAAAAAAGATCGTTTTTATCATGAAGTGTGCAGAATTTCAACCTGGACCGCCAGGAAAGCAATCAAGAATTTATATTTTTTGTAACTATTTTTATATCTACCGTGAAACATTACATATTTGCGAATTTTAACTCAGGAGCTCAGGGAGATGGGTTAAACTTGTTCAGTAATACAGGGCTCAAATGGTTAAAGTATTAGATTTGTCCGATGCCTTGGATGTCTAACGTTTCAGAACGTTTTGATGGTGGAATAGGTATAAATATAGAGGTACCAAAACTTGATCATAAATATATATATATATATCAAGTAACAGCTGGAGTTGACGCATTTAGCGGTAGGAGCACTTGGGAGAAATTCTAGAAATCCTTTTGCCTCGCAGGACGTTTTCGAGGCACTTGACATCAGTCCGAGCGCGAAGGTGGCAGTGCAGCAGCTCATGGGTTGAGAAAAGTATTATATTTCTGTGCTGGAGGGCAAGAGATGAGATATCATCATCGTCATCATCATCTCCCAGCTCGATATATGGAAGCATCCACAGTCGGAGGCCGTCTGAGGAGACTGGGATACCCGAGATTATTTTATTAAAACGTTTCACCACATCAAGCGCATTTGGCTGTGATGCATGTGCTTGCTATACACTTATCGGACTGGATGTTATTAATGGCATACTGGACTTTGCATATTTGTACACAAGCATCAATTTGTTGGCGTATTGCTATCTAACAGAGAGAGCAATCAAAGCTAATTTACAATACACACAGACAGAACAATCGAAGCTAAACGCCCAGACATCGTAATCAAAGACCACACAAACAAAATGTGGCTTCTTATTGACATGACTGTCCCTGCACACTATAATGTATCTTTAAAGATCTTCAAAAAATCTATCAAAGTACAAGGACCTTGAAATCGAAATCTCAAAAATGTGGCACCTGAGGACCTCAACAAGTCCAGTTGTATTTGGAGCACTCGGATTGATTGGAAAAGATTCTAGTAGACCCATTGAAGGGATTTCTGATAGCCCATGCCTTAAAGAAGTATAATTTTTCTTTCCAAAATACAGCCCACACCTTACGAAGAGCTTTATCTATTTAAAATACGTGGGATATCTATTTATTTTTTATTTAAAAACTGCTCAAGGGAAAATGTTATGATGCCATTTCTGACCTTAGATCTCCGGTCGGGACCCGGAAAGAAATGAGTATACACCAAAAATCAAAGGAAATAATAATAATAATAATAATAATAATAATAATAATGGTCAATACTAAGCCCACACCAAACAAGCTGATGTAAACAAACCCTGTACCCATCAGTGGTTAAATAGTGCTGGGTTAAAAGCTGAAACTGAAGATTTTATTCTTGCTGCAGAGAACCAATGCTTTTTAACTAGAAATTACGAAGAAGACATACTGAAAAACTGTGTTAGCCCAAAATGCAGATTCTGTAATAAATATCTAGAAATTGTTGACCATCTTGTATCAGGTTGCATGGGATTGCCGCACATTAAATATAAAACCCGGCATAACAGAGTGGGCCAATATCTGCACTGGAAAATATGCAAATTTTACTGGAAGAAAACTGCAATGAACTGTATCACCCAGACCCGGTTACAGAGATAAGACCTGTAACTATTTTATGGGACTTTAAAATACAAACAGACAGAACAATCAAAGTTAATCGACCAGACATGATTAGAGACAGTAAAAAGAAAATATCTTTTCTTATTGACATGGCAGGCCCTGCAGATTTTAATGTATATTTGATGATCTTCACCAAAAAAAGTGGAAATCTAAAAAATGTGGCACATGGGGACATCGATAATTCCAGTTTAGTTGGAAGCCTCAGATTGATTGGAAAAATGTTCCGATTGATACATTGAAGGGATTTCTGGTAGCCGATGCCTCAAAGAAATAAAAAAAAAAGTACCTGCAAGTACAACTGACACATTAGGAAGAGCTTTATCTATGTAAAATGTGTGTGATCTTAGTTTTTTTTTTTATAAAAATGAAAATTGCGATAAAAAGCCGTGAACTCATTTCTGATGTCAGTGTCTGGTTAGGACCTGAAAAATATATGCGTACATCAGAAATCCAAGGAAATAATAATAATAATAATAATAATAATAATAATAATAATAATCCACATTCGTACCAATCTCATTGGATGGACGTACTCTTGGGTCTTCTTCGAGGGTCGTCCTAAAGCTGGTAACCTGAACATAATTACCCCTTGGCGGTCAAGGTTAAAACGCATCTCTACCAATTTCAATGAATACGAATAAAATTTCATACAGGATCGGCCGTCACCCGGGACAACAAGGGCCGCGTCCCTCAGAGAGGAACCAGTCTGAGGACGAAAAATCTGTCATTGGAACAAACTCTTCCACAAACGAAGAGACACGAGGTCTCCAAACCCGGATTATTACCAACCTTAGACCAAGTGACTCAATACCAAATCGACTAATAAAAAATAAACGAACGAAATGGAGCCGCGAAGAGTATCGACAAGTCATGACATCCTTCTTCACTGCACTCGAAAACCAGCAAAGAACACCACCAATCAAACATACCAAATATGGAGAAGTATGGTGGGAAATGATATAAGACCTAACCTCAATCCGAACATGCTTGCCAATGTCCGTAGGGATATCATGCGAAACAACAGACACTGAAAGGCAGAAATAGATATGATAAAATTAGGTATAAGACAAAATACTATGACCCATCACTCGAACTCTATTGAGACGAATGTTGAAATAAGGAATGTGACAGAGGATGAGGTAAAAACTAAAACAAATGAAGTCCATGCCTCAAAAAGATACAAAAAATTGTTCTAACAAGTACAGCCCACACTTTACGAAGGGCTTTATCTATGTAAATTTTTTTTTTGTCAGTGGAAAATGTCATGATGCCATTTGTAACCTTAGGTCCCTGGGCGGGACCCGGAAAGAACGTGTGGGTAGACGCCAGAAATCAAAGGAAATAATAATAATAATAATAATAATAATAATAATAATAATAATAATAATAATATGAAACTAACCCGAAATGCAGAATCTGCGGAAAATAAAATGAAACCATATTATCTCAGAATCTCCGGAACTGGCAAACAAGGAATATACCCACAGGCATAACAAGGTAGAGACATATATGCACTGGAAGATATGCAAGAAGCATTGAGAGATGGTATGAGCACCAACCAGACACAGTTACCCAAAATAATGATGTAACTATCCTCTGAGACATGTTAATTCAAACTGACAGGGAAATAAAAGCCAACAGACCTGATATTATCATAAAAAAAACACGAAATTCAGCTTATTAACATAACAGTACGATCTGAGAGAAACACCTCCATAAAATTATCGAGAAATTGTTCAAATACAAGGACCTGGAGATCGAGATTAACAGGATGTGGGGAAGGAAGACTGAGACTGTACCAATAGTAATCGGAGTACTGGGACTTGTGAGAAAAGGAATGGACAAATTTATTGACAGTGTCCCAGGTAACATCAACATACAAGTTGCCCAGAAGATAGCCCTACTAGGAACATACCATTGACTAAGAAAAGTGCTATCAAATAAATGACAATTCACCTATGGGGTCTAGGGACCATAGTTTGGACCCGGCTCTACAGGATGCAAAGCAGAAAACACAACATACACAAATGATGACAATGTTTTTAATACAAATAATAAGGAAGAGAAAAAGTGGAAATTTTCAGAAGGATCGAATCCATTAAAAAAACATTTCTAAAATAAAGTATAATACTGAGTAAGGTTCTGGAGTAGTGAGAAAAAAAACTGACTTTCTTAATTAGGAGTGAAAACCACCAGGGACGTTTAGAATCCAACGGAGTAATGAAAATATATGGCTGGTCTAAAAATACCGCTAAATTCACTCATATTACCAGAGCGCAATAAACGTTTTTTTTTTTTAATTTTTCGTTACTTGATAATAATAATAATAATAATTTTTGTTATTGTTGTTGTTGTTTTGGGTACGACGACTACATTAACCTCCCCCGCCACCACCACCACCACCAGTGCAGCGGAAATCCTGTTGCTGTCTTCAGTTCTCTGTTCTCTTGACAAAATAATAAATGGCAGGTCAAATAAAAAAAAAACAAAAACAAAAAAAAACCCCAAAAAGCAGGAGGCAACAACAATAGAAGTCCCCCCCCTCCTTAAGTAATACGAAGAAAATATGAGTCAGAATAAGAAATTTAAAACAAATAATAATAAGAAGGAGACAGGGGAATTAAATTATAATAAATATCTCCAGTGAAATTAAAATTATATTTTGTCGAGGCCTAAAAAGTTATAATATAAAGGTCGGGAGTTCAAAGGTGAATTAGCGACACGAACAAGAAAGGGTTCTTTCTTTTCCTTCTTTCTTTTCTTTCTTTCTTTCTTTCTTTTTTTATTTTGCTTTGCGTTCTTTCTTTTTCTTTTCTTAGCTTTAGGGTTAAATCTGCTCGTCTCATTGAGCATTACTACTGAGTAGTACGTTCGATCTTCACCAGGTGCCCCATACAAATTATTGGTATTAAACAACCCAACAAGATTTGGAATGAAAAATCAACCATCTTTTTATCTCTCTTTTTTTTCTCTCTACTGGTGATTTCATTTCAGCTTTTCTTTCTTTCTTTCTTTCTTTCTTTCTTATAGATAAATAGATAGATAGATAGATAGATAGATAGATAGATAGATATGAACAGACCGAGATATATATATAAACAGAGAGGTAACGAACAGACAGACTGATAGACAGACAGATAGAGGCTGATATATATAGATATATATATATGATATTGAGCGCTTTCTAATAAGTACCGCGCATATAATATATAAATAATTATACAAATATATATATATTTATTTATATTTATATACACACACACACACACACACACACACACACATACACATATATATATATATATATATATATATATATATATATATATATATATATATTAGGGTCCTCAAATATTTCTTCCAATGTCGGCGTATATGTCTTTAATATCTAAAAATCTCCATGAATTGTTATAAATGACGTGTACTTGGTCTGAAACAGAAAGACTATTTGTCCGATAGGTATTTTGCTATCGATATATATTCTGGAGACCTGTACATCACGAGACCTTTTCCTTCAATTGCCCAGGGGAGGGTGTACTGAATAAAAAAATAACCGAGCTTAGAACGATTTAGCGTATCTTATCGATCCTAACATTTGCATACGGTGGGGATATATATAGGTGAAACCTAGGTAGGTTTGCCTGGCTCTTTAGGTTCATAGTTAGATTTTCTCTACTTAGTGTATTGAGCACTTTGCTTAGTTATTTTTATTTTACTCGTTTTGGAGGTTTTTTTTTCTTTGGACTCTGAGTTTGGATTCTGGGCGATTGTTTTCGCCTCAATTACATGGTCTTAGTTCTTTCTTTTTTTATCCCTTATTTTTCCTTGGGTATTGGTTTGGTCAATTATAAGCCAAAACACTTAAGGTTTTTCCAGACGAGTATACTTATATTTATAAGATTATTATATATATATATATATATATATATATATATATATATATATATACAGGATGCGATGGGTTCGCATATTATATTTCTAATTAAGTTTGTTTGCTTTTGATTTTGTTGACTGCACAGTATAGTAGGGTCAGTTGGGCACCATCTGTGAGAAAAAGAGCACCATGACGCAATTCACTCTGCCAGAAATTTGGGAAGAGCATGCTGTACTTCCTGGCATTAGCGCCGGAAGCTCCAATACAAACATTGCTGAGTGTTTGGGTGTCAATCCGAGGACAGTGAAGAGGATTTGGAAAGAGTTGGATGAGTCTGATGGTGATTACGAAGGTGTTTGGAGGGATCATTAGTGACGGTGACGTTCTGTCTCCATTCATCTTCAGGCAGGGCCTCAGACTCAATCCGGACTCTTACATCAAGTGCCTTGAGAAGGTAATGCTGCCCTGGGTCAAGGGGGTGGTTGCTGGAAGACTCTCTGTTTGACAACAGGACTCTGCACCATGCCGCAGGAGAAATCAGGCTGTCAGACAACTTCTGCAACCACATCAACCCTTATATCTGATAACCTAATTCCTCAGACGGTGGAAGGGTAACTTATCCGGCCAAGATCAAAATAGCAAAAAAAATTTTTTTAAATAAAAAATAAATAGATTCTACCAGAAATGGTTTACCGGTCCGACGAAAAAAGTGCCCAATGTCATAGGGAACGGCAGCACCACTGTAGAGAAGCTTACAGACTCAAGCTAAACAGTGCTTGATAATACTGGGCCACAAAAGTTACCAAGCTTTTTGTCGCCCCAGTAAAGCATTTCTGGCGCCTTTTTTCCCCCCTACAACTTTGATTTGGGCCGGATAGTATACCCTCCCGCTGGCGAGTTTGGTTGGTTGGCTTACCATCTTGGACTCGCCTGGTGGTATAATGGTTCCTATTTTAACAACAACTACCGACCGCCTGATGATTACAGTAAAGCGCAGTTGTAGTCGGTCACTGCCCATTTGAAATTTAACTTTATATATATATATATATATATATATATATATAATTATATAATTATAGAGTTTATAGAATTAGCTTATCACTTAATAGTGCTCAATTGAAATATTTTCAAGAGCTAAATTATGTCATTATGTTGTGGCCTTGTTAGGGCCAGAAATAAAATAATCGGTCCGACAGTCAGAGCTTACTGCTGGAAATTACCCTCTCCAAATGGTAGTACCTGCTCCTATTTATAGCTGAGAGAGTCCATGCGTGCTAGTATAAATTAGCATAACAATATATATATATATACATATATATATATATATATAAGGAGAGAGTGAGCGAGAGAGAGAGACAGAGAGAGGGAGAAATAGATACATAAATGTAGTGGAGAATTGAATGGCCAAAATTGAAAACAACTCATGTGTAACGTTTTGACCTTTAAAAGGACTTCTTCAGGTTATATGTATATATATATATAGAGAGAGAGAGAAAGAGAGAGAGTGTGAGAGATAGATAGATAGATAGATAGATATTCTTCGAATCTAACACTTCTCTTTATATCTTTCATTAATAGCTCCCTATATTCTAATATGAAAACAAATCTAATGGCCACACACACACACACACACACACACATATATATATATATATATGGGGGGGGGGTGCGCCGCACACATCGGGTTGTGGGAAGAACGTCTTTGACATGATGAGGCAGCCAAGATGTGAAGGGGTTCGTCGCTGGTCGTGCTGGATGTGCGGTTCGCGCCAATTTATGGCCGGAAATTCTAATCTGGAGATGACCTGTACAGGAAGTGAAATCTATGACCTTAGCCTCAGCTGATAAGCTGCAGACGAGGAACGACGGGAATAAGTGGCAGGGAATATTTGGGCGGCGGGGGGAGATTTGGGAGGCGGTGCCGGCGGAGATGTGATAGCTTCTCCTTTGCTTTTAACTATGAAGATCTTTTCTGTTGAAAAAAATCGACAGTGGATTTCATAAAAATTTCATCAAGTCGAGCAGCTGTTACACACACACACATACACACACACACACATATATATATATATATATATATATATATATATATATATATATATATATATATATATATATATATATATATATATATATATATATATATATATATATATATAAGAGAGTGGGAGACAAACAGATATTTCTGCAACCATACTGTGTGTGTTATTTATAATAGATGAAATCTGTCTAATTAATAAATATAAAAATCTTTAGAAATTATTTTCTTTACGTTCAGATGCAAATGTACAAGTATCTAGGAAGGGATTGTGCTTATAAGGCGCTATTCGGCGGCCTTAGTGGTCGAGCTTGTCAAAAACATGTCGGATCTAACTGCTATTTCTCCTGCCAAGGTGGACGAGAGTTCGAATCCTGTCTAAGAACGCATCTTTTTTTTTTTTTAAAGAAGATTTCTCTAATATTGAGGCAGGTAGACGAAAATACATATTTTTAAAGCATTTCATCCCAAACAAGTCAGGAGTGACACTGGCACTCAAGGGGTCACAATGAGTTAGATCAAGAATAAATAGGGGTGTTTGTGAAAAGGATAAAGAGAAGGACGGGGATCGGGATCAAGGCATCTGAAGATGTCGATTGACATTACATTTGAAGATTATAGGGAAGCAAGTAAGAGGAAGGAAGTTCTACTGTCGGGAAGTGCGAGAGAAGAAGCGGTTACATTTAACCATTTCGACAGTGAAAGAGTGGGACCGAGATGCCAACCTAGCAGCACACTTAAATTTATGCAGTTGGGGAACCAGTGAATGTAGCTCGTCAGAGCAGATGCCATGAAAATATTTGTAGAAAAGACAGAGGGAAGCCACAGCGCGTCTGTGAGAAAGTGACTGCAGACGAGATGCCAGATCAGGACCTATCACATTGCATATACGTCTTTGGATTTTGTCGAGGACCTCGAGATGAACAGCGGGGGTCCTAGACTATATATGGCAATAGTGTTCAATGTCAGGACGATTTGTAGATTTGAAGGATAAGCATAAATACAATTTAATAAATAAACGAGGTGTCTACTCAAATATGGGCATCCACTTAAAATAACATTTTAATTGATAATATCATGGATGCTTTAGCGGATGAGAAATGCGAGCAGATTTCGAATGGCTGTAGAGTTCGTAATATTCACTAAGGCACAAGTATCCTTGTGAAATATAGAACTAACTCTTCTTCTTCAATAAACAGAAGGGCAGACTAAGCTTTATAGCCGTAGAGGGCAATTTGCTTAGAAGGACAACTAAGAATTTAAAACCTTTTGTGGCCCTGGAACCAAATCATGGACTGCTCTTTGGCAACTTATAGCACCCGGAAGTCACCAATACCAAGATTTCGGTGAAGACATCGGCATCAGGGCGTTGGGTGTGGTCAATGTCAGCGTCTAACAGAGCAGATTTAAAACACTGAAAAAGAATGGTGCCGTGCAAAAATATCCTCCTTCATACTGAGCAATAGATAAGTCTGAATTATTCTCGAGTCAGAAAAAAAAAACCCCAAAAAACCCTACCTATCCTAATATATGTGATGCGGAAACCCTCCTATAATGACACATTTTACGTCGCGACGGATTCGATAATATCGTTGACTTTTGTTGTGTATATGTCTGTATTCGTCGATGTTCGATCGTTGGTAATAGCCAATCTTCATCGTTTTTTCTTGGGTGGGTCAATTTTTGTATTCACGTCACGAATAAAAGGTCACGAGGTCACGTCGGGAATTGAAAAAAAAAGTTATCCATTCAGCCATTTGCGGAGAGGGCGTGACGATTTATTTTCAATTAGCATTCGAAATTATGACCTCTCGCTGGCTTCAAACAGCAACGTAACTACCTCAGCCACGTAGCAAGGTCTTATAAATATTTAATGTAATTTCTTTCTTTCTTTCTTTCTTTTAATTTCTTTCTTTTTCTTTTTCTTTCTTTCTTTCTTTCTTTCTTTTAATTTCTCTATTATTGTGACTTTCTCTGTTTCTCTCTGTCTCTTTGTCTATTTGCATTTCTTCTCTATTTTTCTCGCTTTCTTTCTTTCTTTTTTATTTCTTGTCTATTTGTCTCTCTTCCTTCACTTATTTTCTTTCTTTCTATTTTTATCTCTTTCTTTCTTTCTTTCTTTCTTTCTTTCTTTCTTTCTTGTCCATTTCTCTCTCTTCATTCACTTTCTTTCTTTCTTTCTTTCTGTCTTTCTTTCTTTCTTTCTTGCCCATTTCTCTCTGTCTCCCTTCCCTTCTTTCTTTCTTGTCCATTTCTCTCTGTCTCCCTTCCCTTCTTTCTTTCTTTCTTTCTTTCTTTCTTTCTTTCTTTCTTTCTTTCTTTACACCAGCACAGAGTCACATGAAAAAAACAAACAAACAAAAAACCAAAAAAAAAAAAAAACCAAAACAAAAAACCAAAAAAAACACTTATCGGAAGATTATGTTGCGTCATTCTTTCTCGTGAGGTAGGCTTTTATATCTGGAAAGTCAACATTCACAATTGGTTTGTGTATTCATCAAATAGTCCTTCTTACTCGCAGACATAAGGTCGCGGCACATTTATTTATTGTCAAAAACTAGCAAATCGTTCTCGGTTTTGTCAGGACGATCATATTTCGTGAAAACCCAATCCAGCACCATTCACCATTTGAAAAGCCTTATTCGTTCATCAGCTCAAGTACGAGGACTTCTCGACTAAGTTGGACTAAAACTCGCAAATCTTCAGATAACACTAGAAACAGCTGCGAAGAGAGAATTAAAAATAGCAACAACAACAAAAACAAAAAAACAAAAAAAAAGCCGTGGTCCATTATTTGAGGGTCTTCAAGGAACGTGAGAAGCTGGCTTATATTTTTTTCCTCCCAGTTCTGTTTACCTAAAAATGCGAGTCTTAGAGTCCAGTTTACGAAACAAAGAAACTTACAGACCGAATTCGGAAGCAAACTTGGCGTTTATATTCTTTGGATTGGTGAACGTAAGAATCGGCAGTCAAAATCTGTCAGGTTCTCTGGGAGAGACGTTCATGAGAACAAAACTGTATATTCATGGCGAAGAAAACATCGAAACATTTAAAAAAAAACAAAAATAAATTAAATCTATGAAAACCAAACCCACTGAAATGCGTGACGTGTATAGTAAATTCTCACGATGACGCAACTGCTGTGTCCTTGTGCCACACTAGAATACAATTAGAAAATAGTCACACACACATAAAATCCAGACACAAATGTCATACCAAACCTGAATAAAATTTTCAGCTAAAAATCTTGAGCTTGACTTGTACGCCCGGCCGACTTGTACGTCATATTTTATGGCAACTTATATCTACGACAAAATCCTTATTAATCTCGAAGGTCAATATATTTTTCAAATTCAGTTCATATTCAATCGGTTGGTGCCGGTAAATTTGGGCCGTCCTGGCTATGACGATAAACTACATCCGCGTCCAGGGTATGACGATAAATACGTCCAAAAGCAAGGCCTCTGATCTGGAGGTTTTGAGGAGCGAGGAACCACCTCTTAATTGTTGATGTTCTCAGGTCCACTCTGACCCGGAGTGGTAGCACCTGTTAGGGTCCCAACTATGGGTAAATAGTTAACCCTGACACTGAGCTAAAAAGCATTATGGTTTTAATACCAGAAAAACTTTCTTAAAAAAATTATTACAAGCAATACATTTTTTTAAAATAATATTACCAGCTCTTCATTTTCGAGGGAAAAAATGATTACCAGAAATGGATTTTTAACAAAACAAAAATATTACCAGGAAAAAAAAGCGGTCTGAATTAAATGACCCACATTGATGTTGATATGCCGTAAACCAAACCAAACCAAACTAAATTTGGGAAGTCGCTTATGTGCATTCATATATATGAAATCTGCTCTAGATTTTTATGTGTGTGACTAGTTACTAAGTGTATTCTAGTATGGCACAAGGACACAGCAGTTGCGTCATCTGTGAATTTACTATACACACCACCTGTTAACAAATGCGGTATTCTATTAACACGACAACACATCTACCCCCAAAGATACAGTGAGCTACCAGTTACCCAAAACTTTGGCCTACTGATAAATGAAGCTAGGATATCTGTTCCCAAACTAGATAATCTCACGCCACTCACTTGTATATTCAGACACTAATAGTAATATCTTTCTACATGCGTTGTATAGCATAAAATATACAACACACACCGGTAGGTATCGAATATTGTTGATATGAATAATCAAGAGTGGTCTCCCCTTGTTTTGTTACTCTCCTCTTTAAGAGAGCTATTTCTGTTTACCGGGACTATAAAAGGACACTATACGCGAACCTTGTATTCTTAGTTGAATAAAGCTTTTTAAAACCTACACCTGCGTACTTTTGTCATTACAATTGTATCGGTGTAACTTAGCGAACATTTAAAATAATAATCAGGTCTAGTGATAAACACATCAATCCTTTCAGCCCTACATTCCTGAATGTTTCTATCTGAGCTCCTGAGTGAAAATTCGCAAATAATTGGTATGTAATGTTTCCCAGTAGATATAAAAATAGTCACAAGTGTTTACCTACTGTTCAACCGGTGGCTGGGCATTACGTCATTTTTCTCTACCACCGGTAAATCGGTGGTCAGGGCTCAAAATATTAGAGTCAACATCAGCTTCCATAAAATATTAATACCGTAGATTACACATCTTACCATGCAGTTTTTTTTTTATATATATTACTGCTACGTATCGTATGTTATTGTAAAACGCAGTATCACCTATCCGCCATTTGCATTAGTGATGTAAACAGTGACACCAACAACCTCATGTGGCGAACAGTGAAACTATGGGCCCGTTACCCTATCAACACTCAGGTCAAACTCTCATCCTTTTAATGAGTCCCTGTTACAATAGTTTTCTGATTGTCCGCCTGAGTCAAATGGAGCATCGGTCGGGGTTTATATTTAATGTATCAGCGGTTGGACGCGATGTGTAATGTAACGTTAATAGAAAACTCGATTTGTGTTAATATTAGGGGTTGGTGCAAAAATAATGTCGTTTTCTCACATATGTTACGATGTGAGAAAACGACATTATTTTTGCACCAACCCCTAATATTTTATTATTTTAGCTTCATTTCTGGTTTAAGATGCCAAATATGTTTACCAAACTCAAGTTTTAGCGGGATATCTGTCTCGCAGCTTGCTAGATTGGTTTGGTTGATTTTGTTTAGAGGCATATCAACATCTCCATGAGTTATTTAATGCCGCAATCTAAATATTTTGAACATAATTTTATGGCTTCAACAAAATATATTTTAAACTTAATTATATGCCCTCAACTACAGCTAAAAGGTATTGTTGGTTATTTTAATATTAGGTTGGTGCAAAAATAATGACGTAATAATGTCGTTTTTTGACGTATTTTTTAACGTCAAAAAACGACATTATTACGTCATTATTTTTGCACCAACTTAATATAAATAGATAATATATTACATAAAAAATATAGACCCTAACAGGTACTACCAACCTGGATTAGGATGGAGCAGCCTGCTGGAGCTAAGGCATGTGTTGTACAGTAATTTTTAGGCATACTATTTGTTCACAACTTGTTTTGCATTTTATACCCGCCATATAAGTCGACCACCAGTTTTTTTTTTTAATTTTGCGTTACATTAAAGTCTGTTGATTAATCTGAGTACAACCGATTCTTTCTGTATCCTGTACACCTTTTATAGTATCGTCCAGTTCTTCTATGTAAATCAAACAGCCTCTTACTAATTAACCCATAGCTGGGGGGAGAAGAGTTGAATTCATACCTTTTCAAGGGATATTTGAATATGTGTATATAGCGGACTTAACTGGAATTAGAACTTGGCTCTCCGATTAACAATTCCGAGCCATTATCCATTACACCACCCGCACATCCAAGTTTACAGCACCTGATATTCCCAAGTGGTTACCCATCCAAGTACTGACCAGACTCGACGTTGCTTAACTTGATGTGGCCGTAAGAAGACAATGATATGTGGGGTGATGTAACGGTTATTGGTAGGGAATATGGAAGTAGCTGCTGCAGTCTTTGGTTCGAATTAATACTATTAAAAAAAAAAAAAAAAGGCAAGAGACCGTTTCTCCCTGAACTCTATCCAACGGACAGATATCTTAACAAATTGTCTCATCACTGGCATGTCGCGAACATTGACGGGATAAAAGAGTGATTGATTGAGAACTTGTGCAAGTCGCGCTCCTCTAAATACCGTTTTTTTTTTTCTGCGCAAGATGTAACAGCAATATGTTGTTACTCCACTTGTCAACCTTGACAGGAATGAATAATGGGAAAACAATAACGGCTGAGTAGCTTTAAAGTCATTTTGTTCTTAAAATTTAAGCGAAATTTTAAACCAGCTGTATGAAGGTTTTGCTTTTTCACTAGTGTGTCGTTAGCGGTTCCCAAAAAAACAAAAACACTATCACAACCCCAACGACGCAAACAGACATATTATGTTGAAAGGGGGAGGGTGTAGTCGGTTACAGTAAAAATTTAAGTTGTTTTTCTGAAAACAGATTATGTTTAGTCGACTCCATTAACGTCCGTGTAAAGTAGTGTCCATTTATGGAACACACACGAATTTATTGTCAATAGCTTGCAATATTATTTTCCTAACAGCTCTCAAAGCAGGCAGACGGGGTTGAAAATTAAGAGAGGCAGCTTTAAGTGTTGGGGTTTTGTTAGATATAAAATCAAGGTAATAAAAAAAAACGGCATATACACGAACCTACTGTCGACGGCTTGCAATATTAATTTCCTGGCTGAAAGCAGTTGAAACTTAAAAGGAAAACTCATAGTTTTAAGTTAAGAGTTATCTTGGATATAACTCAATGTAAAATTAAAGCCAGGAAAATGGACCACACACGAATTTATTGTGAACAGCTTTCAATCACCATCCTCTTCGGCATCAATCTGATGACGGGTGTGCAGTAGAAAGATCACCAAGCAAATGATCCGCTCCCTCCAAATATCCAGGTTGCGTGCCAATGTTGGAGTTTCTATATAATGATTTTCCAATCATAGCTTAGTTATGGCACAAGGCCGAAATTAGGGGGCCATCCAGTGAGAATCGAACTCAGTAAGTCGTAATTGTTCTAGCCAGGCAAGCTTGCTAACCATTACGATATTTATTTCTGTAAAATTACAATGTGGCACAAGGCCTAAAAAAAGGGTAATGGGGAAAAGGACTGTCTTCATCTGTCTTAATTTTAACCACAAGCACTGACCCAAAGATACAAACAATATTCCTAACGCCAAAACAACTCATTCTTACTAACCTCTCTCACTACAATCACCATAATACCTCATTGTCTCAATGAAAATCCTAAATAGTCCCCATATATACAAATCCGAGTTTCGTTGGATCCAATGCAAATATGGACGCCATGTTTCGTTGGATCCAATTGAAATTTGGACGCCATGTTTCGTTGAATCCAATGCAAATTTGGACGCCATATTTCGTTGGATCCAATGCAAATTTAGACGCCATGTTTCGTTGGATCCAATGCAAATTTAGACGCCATGTTTCGTTGAATCCAATGCAAGGTTGGATGCCATGTTTCGTTGGATCCAATGCAAATTTAGACGCTATGTTTCGTTGGATCCAATGCAAATTTGGACGCCATGTTTCGTTGGATCCAATGCAAATTGGGAAGCCATGTTTCGTTGGATCCAATGCAAATTTAGACGTCATGTTTCGTTGGATCCAATGCAAATTTAGACGCCATGTTTCGTTGGATCCAATGCAAATTTGGACGCTATGTTTTGTTGGATCCAATGCAAATTTAGACGCCATGTTTCGTTGAATCCAATGCAAATTTGGAAGCCATATTTCGTTGGATCCAATGCAAATTTAGACGCCATATTTCGTTGGATTCAATGCAAATTTAGACGCCATGTTTCGTTGGATCCAATGCAAATTTAGACGCCATGTTTCGTTGGATCCAATGCAAATTTAGACACGATGTTTCGTTGGATCCAATGCAAGGTTGGATGCTACGTTTCGTCGGCTCCAGTTCAAGGGGTGTTGCCATGCATCATTGGTTTCATTTTGAAAATGGAATGCTATGTTTCGTGGATCCGCTATGCTATATATACATGAACGTATCATTCCCATTCGGGCATCATATTCCCAAGAAACAGCTACTTCGTGCCAAAACTCCCAAGAGTATGCTTCCTAGATTATGGCAATTTTAATCTCTAAGTCTATGGTCAACCGGTGTCTTTCCTACATATCCTCATAAACTTCACTTCTTTCCTCCACATCGTGATATGCAGCAGCCTCTATTAGTAACCCTCTACCTTGATTGGCTCTTGGTCCTCGTATTGGACGAATAATTAATAAAAATAAAAAAAATGAAGTAGGTTTTTAAAAAATGCTGAACTAGTCTTTGAGAGTGTTAGCCACTATTCCTAGGAAGAAAACCACCTCGGCGAAGTCACTTGGCAGTTAACGGCCAAAGCTTTTGGAAGTCCATAAATCAACTCACTTCGAGAAGGATCTCTAATGTCAAATTTTTTCTTTGAGTCAAATCGCTGGAACCTTGTCGAACCAGCAGGTGAGGGTCGCGGGCCACCAGAAATGACGTGTGGGGGGGTCTTTTTCCCGCTATGCTATATTTTCAAACGGTATTTCAAACCGCTATTATCAGTAATTATCAAACTTAAGTGCAGACGGTAAACTATCAAATTTATGGGCATCTTGTAAGGCTTGAACACATCATTTCTTAATAATAGCCATCAAGCCTAGCTTGATAACTCTTGTTCCATTATCAGACTTTATTAAGTTTACCGAGAAGGGTTCAGAATTCGAACTCGGAGAACCAAGTTCGAATTCCAGTTGGGTTCGTTAAATTCACTTAAGCACAAATACCCTCGGTAAATGTATGATTGATCGATTGATTCGTTTTTACGGCTTATCAACCCTTTGCAGATTATTTAAATCAACAAATATTTTTAGATTTTAAGAATTTAATTTTGGAGATAACAGTTTATTCGATTTCAGACTTACTAATTAACCCATAGCTGTCGGGAGACGTGGCTTCATACTTTCCCAACGGTATTTGCAACATAAGTGAATATAAAGAACTTGACGGGAATTCGAACTCGGCTCTCCGATTAACAATTTCGAGCCATTATCGATTACACCACCCGCACATCCAAGCTTAAAGCACCTGGTGTCCTCAAACAGTCACTCATCTAGCTACTGAACAGACGTTGCTTAACTCCGGTGGATGTACGGGAACTGGTGTTCCAACATGATGTGTCTGCAAGCTGGAAAGGTATAAATCTCTCTCTCCTCTCCAGGTATGGGCTAAATAGTAGGCCTTGCAAAAATCTGGAAAAACTTTGTTATACTCAGAAATTGTTTATGCTCCATTCACTGGCGAAAAAACAAATACGAAAAGAAAGAATTATTCTTACAATCGAATATACGTTTCAGTTTTAAATAACCGACAAGGGGTTGATAAGCCGTAAAAAAGAAAACAAATCAATGAAATGTTCAGTACAAAGAAATCTGCGTTGATCCACTATGGTACCACTGGGGTTGCTGAGCTTAGAGTTGCCATTGCTTTAAAATAAATAAAATGCCACAGCCAGGGCATTCCTTGATGTCTGCAGTCAATGTAGAATTGTAGGATTACGTTGCAATCAGAAAAATGATTTTCTAAAAAACTGAAATAAAATAATATATTCTTATATTTGTCGTCCTTTAACATGTGCGTGTTTATGGCTCTCCACAACTTCCTATGCTTAGTAGCTATGACAAATATATTCTCTTATTACCCATTCTACTCTCCGATCTTCCATCTATTTACATACACTCATTGGGTACTGTTCTTGTTGCTTTTTTCTTGTTTTCAGTATGCCAGGGGGTGTCAAATTTTCCAAGCCCTCTTTCTTCCTTATGTAACCAAGATATTTGAAATGCTTTTTTTTTCTGATTCTAAATACAAGTGTGCTTTTTGTTTTCGTATTCGTTTAAAATTTCTCGTTACTCGCATGTGCATCCTTCTGTAGAACCAGATCATTTGTAAACATCTGTGCCGACGATACGATTATATAGAGGAGTACCTCTAAAACTGCAGAGATTGGCTACTGATCACTTTTCCAATCTTGTACAAACGACACAATGGGGTAAAAACTGGCTGGCTACATTCAAGTCCTCGAAGACAAAAAGCTAGTTTCCATCATCATCGATCTAGTGTCGCTGACAAAACTAACCTAGCCGTTTGTCTCGAAAAGGACCTCCAATCGGTTGTGAACTGGGGCAGAAATTAGCTGGTTAACTTTAATGACTCAAAAACAAAACTGCTCTCTATTACTCACCAGAAAGAACCATCTTTGCCCCCCATTAGAAGTCTGACGCTCAACTCCACGAGAGCACCTCTTTGTGACTGCTCGGTCTCACATTGACTGCTGACCTGAGATGGAACAAATACATTGATTCAATAGCCTCATCTACCGCTAGGAAAGTTGGCTCCCTGTGCCGCGCCAGGAAATTTTCCTCGCCGGAGTCGATCTTTCAAATCTGCTAATCAATGCATGGAGTATCGCTACCATATATGGTCTAGAGCCCCTTCTGTTTGTCTCAAGGTCCTTGATAAGATCCAGAGATGGATATGCAATGTAATTGTCCCTGATCTGGCATCTCGTCTGCAGTCGCTCTCTCACAGACGTGCCGTCGCCTTCCTCTGTCTTTTTTACAAATACTTTCATGGTAACTGCTCCGAGGAGCTGCTTTCGCTGGCTCCCAAACTTCATGAATTTAAGCGTTCAACTGGGCAGCATATCACTCTCACCCTTTCACTGTCGAAACTGTTAAATGTACCTGTCTCTTCTACTCCAATAGCTTCATGTCTCGCACTTCTCGCCTGTGGAACTCCCACCTCTTTTCTTGTTTCCCTGATAGCTATAATCTTCAACTATTCAAATGTAATGT
Source organism: Acanthosepion lycidas (assembly GCA_963932145.1). Taxonomy (NCBI): domain Eukaryota; kingdom Metazoa; phylum Mollusca; class Cephalopoda; order Sepiida; family Sepiidae; genus Acanthosepion; species Acanthosepion lycidas. Next base: position 4,913,057 of record OZ010575.1, on the reverse strand, counting down.
CAATCGACGTCTCCAGATGCCCTGATCTATCCCCTATCCTTCTCTTCATCCTTTCATCTATCATCCCTATTTGCTCTAGCTCCAACTCTTTGTAACCCCTTGCATGCTAGTGGCTTCCCATCTTCCTTGGGGTGAAACGCTTAAAAAAAAATCTGACCCCAAATTACTGCCAATCAAAATGAACTGAGGTCCCCTCGGAGAAGCAGCATGCCTCGAAAAACTGTTGGACCTCAAACCCACATCCGACCTGAAATGGAACTCGTACTATAAGATCCGTAAGTACCGGATTCTTCCTGTTATCATCTCCCTTTGCAAGAGCCAGATCATGCCAAAAATGGAGCACTTTTGTCATATTTGGGCGGGAGCTCCCCAAACATCACTCTCCAGTCTTGATAGAATCCAAAAGTGTCTCCGACCCCTTGTGGGTGACGAATTATTCTCCACTCTTTAAACTTTCTCCCACAGGCGGGATGTGGCAAGTCTCTCGTTGTTCTATCCCTACTTCTACGGAAAGGTTCTCTAATGAACGGCGGCATTCCCTGGCCTCGCCGTGGCAAACCTTCACGGGAAGGAAACACCCTGCCACTTACATAGTAGCAAACAAACCATATCCCCTCTGCATTCTAGCGGTGAGAAGTTCCATCCGAGCAGCTTTTTCAGGCGAACCACTGCCCTTTGGAAACGATATTTCCTCGATCACTACAATCTTAACACATTCAAGGCTAGGATTAATAGTTATCTCCCTTGCCAAAACAAAGAGCCTCCTAACGTAACCCTCTACCACGAGTGACACATGAGCCTTTTAAAGGGTGACCGTCACTCTACAAAAAATAAAAAAAACAAATCAAAACACATCTGTTGACTCAAGTCTCCATTTCATCTTTGATTTCTTTTCTTTTTTTTGTTTCTAAATAATGTTTTTTATACTTTGTTTAGACTTTATAGGCCTACTTAATAGGCCTATTTAATCGGCATTTTTTGCTATTGCAATAGAGTCGGATTTCTGTTTCGAATTTTCCATCGGCTATTAGAAGAAATTCCTCCATTGCTAAATGTCTGTACTGGATTCAGTCTGATGTCTCCGATTCGGAGGGTCGCATCGAGGGTTGTCTCCATGGCTAAAGGCCAAGTATTTGGTCAAATTAGACAATTTAATCTTTCACTAATAGATTTAATTGTCATTAGTAGCAGCAGCAACCTGCATTGATAGTCTCGAAAAGGATCCAGATTAAAACATTCAGATAAATCTATCTATCTATCTATCTCAGTCTTTTCGTATCTATCTATCTATCTATCTCGATGTGTTCATATCTATCTATCTATCTCGATGTGTTCATATCTATCTATCTATCTCGATGTGTTCATATCTATCTATCTATCTATCTATCTATCTATCTCGATGTGTTCATATCTATCTATCTATCTATCTATCTATCTATCTATCTATCTATCTATCTATCTATCTCGGTTTGTTCGTATCTGGGAAAAGAATAGCAGAATAAAGAAAACTATTGTCCCTTATCTGAAAAAAATCGGTAACCGAGAAATAGTTTCGAAATCTTAAAACAACAGCAACAACAACCGCAACAACAACAACAGTTACTTAATTCTACGGTAGACAACAATAAGTTACCCTGAAGCGATGTAAAAACCACTAAATACAACATGTCTACAAAAAAGGCAAAGCCCGTTAAGGTGGGTGGCCTTTTAACTTAAGACGGCACAGACGAAACGAACATGCTTCTCTTTTTTTTTTTTTTTTTTTTTTTGGTGGACATTTTTGTCACCCATTTTTCTATTCTATTTTTTTTTTTTTTTTGGCCGCCCGAAAAACAGAGTTCAGACTCATATTGACGTCTCTCCAGTTCATCTCGGACAAAGTCACTGCGTACCCCATAGCCATATATACCGTACCCGTTTGCTACCCGGTCCACCCTTAAAAGAAAGGTTGCACTCCACGAAACAAAGCTTACTCATTTTTATTTCTACCACCCGCTTCATAGCCGTAACTCTTAACAACAGTCACGCAATCTATCTATCTATCTATCTATCTATCTATTCTTACCTATATATATATATATATATATATATATATATATATATATATATATTTGAGTCTATTCATATCTATCTATCTAAGTTTGTTCTTGTCTCTCTTTCTATCTATCTCAGTCTTTTCGTATCTATCAGGAGGAATTCATCTCTCTCTCTCTCTATATATATATATATATATATATATATATATATATATATATATATGTATACACACATATCTATCTATCTATCTATCTATCTCAGTCTGTTCATATCGATTTGTCTTTCTATCTCAGTCTTTTCATATCTATCAGGGGGGAATTCATATCTCTCTCTCTCTCTCTCTCTATATATATATATATATATATATATATATATATATATGCGTATGTAGCTGTTATCTGTTAAAAGTATTGTTTACTTCTTTTCTGTTTCAATGTTTTTACTTCTGTGTTTCTTGAACTTGTCAAGCATAACTTCGGAATTTACCTCATGCTTTGTCACAATTACAGAACAATATAAACACTTCCCTATTTACTTTGGTAATTGTCTTATTTACATTATAGCCTATTACCAACAGAAGCATTCATCCGATTCTAACGCATATTCCGTATAAACTCAAGCATAAGTCGCTCTCTTATACGATTTGCAAAATAAATTAGGAACAAGAAAAAATAAAACCAAATAAAAAAAAAAACAATATTTCGATTTTTTCAAACCAATTGCTTTATTTTCTTTCCGTTAAAAGAATATTTCAGCCGATACGGTATTTGGCCTGCTTCAACTTCAGGTACCTATTGCATCTGGTAAATTGCAAGCAATTGTTATTTATCAATATGTTCACGTCAAAATAGATTGTGACACAAGGTCAAGTTTAGTGAGGGATTTTAGGAAGCTGTTCACAAATTGATCAAACCACTTCGACTGTTTTCTTATTAGGGACGCCTCTTGTGCCTGATAATGACTCCTGAATTATCCTGAAGGAGATTACTACCGGACGAATTGAGGGGTGCCGAACCCTGGTGCTTGATTTTGGTTTTGCTTTGCTTTACGGTTTATCAACCTCACCTGTTATCTAATGTCGAAAAGATTTTTATTGCTGTTATATTTTTTTATTTCAAATGTCTATTGCTGCTAAAACTTTTCCTTAAAAAATGTATTGCTGGTAATATGTTTTCAAAGACGTTTGGCTGGTACTAAAACCTATTTTCATAGTGTTTTGACCCCAGTTTGGGGGTTAACTATTTGCCTATAGCTGGAACCCAAACAGATGCTACCACCCTGGGTCAGGTTTGACCTGGGAAGACCAGCAGTTAAGAGGTTCTCCTCAAAGCCTCCTGATCAGAGTGCCTTTAAAGAAGGCTATATATATATATATATATATATATATATATATATATATATATATATATATATATATATATATATATATATATAAATATAAAGAAAGGAAGAAAGAAAAAAGGCACGCTGGAGTAATGGATTGAGGAATTGGAGAGCCGAGTTCGAATTCCAGTCGAATCCATTACATTCACTTATGTGCTATTACCCTTGGGAAAAGTGTGAATCCTCTTCTTCTTCCTCCAGCTATGGGTAATTAGCAGGACAGACTGAGTTCTATAGCCTTGGATGGCAACTAATCTAGGAGAAGGACAACTCTGAATTCAAAACCTGCGGAGGGTCGTTTGGGGACCTTGTGGCACGTAGTGCACCAGGTCTCTGTATTCGGCCCTTCAAAAAGTGTGGATGGTCCTGCATGAAACCTTCATCGCTGTAATCAAATCTCATGTGCTGTTGTCCAGCTGTCAGTTTCCTAGGAACTGATCTGCTTGACCCTCGTACGTCGAGTATACATACATATATATATATATATATATATATATATATATATACATATGTTTCGTGGCCTGACGATTGCGTCTAGCATGAAACAGACTGTTGCTTCTAAGTGTTGACTTAATGTTCACTTTTATATTTGCACACGCTCTATCTCTGATACTTAGCACTTTATCCCATAAATATAGCTCACCTCAAGAGTATATTTCTTCATATATATATATATATATATATATATATATATATATATATATATATGAAATATGTAGGCACCCGTTTATATTTCAAGATAAAGGTAACGCCCAGTTTGATCAAAATTCTGACCTATGGTATTGATATCTCCACGGCACAGGCCTGAATGATGGCATATAGATGTCGAAATTTCGCTTGAAGATGGAACAGAGTTTATTTTAACTCAATTTAATTCAAATAATTATATTAAAGTTTTTGGCTCTTGTTTTGAAACATGAAACCTCTTATGTAGAGTGTTGGAATCATATTTTTAAATAAATAATTATATATATATATATATATATATATATATATATATATATATATATATATATATATATATGATAATAATAATAAATGCGAATGTCAGTGTGCCACGGTGTCGTACTTTTTCAGTTAAAGGGAAACAATTCTTTAACTTTTAATAGCTGATGTTACAGAAATTTTAAATTCCGAAGTTTTCATGACTGAGATTGCTTTCGGCGATGTTTTTACGAGATGTTTTTTGACGATTTTTTTAAATTTTTTTTTTTACTATACGTTGGAAATAAATTTGGGGATAATCGAAATGAACTGCGAAATCCAACGAAAGTCACACATGAAATAAAAATAATTGTTTGTATGAAAAGTACAAATTGTCTGTAAGTTAAGTGGCGGCAGAAGAATTATCGTTGAACTTTTAAAAGGTAAGCTTAAATATTAATGCAATACTTAAATTAAGTGATCAATTTTGAGTTCTGTAGTTTATTGTTGCCTATCGCATACGAGAGCAGTATGCCTTGCAAAAAGAAATTTCCGCTAACAGTGGACCAGATTGCAATCAAAAGAACCAAGGCTGCAGCGAGAAAAAGAAAGTTCCGGGCAAATGAAAATCCAGGTCAAACAGCAGCCAGGAGATCTTCCGATGCTAAGAATACGCAAAGACTTAGGGCGTCTCAAACCCCTCAACTACGTACGGCGGGTTTTACGCTAGTAAATATATATATATATATATATATATATATATATATATATATATATATATAGGACTCTCACGTCGTATTCGTCGTATGAACGTCAAGCAACTCAGTTCCTAGGAACCAACAGCCAGACACCAGCACATATGATTTGATTATTGTAGTGAAGACTTTGTGCAGAACCAACCAGACATTTTGAAGGGCCGAATACAGAGACCTGGTGCCCTACGTGCCACAAGGTCCCCAAAAGACCTTCTGCAGGTTTTGAATTCAGAGTTGTCCTTCTCCTAGACCAGTTGCCATCCAACGCTATAGAACCCAGTCTGTTCTGATATTTACCCATAGCTGGAGGAAGGAGAAGAAGATTAATACTTTTCCCAAAGGTTATGTATATATATATATATATATATATATATATATATATATATATATATATATATATATATATTTCGCAAGATTACGGCGTAAAGGTGTCGGTGAAAACAATGTAGATAAAATTAATTCATTGGAAAAAAAACGTTGTACTTCTAAAAAATTGGCGTCATGCCTGTGTCTTGCAAAATGAAAATTAGGATCATTTTGGGCTGTAATGGGGGAGCATAAGTGACCTCCAGTTACTTTAATCACTGTTAGGAAACTCTGGCTGACCTTCAGTGACCCTTAAATGTCGTCCATATGAACCTTGGCGACATTAAGATGTCCCAGCTTAGTTATGGTGGTAAGGAAATATCTTGAGCATGATTTCTACAGAAAACAATAAAAATTAATTTATATATATATATATATATATATATATATATATATATATATATGCGTGTGTGTGTGTGTATATATGTATGTGTGTGTGCGTGAGAGAGAAAGAGGCGGAAGCTTATTTTATCAAATTATCGATAGCAAAAAGTTATTTTCTGCACTTTCCGCCCTCAGTATTATATATATATATATATATATATATATATATATATACTGGGCGTAACCGCAAAATTGTACAAATCGTGTAACAGAAAAATTTTCCAATTTTTAGGTTAAGCGTTTTATCTTAGCTGTAAGTTAGAAATGATTAAAGATATCTTACTGAATTTTTTTTATAACGCTATTAGGCTCTACTTTTAACAATAAGACTGTATTTAGCTTTCAGATGAAATGATGATCTCTCTTGATGTTGTGACCCCCTGATACACTTTTCTTCTCTATTCTTCCCTGTTTTTTTAAAACTTGATGATTCTTGAATGAACTTTGAAGATAGAAGCCAGTGTATGATTGGTGGTATCATTATTGAAGGCCTTTCCTCTTACCATTGCTCAGTTGGGAAAACTGTGGGGCTGACACAAAATAATTTTAACCTGTTCTCTTTCTAGCTAAATATGCCAAAGGGTTTTTCATTGATTCTCACCACAAATAATGTCAACATGGTTTAACGTCTTATCTGTAAACCTTGAAATAATAGATTTAGTGTTTTTTTTTTTCAGATATTAAACATTTTGTATGTTGGATATGTTTATGAGATAACACTACAATTTTACTGTTACACCCAATATATATATATATATATATATATATATATATATATATATATATATATATATATATATATAAAAGTGAACATAGAAGTCAACACATCTAACCAACGCCTTTATCCACTGTGCCATGTGTCCTTGAGGACATCTGGGTATGAATTTCTGGGTATTATGAACCTAATGTCATCAGCACCATTTTTACCAGTGCTCATATTGCAATTTTTGCTGTTATTATTGCATGTTTTTACCAGAGCTCATATTGCAACTATGTTGTTATCATTGCTTTTCTCTGGCATTCCTTATTACTGGTTCCCATATTGTATTTATTTCTCTGCTTGGTCGGCTCAGGAGATTTTTGTGGCCTAGCATATGTGCTGATTCCTTAAGTTTACGAATTTTCTTATGGTGTTCCTTGTCAATGATCTCAACATGATCCCACAGAGGGCGGTGATCTCCCTTCTCTCTCCATATGTGGTCAGCCATGCCTGATTTTTCCACTTCCCCTCGTGTTATAGCTTCCTGGTGTTTTTGATACCTTACCTTAAGGGGGCGGCCTGTCTCCCCTTTATATTTCTTTGCACAGCTGCACGGGATAGCGTACACACAGTCTTTAGTCATGTTCTCCTGTATGGGGGCATCTTACTCGGGAGAGATATCTGCGAAGTGTCGTCAAGCTTTTGAAGATTGTCCTGATGTTATATGGACCGCAGATCCTTTGTATTTTCTTCGATAACCCCTTCACATAAGGCAAGCAGACTGTTTTCTGAGTATTGTTGTCCCCCTCCTCTTGAACCCGCCTGTCCCAGTTTTTGGGGGCTGCTGCCATGTAAACAGGGTAGTTGTTACGTTGTAGGGTACTACTTATACTGACCAATTCTTTATCTAACATCTCTGGATCACCACTTATGACTTTTGCTCGGTGTTATAAGCAACGGACGATCCCTTTCTTTACACTGTATGGATGGTGGGAGTTGAAATTGAGGTACTGTCCAGTGAATGTCGGTTTACGGTATACAGATGTCTTGAACCCATGCTCTGTTCGAGATATTAGAACATCCGGGAATGGGAGTGTGTTGTTACTCTCTTTCTCCATTGTGAACTGTATCGAAGGTCTTATTGAGTTCACATGGTCCAGTAGAACCTGGACATCTTCCTGGTGTGGCCAGAGTATGAAGGTGTCATCTACGTACCTTAACCATATAGTAGGCTTTAGCGATATAGATTCTAATGCCATTTCCTCAACGTATTCCATGTATATATTCGCCATTGCTGGTGATAATGGTGAGCCCATTGCTAAGCCCTTATCCTGTCGATATATGTGTGATCCCATTCCGAAGTGTGTTCTTTTTGTATAGAAAGTCAACATCTACATCAGATTATCTATTGGAATACTGGTCCGTTCTTCTAGGGATGAATCAGAGGCCAATCTGTCTCTGACTACTGAGAGTGCCTCCTCCGTGGGTACCTTGGTGAACAAACTCACCGCGTTCAAGCTCACCATCTGGTTGGATAGGATGGGAGCATTATTTCCACGAAGTAGACGCAGTTTCGGACATATGAAGGAGACTTTCCGATCAATGGGTCAATTATATCTACAAGTAAGCGACTCAGAGGGTGGCACACAGAGCCTTGGCAACTAACAATCGGCCTGAGCGGAATACCGTCTTTGTGAATCTTTGGGAGACTGTATATGAGAGGTAGCTTGGTGTAACGCTGCGATAACTGCCTATACGTCTTAGGTGCCAAGTGATCCTTGTTCTTGATTAGGATCTGTGACAGTTTGCGTTCCGTTTTCATAGTAGGATCCTTTTTCACTTTGCTTTAGCTACCATTTCTAATGAGGTCTTCCATTTTTTTTGTATACTCTGATTTGTCCATCACTACAGTCGCATTACCTTTGTCAGCCGGTAGGATGATGATG
>OZ010575.1:4882062-4899562 GCA_963932145.1 Acanthosepion lycidas | reverse complement strand
TTCAAATCCCATAAATGCTTTCCTTATCGGCACTTTTAAAAAGACATTTGAGACTTGTGTGGAAGGAGTTAAAAGCAATTATTAATGCTGCTATAAAAGATAAATATAAAAGAGAGACAGAAGACCTTACCCCGTGAAGAATAAAATATTTTGCGTTAGAACATTTCCCTGGGGCCCAGTAAGTATGCATCCAAAATCTGAGAATTGGACTAAAATGATTTCACTGAGTATAGCTAGCAAAAATGGAGGCACGGTGGATAGCGGCAAAAACTGAGAAAACGGAGAGCCGAGTTCGAATTCCAGGCGAGTTCATTGCACTCACTTATGTTAATGTCCTTTGAAAAAGTACGAAGCTGACTCTTTTCTCCTCACCAGTTATGGGTAAATAGCAGGAAAGAATGGGTCCTATAGGCTTGGGTGGCGAACGGTTTAAGAATGATAACTGAATTCAAAACTGTCGGGGGGTTGTTTGGAAACGACCTGACGATTGTGTCCAGCATGAAACAGCCTGTCGCCTCTGAGTGTTGACTTCAATGTTCACTTTTATATTTATATTTACATACGCTCTATCTCTGAGATTGAGCACTTTATCCCATGAATATAGCACACCTTAAAACTATATTTCTTCATATATATATATATATATATATATATATATATATATATATATATATATATATATATATATATGCACGAATGTAACAGCAAAATTGGCCAAATAGAGTAACATTGAAATTATTAGATTAAGCTTTGAGCCGTTGTATCTTAGAAATGATTAAAGATATCTTAGTGGAATACTCCGAGGTTTTTATAACACTATTGGACTCTACTTTGAACACTAAGAATGTATTTAGCTCTAAGTTGAAATGATGATCCCTCTTACTATTGTGACCTCGTGACCCAGCTTTCCTCTCTACTGTTCTCTCTTTTTAAATTTATTCACAATTCTCTTGATGGTTCTTGAATGGACTATGAAAAAGGAAACCAGAGTATGAATGTTACTACCATTACTGAAGGTCTGAATAATCTTTTTCCTCTCACCATTGCTCTGTTGGGAAGACATAATGGGGCTAACATAAAACGATTTTAAACTGTTATCTTACGTACTGAATAAGACAAAAAGGTTTTTCAGTGATTCCTATGACAAATGGTGTCAAGATGGTCTTATCTGAAAATCTGGCAAAAAGGAACTCAATTAGTTTTTGTTAGATATGAAATATTTTGTGGGATGAACAATTGTTGCATGATTTTACACGATTTAGACAATTTTGCTGTTACGCCCGGTATATATATATATATATATATATATATATATATAATGAACATTAAGAGTAACACCGAGCGACAACAATCTGTGTCATACATAAACGCAATGTTGATGGTCTGAAGATTGCGTTTAAGCAACTCAGTCGTAATTGATCTAGCGAGACATGGTTGCTAACCATTTTACAACGCGTCAAAGTGCCTCAAGTTATTTTCTAATCGTAGCTTAGATGTGACACAAGATCAAATGCGTGGAGCACCCAGTGAGGATTGAATTGTTTCATGCCTAAACGCAATCTTCGGGTCTGATATATATATATATATATATATATATATATATATATATATATATATATATATATATATATATGTTTGTATGTGTATGTGTCTCTCTCGTTTTATATATATATATATATATATATATATATATATATATATATATAGTTAAGTTATAAGGAACTTGGTAAACCGAATTGGTAAATCCAAAGAGGATGAAATCCTGAGAGCTCAATGTGAGGACAGAGCTAATATGTAATGAAAAAAAAAAAAAACACTTTAAGGTACCATTACGATAATTTATTTCACCCCAAATCCTTTTTTAAGGATTCAGGATCATCAGGTAAAACTTCCAACAACGAATTGAGAATTCGTTGTTGGAAGTTTTACCTGATGTTTGTTTTTCATTACATATATATATATATATATATATATATATATATATATATATATATATGTTACTTATATTATTTACATTATTTGGACTGTTATCCTCATCTGCATTGCCATATTCACAACCTTTCGGCCGTTGTACGCTCTGGCCTTCTTCAGGTGATTAGAATTTTGAACCGAACCCTTTATTTCGTCCACTGGGTTAGATTATTCTAGTTCCACGTTTCATGCCTCTTCCGGATGTCACAGTTATTTCCCTTTAACTAAACTCTCCTTGGACAAAATAAAGGGTTTGGTTAGAAATTCCAATCACCTGAAGAAGGCAGGAGTACACAACGGCCGAAATTTGTGTTAAATATGGCAATGAAGATGAGATATAACAGTCCGAATAATGTAAATACTTTAAGTAATCATAATACCTCATTTCAGAGATATAGACAGATAATGAAGAATATATATATATACATATATGAAGAAATATAGTCTTAAGATATGCTATATTTATGGGATAAAGTTCTCAATATCAGAGATAGAGCGTGTGTAAATATAAAAATGAACATAGAAGTCAACATTTAGAGGCGACAGTCTGTTTCATGTTAGATGCAATCGTCAGGCCTGACTGTCGCCTCTAAGTGCTGACTTCAATGTTCACTTTTATATATATATATATATATATGTATATATATATATATATAAATATATATATATATCCCCTTCTATTTCTCTCTCTATATATATATATATCTATATCTATATGTCTCTCTTTCTCTCTCTCTCTCTATATATATATATATCCTTCTATATATATACACATCTATATCTATATGTCTCTCTTTTTCTCTCTCTCTCTCTCTCTCTATATATATATATATATATATATATATATATATATAAATATATGTGTGTTTGTGTGTGTGTGTCTGTATACTTTCCGTCTGCCATAAAGAATGCGGGTTAGGGAGCATTGTCATTAAAGGCTCGGTGAGAATGGCAATTCTGGGGGTTTTTGTCTGACGTCATTGAAGTCAAAATTCTCTTCATTCTCTTGTGACGGATTTCCTACGACTGACGGCACCTTGCGACATCCCTATCTCCTTTCACGTTCATACTGCCGCATCCACCCCCACACCCCACTACACCAACGATCCCCACCATCAGCCCTGGATCGGGTCTGTCTGCATTTCTGTTTTCGCACCCCTACCAATCCTTCTGCATTCCTACTCTCAGAAAATTCCATTGAAATCTTTCATTCTTTCTTGATTTTCATTGTTTTCTTTTTCATACTTTTTTCTTTTCTTTTTCTGTCTTTCTTTCTTCTATAAACTTTCTCCATTTCTCTCATTCTTTTCCTATGAAGCTTTCTTCTTTCCTTACTTCCTTTCTTTGATTCTTTCTTTCTTTCTTTTAACATTTTTCTCTTCTTTCTTTTCCTCTTAATCTTTTTTCCTCTTCTATTAAGCTCTCTTTTTCTTTTTCTGTTAATATGATTTCTTTCTTTTTTTCTTCCTTTCTTTCTTTTAACATTTTTCTCTTCTTTCTTTTCCTGTTAATCTTTCTTTCCTCTTCTATTAATCTCTCTTTTTCTTTTTCTCTTAATATGATTTCTTTCTTTCTTTTTTTCTTTGTCTTCTCTCGTCTATAAAACATGTGTTGTTCTTTCTTTTTCCCTTTCTTTTTTTCAAACGATTTACCTTTTCTTTTTTCTTTACTTCTATTTACCTTTTTTTCCCTTTTCGTTTCGCTCTCTTTCTTTCTTTCTTTTTTCTTTTTCTTTCTTTCTTTCTTTCTTTCTTTCTGTTTTCTTTTCTTCTTTCTTACTTTCTCTTTCTTTCTTATATTCATCTCTCAACTTTTACAGTTCTTCTCTTCTTCTCTCTCTTTTTTTATTTTCTTTCTTTTTTCTTTCTCTCCACTCTCTCGAATCTTTCAGCTCTCTTTTTCTCTTACTTTTCTTTTATCACTCACACATCCCTCTCTTACTTTCTCTTCTCTATCTCTCTTTTCTTTTTCTCGTTTCTTCTTTCCTTTCCTTTTCTTTTTTTCTCTTTTCTTTCTCTTTTCTTTTCCACGTTGCAGTTGTATTCTTTGCCGCCTTCATCCACCCCACCCCGCACCCGCCGAGCGCTAAACATAGCCTTCGCCTGTCTGTCCTGCTTAAAGAGGAGTGAAGCGAAATAAAAAATCCTCTTCTGCTTCTTCTCGTCAAACATTGTATCAGAGGAGGGTTCTGTTGATATTGAATCTCAAAAAAAAAAAAAAGGGATTTGTGCCGTAGCGCGTTAGAAGGTATGAAACAGGCTATTGCCATCCAGTACTGATACCTATATCCACACTGATTATTTTAAAAATACGGTCGAAAGTACTTGAAACAAACAACTATAAGAAAGTGAGCTACGGACAGTTTATCCAAACTTCGAGCATAAAACTCAACACCTTCTTTGAAAATTGGTAAAATACAGTAAAAAAATGAAACAGTCAAACCTTGTCTGTATCTCTGAGATGAGGTATTATGATTACTTACATTATTTACATTATTCGGACTGTTATCCTCATCTTGATTGCCATATTCACAACGCTTAGGCCGTTGTACGCTCCGGCGTTATTCTGGATCTGTCTATATCTCTGAGATGAGGTTTAAGTTTGTGTGAGTCCCGGCGGGTGAGCGTGTGTGTGTATGTGTGTCTGCGTACCCCAATGGGTGTACGGGCGTGTATGTATGTTTGCGTAAGTATGAGTGGCGTCATGATGACGATTTCCCTCCAACTTCCATAAAAACACCAATACACGTAACCCTACATAAATCCAAATTTTTAAAAAATTAATCAGTTTGTCTGACGATCGCAAAAAGCATGACACGCAGGGTCACAAAGTCAGATCAATCCAACTAAATATATATATATATATATATATATATATAACTACGAACCTAAAGAGTATGATTTGCCTGGTTACTACGCGGATCGTCCAGTTTTTCCGGACAAGTATACTTACTTATATTTATAAGATTATATATATATATACATATATATATATATATATATATATATATATATATATATATATATATATAGAGAGAGAGAGAGAGAGAGAGAGAGAGAGAGAGAGAGTGACAGAGAGTTCTGATTTCCATATTTAGTGGTTTGAAGCAGTACAATCTTCTTTGTGACTTCCAACTTTTTAGTCGTGTGCTTATTTAATATCAAGAAATCTGCGGGTGCGCGTCTGTCTGCATGTGTATATGCCTCTGTACGTGTGTGTCTGTGTGTGTCTGTGTGTGGGGGGGAAGTGATTGAGATTTGATCTACCATCCCGTTACTCCTATCTTCACTGACAATCACCGGATAGCCATGTGGGTGGGGATTATTATTATTATTATTATTATTATTATTATTATTATTATTATTATTAATAATAATAATAGTAATAATAATAGTAATAAAAGAAAGTAAATCTGAGGTGACGTTTTTCTACACACGCCGTCGAGACTTTTAATGATTGAATCAGCTGACTAATCGACCCTAGCACAAAATAAATAAAAAAAAAAAATTAGTCCTGATAAGTCAAAACAATACAGCCAATGGAATGCATTACGTTATAACCTCAACTATACAGGAAAATGGTATGTGGGAAAACCTGCCGCCAATTCTAGATACCGATGGTATGATTTCGCTCGAGGACTTCGTCATATATAGCGGCAACACCATCAAATCTAACAGACCAGACATTGTCATAAAAAAACACTTCAAAGAATATCTATAAGTCAAGGGACAATCATAGCGCGTCTGATAAAAGCCTTTCAGCAAAAGAATTTGATAAGAACATTAATTATAGGCATCCGTAGATAGAAATGACAAGAATTTGGTATTTAAATGCAACCTTTGTTCTAGTATTAGTAGTAGTAGTAGTGTTAGTAGTAGTAGTAATGGTGGTAGTAGTGGTAGTGGTAGTAACAGTGGTAGTAGTAGTAGTGGTGGTGGTGGTAGAAGTAGTGGTGGTGGTGGTAGTAGTACTAGTAGTAGTGGTTTGTAGTGGTAGTAGTGGTAGTAGTAGTAATAGTAGTAGTAGTGGTGGCAGTGGTAGTAGTGGTGGTGGTAGTAGTACTAGTGGTGGTAGTGGTAGTAGTAGTAGTCGTGGTGGTGGTGGTAATAGTAGTGGTAGTAGTAATAGTTGTAATAGTAGTAGTAGTAGTAGTAACAATTGAATGTTTAAGAAGAGTAACGAAGAAAATCCCAGAAGATCCCTCTTCGTCTGAAATATATAAGATTGACTTAATGAGTTAGCTGCTTACATTAAAAGATTCTTTCATTGCAATATTGTAATTAATTTCCTAAAAGAATCCTTCATTTTCCTTTGATCTCAGGTAAAACTATGCTAAAGTCTATCAAACAACGTATATTAATAATAATAAGAACAACGTATCTTTAAAGATCTTCAAAAAGCTTTCAAAATACAAAGATCTTCAAACGGAAATCTAAAAAATGTGGCATATGAGGACATCGGTAATTCCAGTTGTATTTGGAGCACTCGGAGTGATTGGAAAAGGTTCCGATAAACTTATTGAAGGGATTCCTGGTAGCCTATGCCTTAAGGAAATACAAAAATAAATGTACTCACAAGTACAGCTCGCACCTTACGAAGCGCTTTATCTATGTTAAATGTGAGTGATCTTAGTTATTTCTTATACAAAACGATCATTGGAAAATATAATGCCACCACCTTAGGTCTCTGGTTGGGACCCGGAAGGGAATGTGTATATAACAGAAATCAAAGGAAATAATAATAATAATAATAATAATAATAATAATAATAATAATAATAATAATAATAATAAATGTGGAACTTTTACGGAACGGAAACAGCCATGAACTGGTATGAACATGACCCACATACAGTTACAGAGATAGAACACGTAACAATTTTATGGGACTTTACAATACACACAGACAGAACAATCAAAGCTAATCACCCAGACATTGTGATCAAAGACTACATGAACAGAATGTGTTTTCTTATTGACATGGAAGTCCCTGCAGATTGTAATGCATCTTTGAAGATCTTCAAAAAACTATCGAAATACAAAAATCTTGTGGCAAAAATGTGGCACATTAATAATTATCAGTTTCGGTTTGGTGCCCTTGGATTGATTGGAAAAGGTCCCCATAGATTCATTGAAGGGATTCCTGGTAGCCCATGCCTTAAAGAAATTACAAAAAAATGTCTCACAAGTACAGCCCACACATTACAAAGGACTTTATCTTTGTAAAATGTGTGTGATCTTTGTTTTGTTTTTTTTTTAATGCTAAGTGGAAAATGTGATGATGTCATAACTTTTACGAAGTATTTCTGGTATTAAAACCTATTTTCAAACTTTCATAGTATTTTTACCACAGTTTCAGGGTTAATTATTTGCCCATAGCTGGGACCCTAACAGGTGCTACCACCCCAGGTCAGGGTGGATCTGGGAACACCAGCAGTGGTTCCACGCTCCTCAAAACCTCCTGATCAGAGGCCTTTCTGTTTATCGTCTTACCTAGGACGCAGATGTAGTTTGTCTTACCCAGGACGGCAAAGGAAATCTGGATAATAATAATAATAATAATAATAATAATAATAATAATAATAATAATAATACTTTCCTCACAGATGAAGAAGGCGTAAGAGGCTTTAGAAATGTGTTTCTACAGAAGGATACTGAGAATGGAGAAGGATGAAGGAAAATGGAAACAAAAAGGTCACGTTTACTTAAATCAGAAAGAGACAACTGAAATTTCTAGGACACAAAATGAGGGAAGAGGGTTTGGAGAATTTAACACCCACAAGACAGAGGAAAACAGTTCACAAACTACTTGGTGTAAATGGTTGGCTGAACAAGGTTTATGAGCGATAACAAAAATGAAGAAAAGCAGTTGGAAGCTACAAAGCACGGGAATTTGTGGGGAGCTACGCTTGTCCAGGCCCTGAAAGAACACAGCACAAAGAAGAAGAAGAAGAAGAAGAAGAAGAAGAAGAAATATTTTGCGGTGTGGGGCAAAACTAACCCTAACCTATTTTATGCTTAGCTTCTTCTCTACTCTATTGAATTGGCGAGAGTAATAATTGATCCATACACTGAGGTATTTCAAGCATTGTTTAAAATTGATTACAAAAGAAAAGTGCTGGCGTATTAAGAGAATTGATGTCACATAATCTCAAGCGAAAGTTATTAGCTCAAATGAAAGATGACAAAATAAAAATAAGTAGAGATAAGATGTGGTGTGGCGGGTACAAAAGAAGCAGATAAAAAATCCGAAAGACTTCAAACGGAATGGAAATATGTTTATGAGTTATGAAAAAAATAGAGACTGCCGACACTCCTTATTTAGCTGTCCCAGTTTTCATTATTTATTTATTTATTTTTTTTGCCTGGGGCTTCTTTCTTTTTGTTATTGTCTATGAACCTTCTTCAATTTTTATAAATGAAAAAAAAAAGTCTACGAATAATAGGGAGAAAAAGAATTCTCTTAAATAAAAAAGACAGTGTATTTGTTTGCGCCGAAATGATAGACAACGAAACTACAAAATTGGCGGAGATAAAACGTTGATATACCGCCATATTTTTTCTTTACGTGACAGGCCTTTGCAAATGGCGGCAAATTGTCACTGATGGCAAAAACGAATTATTTTAACATGATTCTGATGTACTAAGAGTTATCACAACCACAACGTTATTGGATTTACTTGATCTTCTCATTATCAAGGCGATAAAGCCACTGAGGCGCAAGAAATTACTGAAAGTGAAAGAAAATTCAAAAACTTTAGTGAGGATATAAAGACAACGAAAAAAGAGGATTCAAAAAGACAATATATATACAGTGGATAAAGGCGATGGTTAGATCCAGTGACAGGACCCAAAGAGTGTGAGTTCAATACCCGGTTAAGGCTGTGAAGAACTTTCAGAGGGAAATTAACAGGACATAACTGATAACTGACATCCATTAAACATGGCACGTGGAACTAGAACAGTCCACCCCAGTGAGCGAAATAAAGGGTTCAGTTCGGCATTCCAACCACCTGAAGAAGGTCGGAGCGTATAACGGCCGAAACGTTGTGAATAAATATGGCGACAAAGATGAGGATAATAGTCCGAATAATGTAAATAGTGTACATAATATCTCATCTGAGAAATATAAACAGATACTCTAATTTTTTTAAAGATGATAATAGTTTAGCGGTATAAGTCTTACTAATTAACCCATACATGGGGGAGAAGAAGTGGATTCATACCTTTCCCAAGCGTATTTGCGTGTAAGTGAATATAACAAACCCGACTGGAATTGAAACTCGGCCCTCCAATTAACAATTTCGAGCCGATATCCATTGCACCACCCTCACATGAATATCGAGTCGGAATTTCAAGAATTTTATTAACTTACGCGCAAATATGTTTGGGAAAGGTATGGAAATACCTCTCCCCCAGCTATGGGTTAAATAGTAGAATTTGTTCAACTTCTTCATGTAACAGCCTTGTTATATAATATATATTTTTTAATTGGGAGTTATGACATCCTTCTTCTGGTGAGCCAATGTTTGCAGGTCATGTTACATTTGAACATAGATAGATAGATAGATAGATAGAGAGAGAGAGAGAGAGAGAGAGAGACAGACAGAGAGTTTCCCTATCCTACTTTGTAGCAAGCAGTCACCCTGATTACTGTATTTCTTGCTTTGTAAACAAAAGTAAAATTCTCTGTTTAAAAATCTTGTAAGAATTAATTATACTTTTTTCAAAATCCTTTTTAAGAAAAAAAAAAATTGCAATCCAAAATATTTTCTGATCACGAATAACTTTAAGGTTGATAAGCCGTAAAAAAAACAAATCACAAAAAGACTGACAACACAAATAATAAGTTACTCAATGCCAGACCGGTCCAAAGCGAAAGGGAAAAATGTCTTGAGCAAGAAGAAAAGACGCTCACTCACAGTGAAGCCCATTTCAAATGAATGTACTCATTTAACCCCATATAAGATCACGCCAGAAGGTTTTTCTCGCCTGAGTCCATTCTCCAAATCTACCATTCCTCCTTGTATTGAATACTGTTGCCATATATGGTTTGGTGCCCCTGCTGTTCATCTCGAGGTCCTCGACAAAACCCAGAGACGAATATGCAATGTGATAGGTCCTGATCTGGCATCTCGTTTACAGTCAATTTCTGAGGACACTACTATTTACTCCAGCCTTAATAGTAGATCCGGCATCGTTGACAAAATTAACCTGCCCGTAGGCCTCGAGAAGGACCCCCAATCTGTGGTTGACTGGAACAGGAAATGCCTTGTAAACTTTAATGTCTCTAAAACGAAACTGATCTCAGTTACCCACTACAGAGTATCCCCTTCCTTCCATCAGGATGGATGATTCCCAACTCGACAAGAGCGCCTCTCTGCGCTTGCTTGGTCTCACGCTGTCCACTGACCTGAAGTGAAACAACTACATTGAATCTATAGCTTCATCTACCGCAAAGAAAGTTGGTTCTCTGTGTCGTACCAGAAGGTTTTTCTCGCCTGAGTTCATCCGTAAACTCTACCATTTCTCTTTGCATGGAATACTGCTGCCATATATGGTCTGGTGCTCCCTCTATGCATCTCGAAGTCTTGGACAAAATTCAGAGACGGATTTGTAACGTGATTGTCTCTGATCTGGCATCCCGTCTACAGTCGCTTTCTCACGGACGTGATGTGGCTTCTCTCTGTCTTTTCTATAAGTATTTTCATGGCATCTGCTCTGACGAGCTATTTTCCCAACTGCATGAATTTAAGCGTGCTACTAGGTTGGCATCTCGCTCCCATCATTTTATTGTCGAAACAGTTAAATGTAACCGCCTCTTCTCTCGCACTTCCCGACAGTGGAGCTCCCTTCCTCTTACTTCCCTGATAGCTATAATCTCCAATTATTCAAATGTAATGTCAATCGACATCTTCTGATGCCCTGATCTTGATCCCCGTCTTTCCGCTTATCCTTTCCTCTAACACCCCTCTTTACTCTTGCTCTCATTCTCTGTAACCCCTTTGCGTGCTAGTGGCACTCCCGCCTTGCTTGGGGTGAAATGCTTAAAGGGAAAGCAAAATGAGAAAATTGTTCGAAAATGCTGTCCTACCTTAAACAAATAGGATTATATCAAAACGTATAATAGATCAACTATAATGTGTATATCTATATATATATATATATATATATATATATATATATATATATATATATACACACATTATATATATATATATATATATATATATATATGAATCCTCTTCTTATCACTCCAGATATCGGTAAATAGCAGGAGAGACTGGGTTCTATAGCTTTGGATGGTAACTGGTCTAAGAGAAGGACAACTCTGAATTCAAAACCTGCGGAGGGTCGTTTGGGGACCTTGTGGCATTCGGTGCACCAGGTCTCCGTATTCGTCCCTCCAAAAAGTGTGGATGGTCCTGCACGAGGTCTTCACCACTATAATCAAATCTCATGTGCCGGTGTCGGGCTGTCGGTTTCCTGGGAACTGATCTGCTTGATCCTCATATGTCGAATTCGAAGGGAGAATCGAGTATATATATATATATATATATATATATATATATATATATATATATATATCAAATTGTAAGATAACGAACAGTAAGATTACAGCGTTTAGAATATTAATTAATACACTGAATAATTTTTTTTTAGTAACATGTGAATAAAAATGTTTTTAGTAACACCATCTCTATATGTAAATTCTAGAAGGCATTTTATGAAAATTTCCAAAGAACTAAACTGGGGGATATTTACTTCGATAACTATATTTAAGAATAAAACCTTTAAGTGAGTCCGTGATCCCCAACCTGATGAGACGTCTAAAAAAAGTTTTCCCCCTTTTTGACGTTGAAATGAAAATATACAATTTTCTAGTGGATATATGCATGTTCTAATGTAACACTGCATAAAATAAATAAATATATATATATATGTATACGTATATATAAATACAAAGAAAGAACAGTAAGATATATAATTCGGTGTTCTTATTGATATTTCTCTTTACAAAATAGCGCTCAATGTAAATTTACAGAGCATTAATATTATAAATTAACTATATATATATATATATATATATATATATATATATATATATAAAAACATAAGTTTACCCCGGCATTATAAAATTATTTACTAAATATCTGCCGTTGAAGCCATAAAATTGCGTTCAAAATATTTAGATTTCGGCATTAAATAACCCATAGAGGCTCATATGCCGCTAAGCGATAACCAAAAAAAAAATAAAAATAAAAAATGCCAGAACTAAAAATATCCGGTTGTTTTTTGACAACATTAGAAATAGATGAAAACTTGGCAAGGTTTTTTTTCGTTCTTAGGCATAAAGGAGATGCCTTGTTTTGGTTAAGAGTGAATATCACGTGTTAGCACAGTAGAGACATTTCTTCTATTTAAATGATTCGATTGGTATTGATCAGTAGTCAATTAATCAGTAGACAGGTTTCCAATTTTGATGCAGGTAACACTGCATTGCGGGCAATAAGTATTTACATTACGTCAATTTCCGCTAAATATATAAACACACCTATACACGCTTGCTTACAAACTAGTGAGAGATCACTTATATAAGAATAGTCAAGTGCGGAAGAAAACACACACACACACACACACACACACACACACACATATATATATATATATATATATATACCGGGTGTAAGAGGAAAATTGTCCATTTGCTAGATTAAGCTTTGAACCGTTGCATTTTAGAAATGATTAAATATATCTTACTGGAATTATATTGGACTCTACTTTGAGCAATAAGAATGTATAATTGTTTTCCAAGCTTAATAGGAGAATCATGATGAAATCGACCATGTACGAAACTGACATGTTTATCATTAATTAAATATAGCTAAGGATCGGAAACTCATCAAGGATTGATATTAACTTCAAATATATATATATATATATATATATATATTATCCCAGGATCATTTTCCCACGTATTCACGATGGTCTTCGTCCTCTTTAACCTTCTAAATTTCTGCCCTGAAGTCAAAAGTTGCCTCAGGTTTCATGTATAATTTCATTTTAAAGTCTTTTTTCACTGCTCTTTGGACTGTCATAACTAAAACTTCTATCTCGCGTCTTATGAATTGAGTTGGATCTTTTCCAATTGATCTGTTTCGCTCTAAATTGAAATGATGATCTCTCTTCTTGTGACCTCCTCATCCAGTTTTCCTCTCTATCGTTCCCTCTTTTTTAAACATTTTTAAATCAGTTCTCTTGATGGGTTTTGAATGTGCTTTGAAATGGAATCCAGAGTATGTATGTATTATTGAAGACTTGAATGATCTTATCCCTTTCACCATTGCTCAGTTGACAAAAAACGATTTTAATCTGCGCTGCGGTCGATTTGTCAGGTATGTGACTGCTTGATGTTATCTGACTTGTGAGGCATCCCCAGTGTGCCTGAAAACCATAAAACTGGTAGACTCAAGTAAAAAACCATAGCACTTGTTGCGACACACACACATATATATATATGTTGTAGTGTACCTATGGACGATAATGGTATGTCCCCATTCACATAAATACAGTAGTAAATACTGTATGTTGGTCTGCAGTTGGAGATTCGTCTCCAGCTGTGTTGGTCAAACTTTCTGCCTCAAGGCAGAGAGGATCCCCAGACAAGGCTATGTCGAAGGGCAGAGTCGCGTCTCGGGAAACAGCTACCCGACGCCGTTTTATACGGGGTCTGCGTGGAATTTTTGACCGAACCTAAGGACTCGGTACCCCACATTAAATTTGGCCTTGTGCCACATCTGACCGCGTGGGGCGGTTGGTAAACATCCTGCAGTTGGAGATTCATTGTGAAATTCACTTGACTCACGCTGTCGAATCTTATATGCGTTGTTCTTGTCGTAAATATTATCGTTCATTACCAAACTTCGTGTGATTATTCTATTCAGTAACCTTCCTTAGCTTACAACAATATGAGATTATGAGATAACGATATATATTTTTATATATCAGAAAAATATTGAGGAAAAATAGAATGAAGGCCTAAAAGACGCAAAAGACGCAACGTGTCACGCGAAAACGTTTTGCACTTTGCCAAACATTTTCGCCAGCAAACACACACACAGACACACACACACATATATATATATATATATATATATATATATACAGATAGATAGATTTAAACAAACACTGCTAGTTAGATGAATAGATAGATAAATATGAACAGAATGTGATATTAGATTGGTGCAAAAATAATGACGTAATAATGTCGTTTTTTGACGTATTTTTAACTTCAAAAAACGACATTATTACGTCATTATTTTTGCACAAACATAATAGATAGATACATAGATAGATAGAAAAGAGGGAAAGAGAGAGATTTATGAATTATGTAAAGAGAGGGAATAACAAGGTGTTGAGTAGATCTGTCGATCAAAAGAGGTCAGTCTAATTAGAAAATAGTTGAGGTAGTCAATATTTTTATGTAAACATTATATATATATATATATATATATATATATATATATATAGAGAGAGAGAGAGAGAGAGAAAGAGATTGTTATAAAAAGCTGTGTTAGACTGAGACATTTGTTACGTTGGTTAATTTCACAATCGGCCGACAATAATTGCGTTAATTAATTTTATGTTTTTAACGCAGTGATGACTGTTTTCACTATTCATGCTGAACCCAACTCACAAGTACCCCGACATATTAAGAGATAGATAAATAGATACTGAATAGACTTAGATAGATTTGAACAGGCTAAGATAGATAGATAGATAGATAGATAGATAGATGTAAAGCGACAGAGACAGATAGTTGTGAAGAAGGGACAGATATATATATATATATATATATATATATATATATATATGTATATATATATATAGATAGATAGATAGATGTGAAGAAACTGAGATAAATAGACAGATGGATAGATGTGTAGAAACTGATATATATATATATATATATATATATATATATATATAGATAGATAGATAGATAGATGTATGTGAAGAGAATGAGATAGAGAGTTGTGAAGAGAGTGAGATAGATAGATGTGAAGAGACTAAGAGAGTAACATAGATGTGAAGAGATAGATAGATAGATAGATAGATAGATATGAATTGACTGAGAGACATAGACAGATAGTTGTGAAGAGACTGAGATAGATAGATATGTAGAGAGATGTGAAGAAACTGAGGTATATATATAGAGATAGATAGACAGATAGAAAATAAAGTGAAAAAAATAGATAGATGTGAAGAGACTGAGACAGTTACATAGATAGATAGGCAAATGTATATATGGATATCTACAGAAAACAATATGAAACCAGATAATAGAAAAGGAAATCATTAAAATGGCAAAAAGGAAGAAAGAAAAAAAATCCTGAAAGCATCCTTTCTTCCTTCCTTCTTTCTTTCTTTCTGCACAATAACGGCTCCCACACATCGCCATTCTCTTCCGAACCCTGCCTACTGTCATCGCGCCTACAAGAAGACAAAAGTCTCAAAGTCGCGCCCGAAACACAAAACCCTTTGAGACGTTCGTCAACTCAACAAAAGATGGCCGACTGTTTGTTATCGCAATTTCCATGTTGTTTTTGCTAATGTGCCCACTAGGGGGCTTTGGCTGATTGACAGCGCTTTTTTTACGGCTGGGACACGTTAGTGGTGGGTGATGCCGGTCGTGAAAATGTCGACGTCGGTGCGGAGATGGGGAAAACGCGCGCACAGCCAAAATGCATGTTGCTTTATAGACCGAACTACAATAACAGGATGTCAGAATGTTTAGAAAATAATATATATATATATATATATATATATATATATATATATATATACAGCGAGAGAGAGAGAGAGAGAGTGAGAGACTGCAAGACTTTGTGAAATCTAGTCGCTGTGAAATTAACCTTACACAAGTAAGGACAGTCTTGCATACATACATACATACATATTTCTATATATATATACAGGTTGTTTCACAATTTTTGAAACAGAATGATCGGGCAAAATCAATGACCAAAAATGATACAGCAATAGAAACTACATTTATTGAAAGTGATATACCGTACCTATGAATACTCGGGGGTGAGTAATATGCTGTCTAAGTAGCCCGTTTTTCACTTTCACTTTTTAGTTATTATCATCATGAGTGGTTATAATAAAAAAAATTTTTTGGCTATTTATGGCAGTTATATATATATATATATATATATATATATATATATATATATATATATATGACAGCTGAAACCTAACCTAAACAAAATAAACTATGAAATCTCCACAGATATTCTTAAATGTCTATAATTGGTAACAGAAGCCATTAGTTTATACCAACGGCTTCCCATACTTAATACTTCTCGTTTTCACTCTTGTGTGGTCATGTGTGACGTCACGAGCTGCGACGCGATTTTCGCTTCCAGCGTCTTATATGCACGAGTTTATCGTTGCTTGGAAATCATCCATGTAAACAGAAACAGACTATCATTACATTCTTGTCTGTGTATTGCTTAATATATTGTACAGAAATTGTCATCTTTGATAATGGATTATGTAATCCGAAAGCTTAGATTGGATTAAAAAAAGATATATCAATATTGTGATTTTCTTTCTTCGTTTAATGATAATGTTATTAAGCTTATCAGACGTTATGAAAAGAATTTACATAAAATAAATAGACAACACTTGTCTATATTATTTAATGAAACGTGTATGAATACATACACACACACACACACACACACACACACATATATATATATATATATATATATCGGGTGTATCAGAAATACTTTTACACACTTTCGGGGCAGCTTCTTCACACCAAAACAAGGATGCTAGATGGCGCTATGTCATCATGTAGACTAGGTTACATTTGTCATTCGTGTACATTTGTGGTTAGTCTACCTTTAACGTTTGTAGTAGGGAGTTAACTGAGAACTATTTTTAGATTGTATCATGGATTGTTCATTTAACAGCTTCTACTGTAAACTTTAAATTTAATAACTCAAAAACTGAAGATTTGCTGTGATATGTTTATATGGACTTTTGTCCTTGTTTTGATGTAAATACATTCAGATATTTGAGTCTGGATAGCTGCTTTTTTGTCATATACCGTACCTATGAACATTAATGGATATGTCCCATTCCTCATAAATACGTTGAACACTATTGAAAGTGGGGGTAATATGCTGTCTAAGTAATCTACCACTAGCAGTGGTTTACCTATTTCACGCCACTGGCGAGTATTGTATTTTGTTGATGCTATAAAGATTACCATTTCATTTCCAACCTGTTTTGGTTATTCCTCATTCAGTAACCCTTACTAGGTTACAACAAAAAGGTAAAACGATAACATTTTAGGATCTGCAACCATTTAGTCTCAAACATGAACCAAATATGAAGCAGACCCCTAGAGTACATGCTTCAGATGTCTCCCGTTCATTTGAAGGCACTGTTAAATGCAAAGTTGCTGATAACATGTGCACATTCCTCTTGGGTGACTGCATGAATCTTCTTAGT
>OZ010575.1:4829562-4877062 GCA_963932145.1 Acanthosepion lycidas | reverse complement strand
AATTTTATCAACACATGATTATATATATATATATATATATATATATATATATATATATATATATATATATATATATGGTGAAAGGATAAAAGATGAACACGGTTCAATGCAACAGAAGATAGCGGTTGACGCTGCATTTAAATTTTTGAAGATTATAGTTATCATGGAAACAAGTAAGAGGAAGGGACTTCCACTGTTGGAAGGTGCGAGAAAAGAAACTGCTGGAGTAGAAGTGGCGGTTGCATTTAACTATTTCAAAAGAAAAAGGATATCAATCTCGTTTCACGCCTAAATTCATGTATCCGGGTGACCAGGGGAAAAAAAGCTGTTGCCATGGAAATATTTTTAGAAAAGACAGATGAAAGCGACATCACGTCTGTGAGAAAGTGACTGAAGTCGAGATGCCAGGTCAGGATCGATTATATTGCAGATCCTTCTCTGGATCTTGTCGAGAACTTCGAGATGAGTAGCAGGGATATCAGACCAGATATGATAACAGGCATTAAATCGGGTAAATTACTCCCTGATTAACAATGATCTAGTTATTGAGAGATAGTAGACAAAATAAAAAAAAAACGCAAAAAACAAACAAAACTAATATACACTATTTACATTATTCGGTCTATTTTCCTCATCTTTGTCGCCATATTTATTACAACGTTTCGGCCGTTGTACGTTCCGGCCTTCTTCAGGTGGTTGGAATGTCGAACTGAACCCTTTATTTCGCTCACTGGGGTAGACTGTTCTAGTTCCACGTGCCATGTCTAATGGATGTCAGTTATCAGTTATCTTCTGTTAATTCCCCTCTCTAAGTTCTCCACTGCCTTAACCGGGTATTGAACTCGGGTCCTGTCACTGGATCTAACCAACGCCTTTATCCACTGTGCCATGTGTCCTTGAAGATGAAGGGTTCAGTTCGAGGATCTTATAAAAATTGAAATGCAGTACATTTTAATATCTTTTAGAAAACGAAGCGCAAATTACTAAAAACGAACTAAATGTTATCATCAATATATTTGTTATTATGAAAAACAATATAACAAGAAAACATTAAAATAATCTTGTAACAAATAATGGCATTCTATAGTAAATTTTGCAGTGTAAAAACACGATCAAGGAAAAAAATCTTGGAAAAAAAAAGAAAGTCTTTGGAAAAAATAAACATACGAGAACATTATCATTAAAATTAACATTTTTAGGAGAATCTTTGAAACATTTGCAAGAAGAAAAACTAGAAAAAATTGGATTAATAAATTATTTATAAAACTCAAATAAAATTATGTATCTGTCTATATTTCTGAGATGAGGTATTATGTACACTATTTACATTATTCAGACTATTGTCCTCATCTTTGTCGCCATATTTATTATAACGTTTCGGCCCTTCAGTATCTGTCTATATTTTTGAGATGAGGTAGATGAGGCGACAAAGATGAGGACAATAGTCCGAATAATGTAAATAGTGTACATAATACCCGATCTCAATATAGACAGATACTGAAAGGCCGAAACGTTGTAATAAATATGGTGACAAAGATTAGGACAATAGTCCGAATAATGTAAATAATATACATAATACCTCATCCCAGAAATATAGACAAATACTGAAGGGCCGAAACGTTGTAATAAATATGGCGACAAAGATGAGGACAATAGTCTGAATAATGTAAATAGTGTACATGATACCTCATCTCAGAAATATAGACAGATACAAAACAAATATTACTAAGATTTAGAAAGGATGGGATATTGTGGAGAGCCATGATCACGCATTTTCTTAAGGCAGAGGACTATAGTCGAGCTTGCTTTTGAGAGAACAATATTTTCGAGAAACACGCCGAAGTCAATGTGTGAGCAAATAAAATTATTTTCTACGGAGTTTTTCTTTCTTTACGCGATAAATGCTATTATCGGCTTTGACATTACGATGCAACAAATAAGAAGAAGCATTTGTTACAATATTTATTTATTGGCCGACTAATCTATTTATTCATCTGTCAAGCCGAGTTGCTCTCTGGACGAATCAAGTCGAACCAAAGTTGATGAAGGACGAGGGGATTTTTTCATCTGGAAATTGCATTGTAACGTCGGAGATGGTCAGTGAATATCATAATTCATCTTTAAATCACCCCCCCTCTCTCTCTCTCTCTATCTATTCTAGTATGTTCATATCTCTCTATCTATCTCAGTCTGTTCATATCTATCTATTTTCTTACTTTATATTAGGCTATTTCTATCTATCTATCTATCATAGACTGTTCATTCAACCTCTATCTATCTATCTTTCTTATTTTATCTATCTATCATAGACTGTTCATTCACCCTCCCTCTATCTATCTTTCTTATTTTATCTATCTATCATAGACTGTTCATTCACCCTCCCTCTATCTATCTTTCTTATTTTATCTAGCTAGCTAGCTAGCTAGCTAGCTAGCTCAGTCTGTTCATTATCTATCTATCTATCTATCTCAGTCTGTTCATTATCTATCTATCTCAGTCTGTTCATTATCTATCTATCTATCTCAGTCTGTTCATTATCTATCTATCTATCTATCTCAGTCTGTTCATTATCTATCTATCTATCTCAGTCTGTTCATTATCTATCTATCTATCTCAGTCTGTTCATTATCTATCTATCTATCTATCTCAGTCTGTTCATTATCTATCTATCTATCTATCTATCTCAGTCTGTTCATTATCTATCTATCTATCTATCTCAGTCTGTTCATTATCTATCTATCTATCTCAGTCTGTTCATTATCTATCTATCTATCTATCTCAGTCTGTTCATTATCTATCTATCTATCTATCTCAGTCTGTTCATTATCTATCTATCTATCTATCTCAGTCTGTTCATTATCTATCTATCTATCTATCTCAGTCTGTTCATTATCTATCTATCTATCTATCTCAGTCTGTTCATTATCTATCTATCTATCTATCTCAGTCTGTTCATTATCTATCTATCTATCTCAGTCTGTTCATTATCTATCTATCTATCTCAGTCTGTTCATTATCTATCTATCTATCTATCTATCTATCTATCTATCTATCTATCTCAGTCTGTTCATTATCTATCTATCTATCTATTAGTCATGTTATAACGCTTTATGTAATTCGTCCAATCTGTGATTCTCTTTCCTTACTTCTTCTAATCATTCGAATTTTTCTCAACACTACATCTCATCCTGTTGCTCTTAAATGATTTCTAAGAGCACATGAACACCCCAACCCCCAACCCCACCCACCGATCGTCATCCCTTTTCATTTTTTCTAAAAATCTTCTTTTCTTTTACGATTTTTCTTTTTAATCATTACCCTTGCTTTTGAAAGTTAGAACCGAAATTACTTCAACAAAGAACAACAAGCAGGCGAAGCAAACTCCACCCTGTCGTCAAGAAAAAGCAAAGGAGACTGTCAAAAAATAATAAAACCTTAAACCAATTTAAAACACTTAAAGTGAAGACAAAACCTCTCGTAATTATTGTTTTCGTATGCAATTTTTGCTGTCATAAGATTTGTGAACCTCTTATTTATTCAGTCATTCTCAACTTCTTTACGCCGTGTCTCTACAGGATATGAGAGGTTATGGCTCTCCACAAGTTCCCATATTTTGCATTTCTTAGTATTTTTATTTGGAGTATCCCACCCACTGAATATTCTACCATCTATTTAAACAAGATTCTTAGATAGGTTGCTAGCAGCATTCAATGTCTCCTGTGAGTGTTACATTCTCCAAGCCGTTTTTCCTCGCTATGTGTCCCAGAAATTTCAGCTGTCTCTTCCTGATTCTAAGTATGTGTTCTTTTTGTTGGGATTTCTTCTTAAAACTTCCTCATTGCTGACCATGTACTGTCCATGACATTCTCAGTATCCTTCTGTAGAGTAGAATCTCTGTTACCGAGAGTCTCCTCTTCATCTGTAAAGAAATTGTCCAGCATTCAGTACCATATAGCAGGATTGGTATCTTCTTAATTTAAATCTGAACAAGGGAATGGCGCCTATCCAAAATAGGGAAGGAGAAAGCCAGAAGATGGAGGTGACATCGGCAAGATAAAAATGACACAATATAGATGTCAAGTTAAGCAAGAAATCCGCAATCAGCCTTACAATCGATATTGGTTGCGACAATTCATCTTTGAGGAGACCGTCCAACATTCGCTGGCGTATAGGAGGAAAGATGTTATGTAGAAGTCCCGTACTCTTTTCTTTGTCACCAAAGAAATCCTCCTGTTTTCGAAGTACTCTGCCCAGATGAATGCTGCTTGCTATTTTAAGAAGTCGGTACAAATGAAAACATTTAAAATTGACAATTTTTTTCCATTTCACTGGAACAGCCGTCTTTCTTTCTTTCTTTCTTTCTTTCTTTCTTTCTTTCTTTCTTTCTATTCCGAGTCACTTGCTTCAATTTCTCGTTCTTTCTTTCTTTCTTTCTTTCTTTCTTTTATTTTCTCACTGAAACCAGCTAGTGTCTTCCCCCGCCTCTTTTCACGCGATCAAAGCGGAATAGTCTATTATTTATGATGCATTGGCAGTGCGTAGTGGTCGTGAGAACTAACAAAGTGTGTGGGGGGTACAAGCAAAATTTTAATAGGATAATAACGTAATTATTTCTTATTATTTAGTCAATTATTTTATCATATATTCTACGTAAACCCATGAGGAGGTAGAGTTTGCACTACACTGTCCGGCGGAAGAGCTGCAGGGGCAAATAACAGTCAGAACGTAGGGATCTTGAAATCAACTCGACGGCTTAGTCTATGTCGTATTAATGAACTATTTTTAATAAAAATCAAATATCGAAACCTTTTGCATATAACTTATTCACATCTATTCCTCTTTTGAGGACGCTTTAACATTTAAATTTCCCGAGCGAGGTCCTGTGAATTAAAAATATATGGAGGACCAGAAAAAAACATTTTTCACTCATTTCAAAAAATTCTGCTGTTGCACTCTTAAAACAGACACAGATTTATTTATAGAGAAGAAATATTTTATTGACAGATTGAATAAAAAGATTTCTTTTGAAATTCATCGACTCTTAACCAGCGATGAAAAACACATTCCAGAACTTTAATCATGCCGAAATCTTTCCACCTGTCATGGGGTCTGGCAAGGCCAGTTCAGTTAAGCAAGGACTTGACATTACATTGCATTACATTACATTACATACATCTATCTATCTAAGTCTATTCATATCTATCTATCTATCTATCTAAGTCTATTCATATCTATCTAAGTCTATTCATATCTATCTAAGTCTATTCATATCTATCTAAGTCTATTCATATCTATCTAAGTCTATTCATATCTATCTATCTAAGTCTATTCATATCTATCTATCTAAGTCTATTCATATCTATCTATCTAAGTCTATTCATATCTATCTATCTAAGTCTATTCATATCTATCTATCTATCTATCTATCTCAGTCTGTTCATTATCTCTCTCTCTCTCTCTCTCTATCTATCTCAGTCTGTTCATTATCTCTCTCTCTCTCTCTATCCATCTATCTCAGTCTATTCATATCTATCTATCTATCTATCTATCTAAGGCCAGTGCCTTCGTCCAGGATTTTAATCCATTTCGCTCTCTTCCCTTACCCTAGCTAAATATTTCGTTGCTCGCATGTCCTGATGTCTGACGACCGACAGAGTGGCGTAATGACTGCTTGCCTTTTACTGTTTAACCTGTCCGGCTCTCACTGCAAAAATCTTTTACTCCCATTGCTTACCTTGACAGAGGACAATAAAAAGAAACGCTTTATATATATATATATATATATATATATATATATATATATATATGTGTGTGTGTGTGTGTGTGTGTGAAAAGTGTGTGTATATAAATATAAATAAATATATATATATATATGTATAATTATTTATATATTATATGCGCGGTACTTATTAGAAAGCGCTCAATATCAGAGATAGAGCTAACATATATGGTTGGATAAATGTGAGCTTGTGACCCTGGGTTTCATGCTTTAGCGATCGTCAGGATCGCTAAAGCGTGAAACCCAGGGTCACAAGCTCACATCTATCCAACCATATATATATATATATATATATATATATGCATGTATCTATCTATCTATCTATCTCTCTCTATATATATATGTGTGTGTGTATCTTCTTTCATGCACATTTCATTGAATACGAAAGACAAGGTGCTTTGATTTAGTTTTTTTTATACAATTTCTCATGCGATCTAATCATTTTGTTCTTTTCAGATGATAAATTATCTAAAAAAACTGTCTGAATGTTATTTTTAGTTAAGCGCTTTCGGCTATACATTTAGCCATTTTCAAGGATTATATTTTAACTGTTAAATAAGAAATATTTTGTTGTATGGTTTTAAATATTCATGGAGACCTACCGGACACTATTCGTAACATATTTGTTGACAACACTAATATAATAGCATCATCTACATGCAAAAAAAAAAGGCTAAAAATAATGGAAGCCTTATTAATAAAAACAAAAAAGACAACACTTAATAATATTAACTTTGAACATGGACACAATATCTTGACCGTGTTTTGAAAAATGAAAATATTCTATAAAACTAAATGTATAGCCGAAAGCACACGGATAAAAAGAACATTCGGACAGTTTTTATATAATTTATCATCCGAAAAGGAAAAACATTATTAGATCGCATGAGAAATTTTATAAAAAAAACTAAATAAAGCACCTTGTCTATCGTATTCAATGAAATGTGCATATATATTATATATATATATATATATATATATATATATATATATATATATATATGAACGAAATTTTACTGGAGAGGCGCCATTATTTCTGTTAAAAGTGAAGATGACAAAATGTTATTATCAGTTCTCTTCATCTAATGGTATTTGTGTAAACAGTCGTCTATGAATGCGTCTCTCCTCCCTCCAGCTATGGGATAAATAGTTGTACTTGGATCTTGAAAAAATGCTGTTATACTCAAAAAAGTCTTAATCGAATGTTCAATCACAGAAAAAAAGAATGACCATTACAATTCCAAATATGTTGTCAATTTAAATAGACCGCAAAATGTTGATAGTTCGTAAATAATGAAACCCGATCAATCTCTAAATTATAATTCCAAACCTCTTATCCAGTGATGATAAGTACTAACAATTGACCTAGACGTTGATCAAAATTTGACCAACTTTAAGCACTGGTTGGCCAAGAAATTGACCTCTACCAAATGGGTATGTTGCTAGTGGCTTCGATACGGCTGCTCCACCAGGCCCACACTCTGTCACGTACGCTAAAAGTGGGAATGGAATCCGACCACTATATATCAGAATATGTTATTGTCTTGCTGCATAACGGGCGACTGAGTGTATAAATAGAATAGTTTGCTTCTTATTGGGGTTTCTTTAAGAGTTGCCGGATAGCAAGCTTGCTTATGTTGGCCGCCAGATAATCAGACAGTCGAACACAGTTAGCAAAAAAACATAACAGTTTTTTTTTTTATGTCAGCGTTTTCGTATCGTTCACTAAATGCAGCTCAGGGTGCTGTTGGGTCTGGATTACACGGCGAAGAATTGAAAACAGTTACAACACCAGTAGATATTTACGGACCGTTAATCTTCGGGGCTATTGTCCCATTCCGAAAATATTTCACATATTTCTACTTGACATTTGCTAAGATTCGAAAAACATACACACAAACACGCATATACATATGTTAAAATAGTGACACTTTCAAGAACGTTACGTTTTGGTAGTTTCCCCTCTTTCAATAAGTGGCAATCTAAAATTACTCAGACGGAAAGTTCTTGAGAGTGTGGCTATCGAATCTTACCAAAATGTTAACCTGCGCCCCGGATCTCTCTCTCTCTCTCTCTCTCTCTCTCTATATATATATATATATATATATATATATATATATATCCAGGATGTATGAAAAGAAAAAAAATATATATCCAGGATGTATAAAAAAAAACTGTTTGTAAAAGTATTTTTGATACACCATATACATATATATATATATATATATATATATATATATATATATATATATTGAGAGAGAGAGAGAGATAGATAGATCCGGGGCGCTTTATATTATTTCGTTTTATCTATCTATCTATCTATCTCAGCATGTTCATATGTATATATGCATATATGCCTGTTTGCGTCTGTCTGTCTGTCCGTCTCTACCTATCTGTCTATCTATCTATTTCATTTTGCACATATCTATGAATCAGTCTGTTTTAGATGACGTACATCAAAGGACGAAACGCGATGGCTAAAATAAGCTTTTCTTTTGTCTTTATTCATATCTGTCTATTTATCTATCTATCTCTCTCTCTATATATATATATACGCTCTATCTCTGATATTGAGCACTTTATCCTATAAATATAGCACACTTTAAAACTATACTTCTTCATATATATATATATATATATATATATATATATATATATATATATATATATGTATGTATTTCAGTTTTAAGTTCTGAATATTCCACCTAAACTAACTGTTACATAAGTCTAGACAACCCAATCTTCGTTGCTATTTAACCCATAGATGGTGTGAGAAATGATGATTTTATACCTTTCCCAAAGATATCTGTCTATATTTTTGAGATGAGGTATTATATACACTGCTTACATTATTCGGACTATTGTCCTCATCTTTATCGCCATATTTATTACAACATTTCGACCGTTGTACGCTCCGCCCTTCTTCAGGTGGTTGGAATGTCGAACTGAACCCATTATTTCGCTCACTGGAGCCGACTGTTCTAGTTCCACGTGCCATGTCTAATGGATGTCAGTTGTCAGTTATCTCCTATCTATCAGTTATATCAGTAAAGTTTTAAATTTGACCCCTTATTAAAAAAAGAAAAAGAAAAAATGAACGGCATGATAATTTTACAATGTTCTATCTCTACCTCTAGCAAAATGCTCAAATCACGACCGAAGAAATTTAGTCACTGTGCGTTTTCCTGGGCCGAGCCATTCCCACGAGTAGCGCAGGTACACCACATCCACAATCATATAAAATTACTTATTAAATCGATAACGTGTCCCTAATATATATATATATATATATATATATATATATATATATATATATATATATATATATTAAAATAAAGAGAAAGAACAGTAAGATTTATAAACAAGTTTTCTTTTTAATTATATTTGTTTCTAAAATTCCGCAGAGCATAAATATTATAAATTTACTAATTTAAAAATATGATTCCATCGCTATACAGGAATTACCATGTTTCAAAAACAGAAAATAAAAATTTCAAATTTAATTATAAAATTAAATCAATTTAATATATATATATATATATATATATATATATATATATATATATATATATATATATATATAATTTTGGAATCAGGCCGACTGAATGAATTAAAAACATTCCGGAGTGGATCCAGACCCGCAATCCTGACATTTTGGATTCCCAAATTTTCATTACTGCGATTATTTTCGGCGATTTTTTGTACGTGAATTTTTTTACGACCAATTTTTTTTTGTACGATAACAATTTTCATAAATTGGAAATGAATCCGCAAAGAATAGAAATGAATCACGAAATCCAGCAAAAGTCACCCATGAAATGAAAATAATTGTTTGTGCGTAAAGTAAGGACCTACGTACATCAAATTGCAAACTTTTGCTATATATACAGGGTGCGATGGATTAATTTTTCCCATCTTATATTTTAATTTCGCACTTTGTTTGCTTTTGATTTTGTCGACTGCACAATATAGTCGGGTCAGTTGGGCACCATTTATGTGAAAAAGAGCACCATGATGCAATTCACTCCCCTAGAAATTTGGAAACAGCATGCTGTACTGCTTGGCATTCGCGCCGGAAGCTCCAATATGAACATTTCAGAGTGTTTGTGTGTCAATTTGATGACAGTGAAGATTTGGAAAGAGTTCGATGAGTCTAATGCTGATTACGAAGTTGATTGGTATGATCACTAGTGATAACGACGTTATTCCACCACCCAACTTCTTAGACTCAACATGGAGGCCTACATCGTGTGCCTTGAGGAGGTAGGGCTTCTCTGAGTCAAGAGGGTCGTTGTTGGAAGACCCGATGTCTGGCAACAGGACTCTACACACTGCTACACAAACCAGAAAACCCAGTCATGGCTGTCAGACAATTTCAGCGACCACATCACCCTTTACATCTGGCCACCTAACTCTCCACAATGCAACCCCCATGATTATTATGTGTGGGGCGCAGTTGAGTGAGAGAGTAACAAAACCCCTTGTTACACCAAAGATGACCTCAAGGCAAGATTATGGCAGCATTCTTTAACTTAAACAAGAAGACTGTCCAGACGAGTTGCAGGTGATTCCGAAATTTTCTGAAGGCCGTGGTTGAAACCAATAACGATTTTATTGAATAAATTTACTCTTTCGTATTTCAAGACATTTTTTGTGTAATTTTGGTAAATATTTCTGTTAAAATGAGATATCAGTGTTTTGTGATGTCAACGAACACTCGTTATCCCCTTTTGTGATGCAAACGATTACTCGTCACTTTCGTAATGCTCGTTGTAGTAGAGACTTTGTAATCGCAGATTACAACTATAGTAACGCCGTTAAACAATGCTGGTGTCAGACGCCTTCGAATATCACTCGCACTAATAGTACTTGCTCGATAATACTCTCTCGGATAGTAACACCGTATTGTCCCGAATAGAGAAATAGTATAGCGAATAGAGTAGAGAATAGCGTTCCGAATAGTAATAAACGATAGACTAGAATTGGAGATCATTTTAGATGTCACGCAACTTCTAACTCATGCGTTTCCTCTATGTTCACGTGGTCTACTTAATTCAATAATGGGATCACATGTGTTTGCTCACTGGCGATCTATGTTCAAATTCAAGTGTCGGCAGTGACACTTTATTCCTATATAACACAGTGTTACTTTAATTTTCTGCGTCATTTAGGCGACAACGTATCCATCGCACCATATATATATATATATGGCGATGGATAAGTCATCTATATATATATATATATATATATATATATATATATATATATATACGTGTGTATATATATATTGTGCGATAGATAATATATATATATATATATATATATATATATATATATATATATATATATATACGTGTGTATATATGTATTGTGCGATAGATAAGATATATATATATATATATATATATATATATATATATATATATATATATATATACACATCTATACACTTTTGGCATATATGCGTACATACACACAAACACACACACATTTTGATATATATATATATATATATATATATATATATCTACGTATTAGTCAATGAATGTGTTTTTGCCTAAGAATTGAGTATGTGTGTCTGTGTGTGTGTCTATTTGTGCTGGCCTGTGTGTGTGTCTGTGTGGTCATACGCGTGATCGCGTTCACACGATTGTGTGTATGCGTAAGCACCATTCATGGGTCGGTCCCCCCCCAAATAAAAAAACAGAGGGTTTTTAGGGGGTAGGGTTTGGGGGTTATCGTCCTACGTTAGAAATCTAAGCGCAAAAATAATATTATCTTAACCCAGAAGGCTTTTCGGTGCAAGACGCCGAGTCAAAGGCGCCAGAAATATATATATATATATATATATATATATATATATATATATATATATATATATATATTGTTCTTTTTGATGAACGTGACAAAAGAGAGAAACATTGAAACATCAGGAGAGATACAGATTAAGCGAAAATATGTGTGTGAGAGAGAGAGAGAGATAGAGACAGAGACAGAGATTAAGGAAAAGTGAAATAGATTGAGGGAAAGTGAATGAAAGACAGAGAAAGGGAGAGAGATTAAGGAAAAGAGAGATAGATTGAGGGGAAAGTGAGAGAGAAAGAGAGGGTGAAAGAGAAAGAAAGACAGAGAAAGTTTAAGGAAAAGGGAGAGAGATTGGTAGAGAGGTTAAGGAGAAGAGATAGATTGAATGAAAATAAGAGATTGAGAGAAAGAGAGGGAGAAAGAGTAAGAGAAAAAGAGAAATATAGAAAGATAGATAGATAGATAGAGAGAGGCGGGGAAGAGGTCCGTTTTGGCTATCGGACTCTTTTCCAATCAATCCGAGTGCTCCAACTACAACTGGAATTCTTGCTGTCCTCATGTGTCACATTTTTTTAATTTTCTCTCCAAGATCCTTGTATTTTGATATTTTTTTTTTCATTTTTTTTAAGGTCTTCAAAGATACCTTAAAATCTGCGAGGACTGCCATCTCAATAAGAAAGCCCATCTGTTGTGCTTTTTGTTCACTATGTCTGGGCGATTAACTTTCTTGATTCTGTCTGTGTGTCTTTTAAAGACTTCCCGTAAAAGTTGCATATTTTCCAGTGCAGATATTGGCTAAATCAATCATGTCGTGTGTTACATTCAGTTGATGCTAACACCGTGAAACCTGATACAAAATCTTTTATTGTTTCTGGATATGTAACGCAGAATCTACTTTTTGGGTTAGCACAATTTTTTAGTATATTTTTTAAGCGTTTAACCCCAAGCAAGGCGGGAAGCCACTAGCACGCAAGGGGTTACA
This sequence comes from Acanthosepion lycidas, assembly GCA_963932145.1. NCBI lineage: Eukaryota > Metazoa > Mollusca > Cephalopoda > Sepiida > Sepiidae > Acanthosepion > Acanthosepion lycidas. The sequence continues at coordinate 4,864,496 of OZ010575.1, read as the reverse complement.
GAGAATTGGAGCAAGAGCAAATAGGAGTGATAGAGGAAAGGATGAAGAGAAAGATAGGGGATAGATCAAGGCATCTGGGGACGTCGATTGACATTACATTTGAATAGTTGGAGATTATAGCTATCAGGAAAACAAGAAAAGGGGAGGGAGTTCCACAGGCGAGAAGTGCGAGACATAAAGCTATTGGAGTAGAAGAGACGGCTACATTTAATAGTTTCAACAGTGAAAGGGTGAGAGCGGAATGCCAGCCTAGTTGAACGCTTAAATTCATGAAGCTTGGGAACCAGCGAAAGCAGCTCATCGGAGCAGTTACCATGAAAATATTTTTAAAAAAGACAGAGGAAGGCGACGGCACGTCTGCGAGAGAACGACTGCAGACGAGATGCCAGATCAGGGCCAATTACGTTAGATCTTTCGTCTCCGGATCTTATCAAGAACCTTGAGACAAATATAAGGGTCACCAGACCATATATAGCAGCAATACTCCATGCAAGGGCGAATGGTTGAAGGATCGATTCCGGGGAGAAAAATTTCCTGGCGGGGCAAAGGGAGCCAACTTTCCTTGCGGTGGACGTAGCTATTGACTCAATGTATTTGTTCCATCTCAGGTCAGCAGTCAATGTGAGACCGAGTAGTCGGAAAGAGGAGCTCTTCAGAAGTTGAGCGTCAGACATTCTATATGTGCTTGGTAATTTCTAGTTAGCAAGCATTGGTCCTGTGCAGTTAGAATAAACCCTTCGGTTTCAGCTTTTAACCCTGCACTGTGTAACCACTGATGGGGGCAGGGTTTGTATACATCAGATTGTTTGCAGTGGACTTAGTATTGACCATGAAGAGGCTTATCTTGCTATCGTTTTTGCATTTGGTAAGTTGCATTTACTTTTGCTTGCTTTTTTGGTTCTTACCGCTGGAGTCGGTGAATTATGGTTTATTTTCACTTCTTCATCCACTTGAAATTCCATTTTGAATGTGTTGCCTTCCTTCATTATTATTATTATTATTATATTATTTCCTTTGATTTCTGATGTGTACTCATTTCTTTCCGAGTTCCGCCCAGGGACCTAAGGTAAGAAATGACATCATGGCATTTTCCATTGGAAAAAAAAATTACATAGACAAAGCCCTTCGTAAGATGTGGGCTGTAATCATGTGAACAATGTTTTGCATTTTTGTATTGTATGGGCTTCCAGGGATCCCTTCAATTAGTCTACTGGAATCTTTTCCAACCAGTCCGAGGGCCCCAACTACAACGGGGATTGTTGATGTTCCTATGTGCCATATTTTTGAGATTTCGATTTCAAGATGCTTGTATTTTGATAGCTTTTTGAAGATCTTCAAAGATGCTTTGGAATCTACAGGGACTGCCGTATCAATAAGGAGGCTATTATTATTATTATTATTATTATTTTATACTCATATTATTATATTATACCGTCTTCTCTAGGGAAATGAAATTTATCTAATATGTATTATATATATATATATATATATATATATATATATATATAGACTTATATGTATAAGCAAGTTGCAGGTTTATGCGATAATGTTATACAGAGAAAAGTGAGAGAGAGATGGAGAGAGAGCCAGTGTAGAAATTGAAAGGTAGAAAGAGGTAGAAAATGAAGACAAAAAAACCCCAAAGAATTCAGCAACTATCAAATAAAATAAAAAGAATTAGAAATTCTTCGCCGTGGAAGGCAAGTTTCAAGTTCCACTCATCAAAAAACAAAAGTCTATTCATTGAGTGTAACTTTAGAAAAAAAAAAAAAAAAAAAGAAACAAAAATCTAATACAAAAAGATGAAAGAAAAAAAAAAATGAAACCCAAAGTCAAAAAGAAAAGAAAAAAAGTAAGTTAAACAAAAAAAAAAAAACGAAAAAAAACTTTCTTATGTTAGCACTTTTCGAGAATATAGTCCGTATCTATTGGGTTGATAACATTCGAGTGGCACTGGTCTACATTTTTCGCGGGCTTCCGCGTCTATACGCATGCGTACTTTGAAGAAATGGAAGGAAATATCTGAGACGTGCGGGGAAACAAAATTAAAAAGGAAAAGAAAAGCTATAATCAGAGGAATAAAAAAAATGGAAGTAAACACATACGAAGCAACAAATATTTACAAATTTTACTCTTGAGGCGAGTGAATAACGGAAAGAATTGCTGTTATATCAAGTGAATGTCATAGGCTTTAATCTACGTAAGCAGTTATACAAAAATTCCGGATTTTACGTTTATTTTAATTCCTTTCACTTTAAGCAAGGCAATAAATCCACTAAGATGCAATGGTTAACTGAGCTTGAATAAATATAATAATAAAAAAGGAACAATATTAACTTATCCCTTTCCCCGGCGCGATATGTATACATGTTTTCGTATATGCGATATGTATATCTTATTTCTGACACGGACAAATAAACACGTTCAGATTAAAAAAATCAGCGACAGAGTGTTTTATACGTCGATCTTCATTAGTTTTTATGCCCTTCTGAGTTTGAAACGAGTCCAATTGTCAACTCATACGTCCGGTAGAGGTCTTAGCCACCGCTCGGGTACTTCAAGGTACCTCTGTTCATAATCGATCTTGATTCTTTTTATGCCCTTCTGAGCTTGAAACGAGTCCAATTGTCAACTCATAGGTTTGGTAGAGGTGTTAACCATCTCTCGGGTACTTCAAGATGCCTCAGTTTCTTAGTTACTACATTAAAGACAGATAAAAAAATTCGTTTGAAAATGAAACGTTTTTCGGCAAATAATTGATAAGGAAATGGTTAAAGAGAGAGAACTATAAAAGAACAGGGATTAAGAAAACAAAAGATGACCTTTAAGAAAGATAATTATTTAAATTTTTGAAAAACAAAGTTGACTGCAAAGGCAGAGGCCGGAAGAGAGTTCCACAAACGAGAACCGCAAGTGAAGAAACGATTAGCATAGAACTTTCATCTCGCCATTTTTTAGCTGTCAAATAATGAGACCTAGGAACCAATCTAAATTTGCAAAAATCGAGATAGCAAGTAGGAAAGCTCTTCGGCACAATTACTATGAAAATATTTATAGAAAAGGCACAAGGAAGCTAGTCTACGGCGGTGGGAATGTGACTGAAGCGTAGATACCATATTCACAACGTTTCGGCCGTTGCACGTTACGTCCTTATTCAGGATCTGTCTATATCTCTGAGATGAGGTATTATCATTATTTACATTATTCTGACTGTTATCCTCATCTTCATTGCCATACTCACAACGTTTCGGTCGTTTTACGTTACGGCCTTATTCAGGATCTGTCTATATCTCTAAAAGGAGGTATTATGATTACTTTATTTACATTATTCTAACTGTTATCCTCATCTTCATTGCCATACTCACAACGTTTCGGCCGTTGCACGCTACAGCCTTATTCAGGATCTGTCTATATCTCTAAAAGGAGGTATTATTTCCATTATTTACATTATTCGGACTGTTATCCTCATCTTCATTTGCATATTCACAACGTTTCGGCCGTTGTATGCTCCGGCGTTCTTTACTTGATTGGAATTTCGAAACGAACCCTTTATTTCGTTAACCGGGGGTAGATTGTTCTACTTACACGTGCCATGCCTCTAATGGATGTCTCAGTTATTTCCCTATCTACTCCGATAAGCGTATAAACGCCAACCGATGTTTACTTCTGCAAATTCCTGTAAAAAGATTTTGCTCACCTCTGAAGGCTTAAGTGATTTTTCTTCTCCCTCTTTTGTGTGCCGTGTCGATTATGACTCTCCACAGTTTCCTGTCTTTTGTAGCTCTTAATAAATGTCTTTTTCTTGTCTTTTCAAAGCTCTGTTCCACCATCCTCAGACTCTCCCAGTAAGTTATGCATTATTTTCCTCTATCCCTTTTTCCTTCAGTCTACCCTGTGAGCATCAAATTTTCCAAGCCTTCTTTCCTCATTATGTACGCTAGACATTTCAAGTGTTTCCTTCCGATTTTAAGCACAAGTTTCCTTTTCGTTTTCATTTGCTCTAAAAATTCATCGTTGCTCACTTATTCGGTCAATGGTATTTTCTTAACATTTTCGACAGACTTTCAAATAGAAAAATCTTGCAAGTTTAAAATTAATTAGCATCTGGAATTTTATCCTTTAGTTGGGTTTCAGTTTGAATGACGAACTCAGTGTTCCAGGATGACATTTGTAAGGGTTGAAGCGACTGAGAAAACTGTTACTGATCCTGTTTTAGCGAATTTTTCTCATCAGAATCCATCTTGTACATTTATAAATCTACCATTCGTCCGTTCATTGAATATTGCTGCCATATCTGGTCTGGTGCTCCTGTTATATATCTTGAGATTCTCAACAAAATCCAAAGAATGTAATGTTATTGGTCCTCACCTAGAATCACGACTTCACTTTCCTACTGCCAAAGTTTTTCTCATCAGAATCCATCTTGTACATTTATAAATCTACCATTCGTCCGTACATTGAATATTGCTGCCATAATTAGGTCTGGTAATCCTGTTGTACATCTTAGCTTCGGTAACATTCTTACCGACTTAATGTGTCTTCCTTCTATCTTCTCTACAAATATTTTCATGGTAACTGTTCTGACGAGGGTTTTCCCTGGTGCCCCGTCTGCCTGAAGTCAGCTACTAAATTGGTAACTAGGCCCCACCGTTTTACTGTTGAAATACTTTAAATGCAACCGACATTTCCACTCTCGGTTTATTTTCTCGCAGTTCCAATCTGTGGAACATCCTTTTGATTTCTTGCCTCCTTGATAATTACAGTCTTCAAAAATCTCCTGTCTTCTTGAACCCTCTTCCTTTTCTTCTTTTTGTTTCCTCAATCCTCCCTATTCTCTTTCTTCTCATTCTCTTTCACGCCCTGTAACCCCCCTTGCGTCTTAGTGGCATTATTGCCTTGCTTGGGGGTGAAACGATTGAAAGCATTTTACATTGCCTTTCTTGCTGTATTCGAAGAAAAGGTACAAATACAGGCGCATGCACGTTTTATCTCTTTTTGCCGCGTACCTACGTGCATAAAATGGTCCCCATTGTCTATCTGTACTTTTCTCACTCTTTCTTCGTTGTTCTTTTCTTTTCCTTCTCTTTTTTCTGCTTAATCTCCCTCTCATCCTCTCTCTCTCTCTCTCTCTGCAAATACAAATATAAACATTACATTGGTTTTATTTTCTCTCTCAAACACTCATGCAGAGAGAGGGAAGGGTAATCTGGCTTCTCGCTTTCTCCGAGATGCACGCACATACACACACACCCGGCCACACGCAAATGGATCTACACAGATGCGTTAAGCGTTTTCTCCTCTTCTCTATCTTTCTCTAACTTCCGCTGACACTGTCTTTTTTTTCTGGTTTCGCTCTTTTTGCATGGGAAGGTTTTCTTTCTTTCTTTTTTCTCTTTTTTCTTTCTTTCTTTCTCTCTTTCTTTCTTTTTTCTTTTTTTCTTTTTTCTTTCTTCTCTTTCTTTTAATTCTTCTTTCTTTTTCTTTCTTTCTTTTTCTCTTTTTTCTTTCTTTCAATTCTTTTTCTCTTTTTTCTTTCTTTCAATTCTTTTTCTTTCTTTTTTCTCTTTTTTCTTTCCTTCTTTCTTTCATTTAATTCTTCTTCCTTCCTTCCTTCCTTCCTTCCATTTCTTTATTCCGTCTTTATCTATTTGATCTCTCTTTCTCTCTATCTCACACACTGTCTTTCTTTCTTTCTTTCTTTCTTTCTTTCTTTGGCTTTCATCGATATGACTTCATTTTTTTCTCATCGCAATTTTTCGGTATCTCTCTTTCGTATTGACACAAATAAATATTCGACCTCTCTAAACACATTCTCTCTGTCTTTGTCTCACACACACACACACACATAAATGCTCTCTCTCTCTCTGTATATATCATATCCTCTCCCTCTCTTCCTCTATGTTATTCTTCCTCTTTTTTTTTGCACACACGACTACTTTTTATTTTTATTGTATCCTCTTTAAAAATCATCCATATCTCTGTCTCTCTCTGTCTCTCATTCTCTCTTGCACGCACCCATACAGAGATAGACACAGTGTTTCTCTCTCTTCTTTTTTCCAACGACTGCCCGTTTTTCTACATCTTTCTCTCTCTCTCACCTCCACCCCAACCACCACCACCACACACGCACAAACAAACAAACAAACAAACATCAGTCGAGCTACCTATGGACGCCGAATACCCTGACCTATTTGCTGGTAATTACAGATAACTTGGGAATTTTACAAGCAATAAATAAAATTCCTCGACCCAGCCAGAACGGTCTTTTATTAACGTTAGAAACGGCAAGTGGGTTGGTAGGACGGTAGACCATCGGCCTTGATTAGGAGAGGCACGGGCAATGAACGATGCACCACTGGGAAGAGATAAAGAACATGTCACCCATTTATACGCGCCTGCACATATAAGTATATAGATTGCAAATCTACACACACACGTATATATATATATATATATATATATATATATATATATATATATATATATATATATATCATAATTAAGTAATTTATCGAGCTTAGAAGAAACCTAAATACAGTCCTATGGGTAAAAGAGAAACTCGAAGTTCTACCACGGAATTTGTGATCGAGCGACGCTATATCGAATCTGATTCGTTACCTCTTCGTCACGAGAAGTTGGTATGGCGTTTGCCTCCTATCGTAACTGTTCGGGTTTCAATTCTCGGTAGTGGATGCGCCCTGGTGATGGTTCCCAATTATAGGACGAAATGGCCGTCCAATGGTAATCTGCATTCTGTTGAGGTTTCTTCTGGACTTGATGAATTACTTAATTATAATGATCTCCTAATTATCTCTCTCTCTGTGTGTGTGTGTATATATATATATATATATATATATATATATATATATACACTGGGTGTAACAGCAAAATTGTCCAAATCGTGTAACAACATAACTTTCCATCACACAAAATGTTTAATATCTAAAAAAAAAAAAATCACTAAACTAATTAAGTTTCTTTTTCCAGGTTTTCAGATCTTGACACCATTTGCTGTAAGAATCACTGAAAACCTTTTGAGTTATTCAGCTAAAAAGAGAATTTTTTCTCTCAGCTCCACTATGTCTTCACAAATGAGCAATGGTGCGAGGAAAAAGAACATTTAGGTCTTCAGTAATCGTACCAACATTCATACTCTGGCTTCCATCTTCAAAGTCTATTCAAGAAGCAAATACAGATTATATAAGTGTCAAACGTCTTATGGATTGAGTTGGATCTTTTCTAATTGATCTCTTTAGCTCTATGTTGAAATGGTGGTCCCTCTTGCTGTTGTGACCTGATCAAGTTTTCTACCGTTCCATCTTTTTAAAATTTATTCAGCATTCTCTTGATGGTTCTTGAATGGATTTTGAAGAGGGAAGCCAGTGTATGAATGGTGGTACCATTACTGAAGGCCTGAATCATCTTTTTCCTCTTACCTCAAGGCAGTGAGGCTGATCCAGAACGATTTTGACCTGTTCTCTTTCTAGCTGAATGACTCAATTTTTTTTTCAGTGATTCTTACGACAAATGATGTCAAGGTGGCTAAACGTCTTATCTGAAAATTTGGACAAAAGAAACTCACTCAGAAGTTTAGTCTCTTTTAGATATTTTGTGGGATGGGCAATTAGGCTGTTACACCCGGTATATATATATTAGGTTGGTGCCAAAATAATGACGTAATAATGTCGTTTTTTGACGTAACGTCGAAAAACGACATTATTACGTCATTATTTTGGCACCAACCTAATATATATATATAATTATTTATTTTAAAAAAAATTTATAACATAAATATGTTATAAAATCACTACAAAAATAGCCATTTTGTTTCAACACCCTCGGTGTCTTATCTGCTCTACTTTGTATTGAGCACTCTTTTAAGAATAGTAATTGTTGGTTATTGGAATTCATTCCATATACACCAATCATATACTTGGGTATATATATACATACATATATATATATATATATATATATATATATGTGTGTGTGTATATTTTTTTTTAACAATAAAAATATTATAAAAATTAAAATCTTCAGACACACTGGGTTGTATATTAACATTCCTTCATTTTTATTATTATTTAGATTCTTCGACTAGTTTCGGCCAACATGGCCATCATCAGGAGAAAACTAATTTCCTGCTTGCTGATAGCAGTGAACTACAGAAATGAATGTCTTGATGGAGAGAATGAACTTTTGTCTGTAGTTTTCATTTGTTTTTTTTTTATTTTTATATTTTTTTAATGTGAATTTTGATCAGGCCTTGTGATGAAAAAACAGTCTCTTTTAAGTGTTATTTAAGATAAGAGCTGGATGGATTCATGACACACACACACACACACACACACACACACACACACACACACACATATATATATATATATATATATATATATATCTCGAGAGAGAGAGAGAGAGAAAACAAGATCAAACGAGGTCGCATGTTCAATTTTTGCTGGAGAAGAAATTTTCTTTACTAGGATATTTTGAGTGCTCAGGCCGATAGACGTAATACACACTGTTTAAAATAAAATAATGGGGCGTCTACTTCAGATACGAGCATCCACTAATAATAACGTTTGACGTAATAAAAAATATCGGATTCAAAATAAATGAATCTTGAAATGCCAATCAGCAGCCTTCTGTCTTCTTTAAACTTGTTGTTTTAGTGTCCTTTCTCATGACTAAAATCTTTTCATTTTATGTCACTCCCGTTTCGTCTTAGTGGCTTTATCATCTTGCTTGAAGTGGAATGATTCAAACAATATTTTAACATAGAATAAATTGCCAGAATTGTAGAATAATTGAAATCAATATCTATTTGTTTTCACTCAATTCACTCCAAGCAAGAGCAAAACGCCACTAAGATGCAACGGGGATTAGTAGAAGTGAAAAAGAAGGAAAAAACTTTGGAACCGAACCGGAAACCCAATCCTAAACCGGAAACAAGGGACTTTACTGATGCATTTTTTTTATAATAAATCATTTAAAATGCATTTTCATAAAAACACATTTAAAAATGCATTTTTAGAATAAATAATTTAAAATGCATTAAAAAAAAATCATTTAAAATGCATGTTTATGAAGAATAATTTTAAAAAATTTGAATAAATCTATTAAAATGATTGTTATAAAAACTTTCATAATGCTTTGTTAAATCATTTTTTATATGAAATCATTTCAGTCGCATTTTTGTCATTTTTATAATAAATAATTCAGATGTATTTCTATAATAACATAATTTGCAATGCATTTCTATAATAAATCATTTAAAATGCATTTTTATAACTAATCATTTAAAATTGATAAACATTTCTTTTATAATGTATTTTCAGAAAGAATAAATTAAAATGCATTTTATAAATCTTTTATAACGCATTTCTATAATAAATCATTTCCAATGCATTTCTATAATAAATCATTTACAATGCATTTCTATTAAAAATATCGTTTGCAATACAAATCCGGTAACAAATCATTTGCAATGCATTTCTATAATAAATTATTTGAAAATAATCTGTGTAATAAATCATTTGCAATGTAATTCTATAATAAATTATTTGCAATGCATTTCTATAATAAATCATTTGCAATGCATTTCTATAATAAATCATTTGCAATGCATTTCTATAATAAATCATTTGCAATGCATTTCTACCATAATTCGAAAGTATTTTTGTTAAGTATTATACTTTTCTAAAGTTTTTATCTATTTAATTATAATTTTAGAAACCGTATTTTGAATGCCAACGTGAAGGTATTTCTAACTGAACCGCACCTTTGACAATATCTCTCAATTTGGCTGCGATCCATGTGTTTGGTATATCTTTATCACCCTGGATGTCATGAGGCATATTTTGGTCTTTATACGTTGGTACTCAATCGCCATTTTGTTGGTATTCTGATCTGCCACTCAATAATAATTTGGCTGTTAATGATTTTCTTCTCTTATTGAGGGCCAGGGAGATGTTGATGAAGATTTTTTTTTTTTTTTTTTTGTCATCGGAGACATTTTGATTGTTTTGATTATTATTTGCATCTAAATGTAATGCCGTCTTCCGGTTTACAGGGGGGTGGGGAAACCATCCTCTTTGCAAATGAGTCAACAGACTGTCCCCTTCACCCACCTCTGTTCCGCGATCCCTTCACCCTACTCAATCAGCCACACCCTAACCCACCTTTTTGCTCAGCCTCGCTCTTCTTAAGTGTATTATTTTATTTCTTGTTGCTGTTTTTACGTCTTTTCTCTATTCTTCTTTATTATACGCCATTCGGTCAAAGCAGTTGTCACACGCATGCGCAATAAGGAACAGAATATCATTCACACGCACAAAGACGTTCTCTCATAAACACACATACACACACTAAATAAGTCTTTTTAGAAAATAGAGATGAAAAGGTTGGAAAGTGCTTATAAATGAATCGATGTTTTTTTTGTGTATTTCTTGCTTCGTCCACCTTTCTCCCTCTCACCATATATATATATATATATATATATATATATATATATATATATATATTGAGGTCAACATCGTGTGGTTACAGTCTGTTTCATGCCTCAACGTACGCAATCTTCAGGCCAAGTGAAACAGATTGTCGGCACTCGGCGTCGGCACCGATACTAAATTATTTTTTAATTTAATATAAAACTTAGAACCGATTCGAAGTTATTTTTTAACTTAATATAAAAATAACCAAAATGATAAAATCGGCTGAAAGCACCTGACGAGCGGACGGAGCGATTACAAAAATGTTCCGGGATGTTGAATATAACATCAATCATCTAAGTGAGAAATTTTATATTTGTATTAAACCTCTCTCTCTCTCTCTCACTCTCTCTCTCTCTATATATATATATATAAAGGAAAAGACACCCGCTACCATCATTAATGCTATTGTAATATATTATATAATACTAGTTGAAAGAGGGGAGCTTTTTTGAATGAGTATCTTATTGCCACTTTTTCCGTTTGATGATTGTGCTTTTGTATCATTTTCCAAATTTATGTCCACTTGATTCTGCATTTTCACCAATGGAATTCGATGAAATGTCGCTGGACGAAGTTCCGTGGCTATATCTCTACAACTACAAGCCTAGAGGAAACCTTACTGGTTTGTGGCGCGTCCGCTACACGTTACAAGACGCAAACAAATGCCTGAACTTTTAACTTCGGACAATAAAGAAACTAAAACCATGATTTTATTTTATTAATTTTGTTCTTTGTAAAACATACATGTTCCTTAAGTTTAAGTGTGTTATGCTCCGGTTCCTTGTACCACGGTGATAGCCCAAGGTAGAACCAATAAAGAAGAACTCAAACATAGGTATGGAATAACACAGATATATTACAAACAGGAATATATACAGAGAAGTAGAAGTGTTAGTATGAACAATCAGGTTTAGTAGAGAGAACAACGTAGTCTCGACCAGTATCACTATTCCAATGTCTTGCAGTAATTGTCTGAGCGCGACTCTGTTTCGGACTGCCTCTGACTCGACTTGAAACTACTGACTCCTTGCCTACTTCTGAGGCGCAGTATTTATTAAGTATGGAATAGTCCATTATTATTATTATTATTATGGGTAAGATCCCATAACAAAGTGGGAGGTGCCTTAGGAGAAAGGATGAGACAGTTTCCTTGTCCTTCCGATGGCAAAAGCCAGCAAGCTGTAATCAATTGAGTTTAAGAGACCTTGGTCTCAGTTCTCAGTTCGCAGTTTTCCTTACCATCCCCTAGGGTGAGGCGGTACGGTCCACTTTAGAAATCCCAGCACTAGAAACACCATTTACTATTGAAATATCCACTGTGTCATAAGCATTTATTTCATTGGCGGAAGGCTTACGACTATATCACGTGGAAGTTTTTTTTTTTTAATTCTTACGTTTTCCAAGTGTTATAGTGCAAAGTAACAGCTATAGTTTCTCGTACGATCACCGAAGTTAAGCAACGTCGAGCCTGGTCATTATCTAGATGACTGACCGCTTGAGAATACCAGTTTAGCTTTAGGCTTGGATGCACAGGTGGTGTAAAGATAATGGCTTGCAATTGCAAATCGGAGTTGCAGTTCTAGTCAAGAACCATTATATTCTCTTGGGAATATTGGGAAAAGTATGGATCCACATCTTCTCCACCAGCTATGGGTTAATTAGTAAAACTTGCATTAGTAAATCATTAATATCTTCAAAAAATTCTCATAATCTAAAGGTATTTTCTGGCTTTAAATAACCTGCAAAGGGTTGATAATCCGTAAAATCACAAATCAGTCATTCAATCTCATTGCGAGAAAAGCTTGTTTTCTATTGCTCTACGGTAGCATTCCTTGCGTATTATCAATATTTGCTGCCATCAACTTTCAGCTGACCCCGGAAAACGTAATCACATGGCGGAGGGAGATCCAAATGAGCGTGCAAATCATCCAGGGAGAGTAAATTAGTCTCACTGTGTGAGTGATAGCTCCATCCTGTTGAAATCCTCCACTCGATTACCAAGGTTTGTGACGTTGTATGGCGGTAAATAGATGTGGATCTACAGAAGGATGCTGAGAATGGAAAAATGAAAAAAAAGATTATTTTTTATACTTAGAATCATAAAGAAACACGGAATTTCTGTGACAGAATGAGAAGAGAGGGCTTGGAGAAATTTACACTCACAGAACATATCGAATTCTTGATGGCACTCGGAAAGAGTAATCAACAAAACAAGGAACTTGTATAAACGGATGTCAGAACAAGGTGAGGAAACGATAGTGAGAAAATAAATAGTTGAGCATAAAAGGGTATAAAGTCGTGGAGAGGAAGGCACAAACTTGTTAAAACAGATATACTGGGGTGTAGACATGTTGACCTAATTATTGAGATGGACACAGTGAAGTAGAAAAAGATCTATAATATGCTCTGCGTTTGACAAGGAGCTTCCTCTGGATTTATATCCTCTTTTGAATTATCCATACGGATTACCAAATTTTATCATTATTAATATATATATATATATATATATATATATATATATATAAATTTTGCGTATTTAGGCTGCAGTTTTTCATTGATGCATGTTTCATTAAATAATATAGACAAGTTTTGTCTATTTATTTTAAGTAACTTCTTTTCATATTGTCTGATAAGCTTAATCACATTATTATTGAAAGATGAAAGGAAATCACCATATTGACACATGTTTAAATCCAATCTAAGCTTTCGGCTTACATATGCCATTATCAAAGATGACAATTACATTTCAATATATCAAACAATACACGGACAAAACAATAGTCTGTTTTGTTGCATGAAAAATTTCAAAGCAACGACAAAGTTGTGTATACGAGACGCGGAAGCGAAAATCGCATTGCAGCTCGGACGTCACACATGACCACGCGAGAGTGAAAACGAGAAGTATTAACTATCGGAAGCCGTTGGTATAAACCAATGGCTTCTGTTATCAATTATAAACATTTAATTTGTGGAGATTTCGTAGTTTATTTTGTTTAGGTTAGGTTTCAACTGTTTTTTGCATATAGCTTCAAGAATTTTTAGTTTTTGTTTATTGTTTCCATGTTTAAGTATAGTTGTGTTATATAGTAGCTGGCCACTCGTATTTGAGGAGAGGATAACCTGTCTACTAAAGCCGCTAGCCAATCCCTAATACAGACGTTCGCTCAGACACATGTGTGTTTGTTCAACGCCCACATACCCAAACTATGCTGAGTAGACATTAGTTACGGTTTCTGGGAGAGAGCATGTTATCTAGCGTGGGCAACAATGTGAACAAAGCTTAAAAATCATTTAATCACCAGTTACTTAACATCGTCTGAAGAAGTACAAAGTATTGAAGCGTGAAAGCCTTTGTGTAGCGATTTCAAAATGTCTTTATTAAAATCTCTTATAATAAAAATATAATGATAATAATAATTATATATGGCGGACTCTCCTGTCATATATGACGTATGAGGGTCAAGCAGCTGAGTTCCTAAGAACCAACAAACAGTCAGACATCAGCACATATGATTTGCTTATAGTAGTGAAGACTTTGTGCAGAACCAACCAGACATTTTGAAGGGCCGAATACAGAGACCTGATGCACTACGTGCCACAAGGTCCCCAAACGAATCTTCGCAGGTTTTGAATTCAGAGTTGTCTTTCTCCTAGACCAGTTGCCATCCAAGGCTATAGAACCCAGTCTGGAGAGATAAGAAGATGATTGATACCTTCCCTAAGGGTATTAGCACGTAAGTGAATGTAATGCATTTGACTGGAATTTGGACATTGCTCTCCGGTTCCTCAATCCGAGCCACTATTCATTGCTGCACTGTGCATATATATCTATACATATGTGTGTCTACTTGTATATATATATATGTGTGTGTGTGTGTGTGTGTATGTATTTATGTGTTTATATATGTATATGTATGTGTTTATATATGTGTATGTATGTGAATATATGTGTTGTGTGTATATATATATATGTATGCATATATGTGTGTTTATATATGTATATGAGTGTGTGTGTATCGGTGTATATGTATAATTATATATGAGTGTGTATATATATGAGTATCTGTCTATGTATATATGTGTGTGTGTGTGTTTAGATAGATATAGTTTTACATCTATGTGTGTGTATAATGTACATATACATGAGTGTGCTTGTATGGTAGACGGTGGTCTCTCCCATCATATTAGACGTATGAGCGTCAAGCAGTTCAATTCCTAGGAACCGAGAGCCCAGTCACCGGCACATATGATTTGGTTATAGTGGTGAAGACTGTGCAGAACCATCCACACTTTTTGAAGGGCCGAATACAGAGACCTGATGCACTATGTGCCACAAGGTCCACAAACGACTCTTCGCAGGTTTTGAATTCAGAGTTGATCTTTTCCTAGACCAGTTGGCATCCAAGACTATATATATATATATATATATATATATATATATATAAAACAAACAAACCAACACTTAATAATATTAACTTTGGACATGGATATAATATCTTCACCGTGTTTTGAAACAAAAAATGAAAACATTTTATAAAACATGCATACAACTAACTATTTCTTATTTTAACAGTTAAAATATAATCCTTGAAATTGCGTAAATGTATAGCCGAAAGCGCTCTGATAAAAAGAAAATTCGGACAGTTTTTATAAAATTTATCATCCGAAAAGAAAAAAAAAATTCGATTGCATGAGAAATTGTATAAAAAAATAAATAAAAGCACCTTGTCTGTCGTTTTCAATGAAATGTGCATGAAAGAAGAATTGCTGCCTAAATACACAAACACACACACACACATATATATATATATATATATATATATATATATATATATATATATATATATATATATATAAACACTTTCCAGAAAAAAAATGAATGTCGAATGTTTCCAAACTAAAATGATCGACACATGTAACTCGTAGAGAAAATAATAACAGAATCCAGATGCTTACATTCCACACTACCTTGAATAAAATGATAGTAAGGAAGTTGCCATCATTACTTGAAAGAGCAATAACAATTACTGGACACGAGTAACCTATTTTCTATAAAATTCAACAGAACTTTCATCTACTCGAAGAATGAATGTTGAATGTTTCCTTATAAGGAAAAGGCTAATATTACTATTACCATTATCAAGAGACGAGTAAAAAAAGGGAGATTTTATTTTCTGAAAGACCGGGAATTGAACAGATACTATACTCTGGTCATAAGTCGAAAACGAGTACAAAAATGCTGTTGATTCTGGGTCAAAAATATAACGCCCGGACACTGGATGGCAGATAATATACTCTGATCTTAAATGGTGTAGCGTAACGGTCGTGCATGCAAACAACCAGAATAAAATTGAGAGCCGAGTGAAATCACGTCTAGACTTGGTCAGTCGTTGTGCTCCCTCACTTAATGATCGGGCGTGTGTGTGTCATGGGTGGTTACATATTTAATAGCATTTGTCAAACGCAGACACACTTAGCTGGTGATAGTTTGGGAGATGGTAGTCGAGGAGAGTCAGAAACATTCCCCCCTCTTTTTTTTTTTTGTTCTTCTCTTTTCTTTCCCCAGTTCCAACAATGGACAGCTGGTTTATTAGCCGGCACCGACTGACCTTATTCACGAAGCCCGACCATCTGCGAAGATGCTTTTAATATGAAAACAAGAAAGCCAAACGACCCACACGCTTTCTTCCAGCACTTGCGTCCCAGAAAGTCCTGGCAAACATTTGAGAGGGTCCCGCCACCCAACACTGTCAGCCATTTTTACCATTAACTGACCCTTAGTTTCTGATAGCCAGTGATAGTATGGGCCACGAGAAGAGATAATTAGTGGATGGTCAGGACAAGGGTAAGGTTAGTAATGGTTGTGGGTGTTGTGGAGCAGTGGATAGGGAGTGTCGGAGATCATACACTGGACATTGTATATGGTGGTGGGGGGACAGGAACTGTGTCGAAGTCTACGAGCAGAAAAGGTTTTGGCGTCACATACTTGACATTCCGAGTTTTCCCTTCTTCTCTCCCCAACCGAGATTTTCGTCATTTTAATCCTTGTGCCACTTTCAGGTCGTTATTTGATAGATAAGATGAGCAGAGATAGATAGATAGATAGATAGATAGATAGATAGATAGATAGATAGATAGATAGATAGATAGATAGATAGATAGATAATGAACAGACCGTGATAGATAGATAGATAGATAGATAGATAGATAGATAGATAGATAGATAGATAATGAACAGACCGTGATAGATAGATAGATAGATAGATAATGAACAGACCGTGATAGATAGATAGATAGATAGATAGGTAGATAATGAACAGACCGTGATAGATAGATAGATAGATAGATAGATAGATAGATAGGTAGATAATGAACAGACCGTGATAGATAGATAGATAGATAGATAGATAAAGAATGAACAGACCGTGATAGATAGATAGATAAAGAATGAACAGACCGTGATAGATAGATAGATAGATAGATAGATAGATAGATAGATATGAATAGGGAAATAGATAAAATGTTAGAAAATGTGAGGTAAATTGATATAGACGAACTATATATATATATATATATATATATGATTTTCTGTAGTTCACTGATACCAGCAAGCAGATTTTTTTTCTCCTGATGATGGCCATGTTGGCCGAAACTAGTCCAGGAATCTAATTTAGAGAGATATATAGATCAAAATAGATATAAACAGTGAGATAGATAGATAGGAACAGACCGCGATATATATGAACAAACCGAGATAGATAGATAGATATATATATAGATAGATAGATATGAACAGACCGATATATATATATATATATATATATATATATATATATATATATATATATATATATAGATAGATAGATAGATATGAACAGACCGAGATAGATAGATAGATAGATATGAACAGACCGAGTTATATATATATATATATATATATATATATATATATATATATATATATATATATAGATAGGTAGATGGATGGATGGATGAACAGACCGAGATAGACAGACACATTACAGTGAAATCAAAATGATTCAGAGGTTTTGTCCATCAGCTAAGCTGTTCCCTTTGTAGCGTTTTTGGCACCACTCTTCAAATACTTTCTACCATTTTTACATTCCCACTATGACTTATCCCGGAGGAATCTCTTATTGTCTGAGAATTTGGGATAAGTTCTTATTATTCCACTTTCTTTTGGACGATTCACAACTTTCATGATAGACATATTTTCTTGGCACCTTCGACTCGCTTCTTAATTTAACAGCCGAAGAAAATAAATCAGCAAAAAACGTTGCGATAAAAAGCAAAAACCAGAGAAACTAATCTGTGTAATAATCTTGAGGCTTGCCATGAATATAACAGTCCAACATAGTGTTACAACTTCTCTCACCCAGTACGGCTTAGAATTACTACTACTGCACCCTTTTGCAGAATAATTGAAGCAATCGCTTTAGTTTCCTTTCTTTCAACATACGGTCAGTTTTAGACGCACTGGAGTTACAGGTCATTTACAGTGGGCAGGAATATGAATCTATTTTCCGATTTTGTGATGAAATTTGTTTGTCTTTGAAAAATGTTGCGTCATCCGTAATTGCATCAGATTTTCATCACGCCCAGACACTATTGTCTCGACTGTTGATTAGTTGTCCTACGGCCATTGTCTGCGATGTAAGTTGCTTCAAGGAAGCGTACTAAAATTGTAACGCTCCACGAACACATTCGCAAGCTTTACCAGTGAGCAAATCAAAGTACTATAGACTGACATGGAAACTCTCTTGATTTAAATCCAATCCAGAATCTGGGGTCAAACTGCAAGGAATGACTTCTTGGAATAGACGTATGAAGGACTAACATGTACACTGGGTCATGTTTTCATTGGGAAAATACAAAAACATGTAAACAATAATGGAATTATTCGTTTTGTCTCAATTAATTTGCACAAGAGTCTATATATATATATATATATATATATATATATATATATATCATTCATAGACAGAAGTGGTTCTCTGTATCACAACACCTAAGTACGACTGCACGTCCGAAAATTATCCGCACTCTAATATCTGAAGATATTTATGGAAAACGTGCAGATAATTATTGATTTAAAAACAGTATTTACATTATTCGGACTATTGTCCTCATCTTTGTCGCTATATTTATTACAACGTTTCGGCCGTTGTACGCTCCGGCCTTCTTCAGGTGGTTGGAATTTCGAACTGAACCCTTTATTTCGATCACTGCGGTAGACTGTTCTAGTTCCACGTGCCATGTTTGATGGATGTCAGTTATCAGTTATCTCCTGCTAATTTTCCCTCTGAAAGTTCTCCACTGCCTTAACCGGGTATTGAACTCACACTCTTTGGGTCTGTCACTGGATCTAACTAACGCCTTTATCCACTGTGCCATGTACACATGTAAAACAGATAGAACAGTCTACCCCAGTGATCGAAATAAAGGGTTCAGTTCGAAATTCCAACCACCTGAAGAAGGCCGGAGCGTACAACGGCCGAAACGTTGTGATAAATATGGCGACAAAGATGAGGACAATAGTCTATGTAAATAATGTAAATACTGTACATAATACCTCATCTCAGAAATATAGACAGACAATATAAATAGTGTACATAATACCTCATCTCAGAAATATAGACAGACTCTGATTTAAAAACGTTATCGTTAATTTTTTTATAAAAGATATCTTACGGGAATTCTCCGTGGTTTTATAACACTGTTGAACTCTACTGTGGACAATAAGAATGTATTTAGCTCTAAGTTGAAACGATGATCCCTCTTGCTGTTGTGACCTCCTGATCCAGTTTTCCTCTCTACTGTTCCCTCTTTTTTAAACTTATTCTTGATGGATCTTTAATGGACTTTGAAGATGGAAGCCAGAGTAGGAATGTTGGTACCATTAAGTGAAATTTTAAATTCATTTTTCGTTTCACCTTTTGAAAGTAAAGTCTGAAGATCCAGGGAAAAATAAAATTCTCTGGAGAAATAAATTATTACAAATGGAGACTTAAAGTGGTCTGTTTTTCATTTAAATTAAATTATTCGCTCTGAATTAACATTGAGCTCTCAGGATTTCATCCTCTTGTGACTATTCATACGCGTTACCAAGATTTTCGTTACTTATATATATATATATATATATATATATATATATATATGTGTGTGTGTGTGTGTGTAAAGGTGAATATATATATATATATATATATATATATATATATGTGTGTGTGTGTGTGTGTAAGGGTGAACATGAAACAGACTGTTGTCTCTAAATGTAGACTTCTATGTTCACTTTTATACTTACATACGCTCTATCTCTTTCTCTATATATATTAAAATAAAGAGAAAGAACAGTAAGATTTATAATCCATTGTTCTTATTAATTATTTTTTTCAAAAAACAGTGCTCGATACAATTCTGCCGGGAATAAATATTATACATTTACTAGTTTAAAAATACGGTTCTATCGCTACACAGGAATCATTTCAGAATAAGTTATTCCAAAATTCTCTTGAAAGTGAAACAATATTAGAGATTTTAATTTAATTCTATAATCAAATTTGAAGATTTTGGTTTGTGTTTTTGAAACATGTTAATTCGTGTGTAGCAAGGAACCATATTAGTATATTTATAATATATATATATATATACAGTTATTTAAAAAAAAATGGTTCCTTCGTTACATAAGCGTTCTCATGTTTCAAAAGCAGGAATCCTAAATTTTCGCTTGAGGATGAAACAGGGCTTGATATTTTAATTCAATTTAATTTTAATAATTATATTGATGTTTTTGGCTCCCGTTTTTGAAACATGAGAACTCTTATGTAGCGAAGGAATCATATTTTTAAAATATAATTATAATTTAAGCTCTACTTCTGTATGGAGCACTGTATTTTTTTTTTTTTTAAATAAAAGCAAAAGTACAAAAGAACTCCGGATTATTTACCTAACGTGTTCTTTCCTATTTTTCTACATATTTGTACGCACACACAGACACACACACACACATATATATATATATATATATATATATATATATATATATATATATACACACACAGAGGGTGCGGAGGGATGAGAGGCGTAATTCCAGAGATTAGAACTTAAACAGAATATTTTTTACAGTAAGGTTCATTCTGTTCTGTACAGGGCCCGAGAGCCACCCGAGTTTGTAGCTATCGGGAAACCATCCTCTTGGGAGCCGTAGTTGGCAGGAATCAGCTGCTAGGGTGAACTTATTTCTCGTCGTTGCAATACGCTGGGAATGTAGTTTGCTAAGTGGCAAATTGAAAATGAAGATGGCTAATGACTTGACCGAAAACGCTTGAGACAAGAATACCTACGAACTATACACTATACACTAAATTGTAAGAATATTAGAAAAGCCGAATTAAAAAGAAATAAACATATAAAATATGTTCTTCAATGAAACATGATTTTTTTCGGCGAGTTAACCAAGTAAGACAATCGCTGACATGTTTGATGATTTAAAAAAAAATTTTTCCTGAGAATGACAATGTTTTTTTAAGCCTACCAGTGCCTGGCAATGCTTATTGAAGATTCAGCAAACTAAGTTGTTTTGTACAGGGCCTGGTTTGTTTTGTAAACTCTGTTCAGCTTGGTCGTGAATTTTCATGTGATAAGTGAGAGCGGAGCGATATCTGCGTGTTTTCTGACCCACTCCGCATGTTAAGTTATTTCCGGCAGAAACACACACACACACACCACCCCCCCACATATATATATATATATATATATATATATACACCACGAGTAACAGCAATATTGTCCAACAAATCGTGTAATAGCAATAATTGCCCAATTGTTAGATTACGTTTTGAACCGTTGTATCTTAGAAATGATTAAAGATATCTTACTGGAATTCTCCGAGGTTTTTATAACACTATTAGACTCTACTTTGAACAATAAGAATGTATTTAGCTCTAAGTTGAAAATAATGATTACTTTTGCTGTTGTGACCTCCTGATCCAGTTTTCCTCTCTACTGTTCCCCCTTTTTTAAAACTTATTCTCTGTTTTCTTAAGGGTTCTTTAATGGAAAAAGAAACCAGACTATGAATGTTGGTACCATTTATGTTTACCTAAATGATCTTTTCCTCTCACCATTGCTAAGTTGGGAAGACATAGTGGGGCTGACACAAAACGATTTTAACCTGTTCTCTTTTTAGCTGAATAACTCATTTCGACAAATGCTGTCAAGATGGCTAAACGTCTTATGTGAAAACTTGGAAAAACAAACTCAATTAGTTTAATGTTTTTTTTTTAGATATTAAACATTTTGTGAGATTGGCAATTATCCCAAAACTGTTACACGATTTGGTTCATTTGAAAAATGGAAAAAAAAGGAAACTTATACTTAACGTCAGGAAAAGACAGTTAAGGTATCTGGGGAACATAATGAGAAAAGAGGTCTTGGAAAATCTGATACACACAGGACAGATTGAGGGAAAGAGCGACAGAAGAAAAACAACGCATGAACGACTTAGTGAGCTTGAGTAAATGGATGGCGGACAAGGTTTAGGAGAAATAACAAAAAAAAAAACGACAGAATTTATTAAGATCTACAAGGTGCAAGAAGCTATGGAGAGCCATTTTGCTGTCAGAGATACGACAGCTAACAAACGAGAAATATTAGTAATGTTTCTTATTGACATGGCAATCCCTGCATATTGTAATGTATTGTTGAAGATCTTCAAAAGACTATCAAAATACAAGGATTTTGAATTGGAAATCTCAAAAATGTGGCATATGAGGACGTCAATAATTCCAGTAGTAGTTGGAGCACTCGGATTGATATGAAAAGGTTCTGATAGAATCATTGAGGGGATTCCTGGTAGCCCATGCCTTAAAGACATACAAAAAATTGTACTCAAGTATCTATGTAAAATGTGTTTGATCTGAGTTTTTTTTAATTTTTTTTTGTATTTTTTACAAAAATGATCTGAGCTTAGCTCCCTGTTTGGGACCCGGAAGAAAATGTGTATACAACAGATATCAAAGGAAACAACAATAGTTGAATATAATGACTTCAAACTTTCAAGGTTTATATGCAAACTTGATGTATCTGCTATTTTTAAAAATAATTTCACTCTAAAAAAGGCGATAATGCCCCTAAGCCGTAAGAGAAAAGAAAAAGGGACTACTTTATTGAGAAGAGAAGGAAGAATAAAAGAAAAAAAAAGAAACAGATGCTGGCGATGGACTTTGCATATAGATTTTTGTAGTTCGTAGTTGAGAGGGAAGCTAGAAGCCGGTAGAAAATTTCCATCGGCAAGAAATTCGAGGGAAGTACTTATTAGAATATAACTTACCGTCGCATCTAGCAATTTCAACACAAAAATGATGAGACCTAACTGACAATCTAGTACTACGCATAGATTCGTAAAGTCGAGGTACCAAAAAACACTAATCAGAACAATTGCCGTGAAAATATTTATAGAAAAGGCAGAGGGAAGCCACGTCACGGGGCCGAGATGCCAGGTCAGTGCTGATAACATTTCAGATTCTTCTTTGGATTTTGCCAGTCTCCATATACATAGCAGTATCCCCAGACCAGATGTAACAACAATATTCAATGCCCGGACGAATGGTAGGGCTTAATACCAATAATGCAGATAACATAGACTACAATATCTTGTACATAGGCTAACTTCATAATCAGGAATGTAAATAGGTTGGGTCTTATATACAGTCAAAGAGATTAGCGAGTACACAATGCAGAAACTTTTTTATTACGCATTTTCTAAAATCCGAGATGCTCAAAGAATCTGAGAATCCTCTGAAGTCGATGCCATACACACGTAAGAGTGGCATTCGGCTTTCTTATTGGGTACTACCTATCTGAACGCATTCGGCTTCATTACCGCCCAAAATTTTGCTTCCAGTGCGCCCCCCCCCACACACACACACACTTTCACTCTCTCTCTCTCTCTCTCTTACTCAGCCGAATTACCACCCGTATCTCACCCCACTTGAGCATAGGGAAAAGAAAAAGGAATCGTGGGGAGGTGGGGTAAACTTTTGGCAGACAGGTGGATTCTCAGGTGGCTTGTTTGTCGGCAGAGCGAGGAGTTGATAACGGCTGCAATTCGCGACTTGTCGCTTCTTTTCTCCCATTGGTTCTGTTTTTCGTTCCGTCTTTTCTATCTTTATTTTCCTCCTCCTTTCTTTCTTTCTTTCTTTCTTTCTTTGTCCATCTATTCTTTCTTCCCTTCTTTCTTTCGTCTTTCTTTCTTCATCTATTATTCTTTCTTTCTTTCTTTCTTTCTTTGTCCATCTATTTTCTTTCTTTTTTCTTTCTTTGTCCATCTATTCTTTATTTCTATCTTTCTTTCTTTCTTTCTTTCCTTCTTTCTTTTTTTCTTTCTCAATGTATTTTTCTTTCTTTCTTTCTTTCTTTGTCCATCTATTCTTTCTTTCTTTCTTTCTTTCTTTTATAATTAATTTCTTCCATGCTTCTTTCTTCTTTCATTTATTAAAAAAAATTTTCTTTACAGTTTATTTCTTTCATCTCACTTTTTCTTTCTTTCTTTCCTCCTTCCTTCCGTCTTTCATTTTTTCTTTCTTTCTTTCTTTCTTTCCTCCTTCCTTCCGTCTTTCATTTTTTCTTTCTTTCTTTCTTTCTTTCTTTCTATGTCTGTCCATCTTCTTTTTTACTTTTCTTCTTTCTTTCTTTTACATCTTCATAATTACTTGTTTTTACTCTTTTTCTTCTCAACCTCGCCACATTAAAACAAGTCGTGAATGTTGCCGGAATCTCAGGCCTCATTTTTCCAGCAATGTGGTTTCATTTCCCTTAATATAATCTCGAAGCAGTTATTTGCACTCATTGAAGATTCGCATACACCTCATGTTTGCTGGCATTCGCTGCAGATCAAGTGGCAACAAGTTCGGTCGGTCTTGTAAGAATCTCTTCACTATTCAACAATGCAAACGTCTTGATAGCTTCGATTCAATACACGCTTTTGTCTATCGCTGTCGAAAATGCACAGCCGACGGCGTGTAAAATGGCATACGTAAAAATAGAATGTGGCAACTGGAAACTTGTTCCATCCAACGTCGTGATTGTCTTACTTTTATTTGTTGTAAATTCCGTGACGATAAAATGGGGTACATTACATTGGGATAATCTCTCATGCATGTAAAGACTTTTGCTCAGGCCGAGAACTTTGCGGCCCACTCGAACCTACATATATATATATATATATATATATATATATATATATATGTGTGTGTGTGTGTGTGTGGTTTTTAAATTCATTCAGTGAAGTCTGAAAATCCAGAGAAAATTTAAATTCTCTGATGAAATAAATTATAACTAATGGAGCTTTAAATTGGTCTGTTTTTCTTTAAATTAAAACATATATATATATATATATATATATATATATATATATATATATATATATATATATATATATATGCTCATTTCATTGAATACGATAGACAAGCTGCTTTTATTTAGTTTTTTTGTACAATTTCTGATGCGATCTCATAAGTTTTTTCTTTTCGGGTTAAATTATAAAAAAACTATATGAAATTATATAAAAACTGTCCGAATGTTCTTTTTATCCGAGCGCTTTCGGCTATACATTTAACCATTTTCAAGGATGAAATATTTTAACTGTTAAAATAAGAAATATTTTGTTGTAGTTATGCTTTATAAAATGTTTTAATTTTTCAAATTACGATGAATGTATTGTGTCCATGTTCAAAGTTAATATTATTAAGTGTTGCTTTTTTTGTTTTTATTAATAAGGCTTCTATTATTTTTAGCCTTTTTTTGCACGTAGATGATGCTATTATTGTTGCGAATAGTGTCTGGTACGTCTCCATGAATATTTAAATGAGATCTAATTGGTCTATTGTCAGAAAGGTGAAGAGTCAGTCTGCGTGTCAAACATTTTTTTTGTCTTAACACCTGAAGAGGATCTTGGATGAGATTGAAACTACTTGGGAAAATAAAAGAAATAACCAAAACTGTGACGTCTTTTTTAATAAGTTTTGTAACAGCACTAAGAAATTGATCCGGGAATTTGAGAGGATTAAAATAAAAATAAATAAAATATATATAATATGTCCAGAGTATTCAACCAAACTTGCTTGAACGAAGATAAGCTGCCTATATATATTTTGGTTATTTCTTTTATTTTCCCAAGTAGTTTCAATCTCATCCAAGATCTTCTTCAGGAGTTAAGACAAAAAAAAAAAAAAAAAAAAAGAAAATGATAGTTGTGTATTATTTTGCAAATGCGCATGAAACGCACTCTGTTGAAGTAAATCAAAAATTTCGAAATGTTCCATATTGGAGTTTCTGGCGTGAATGCCTAACAGTACTGTATGATGTTTCCAAATTTCTGGCGGAGTGAATTTCGCAAAAGAGCTCTTTTTCTCATCGACGGGGCCCAACTGAACCTACTATAATGTGGAGTCAACAAAATCAAAACAACGTAACAAAATATAAAAAGGCGAAAATTTACCCATCGCACCCTGTATGTATATATATATATATATATATATATATATATATATATATATATATATATATATGTATGTGTGTGTGTGTGAAAAGTATCCTGCGAGACACGGGAAATGCTGATTAATTTAAAAAATTAACAGATTGGCCATTTTCGTTCCTGATGGTTTCGAAAATATCGCATATCTATCTATCTATCTATATATATATATATATATATATATATATATATATATATATTACGAAATGAAGTAAGTCCGACAATTCTTTTGATATATCTTTTGCTTATACGTTCTTTTTATAGAGACAAATATTTAAGTAAATACTCTGTTTATAATAAACAGTATTAACAACATTTACCGGCCTGAATGTCCGAGAAATCCCACTCAAAAATATGTGTCCTCTGACAGGGATCGAACCTGTATCCTACACTGAGCCGTATAAACAGAAAAAAACTATTATATTGTAATTGTCAGACTTGGTTCGTTTCCTATATGCTGCCATTTGTTTACATTAATATAGGCTTAGAGTAAAAAGCAGTCATTTGAATTTGCCAACGAAATGCTCCCTTTGTAGATAAATAGTATAGTACGTCGGACCAAATGACGGTTTCGTGTACGATACAGGTTCAATTCCTGTCGGAGGACATTTTCTACTAAATTTCACGGATATTCAGGCCGATTAATGTAGTTAATACTACTTATTATAAACAGAGTATTTACTTAAATATTTGCATCTACAACAATATCGTATGAACAGAATCTATATATATTTATTTTTTCTTAAATATAACTGACGATAAATGTCTATTATGTCTGATCTTGGGTTGTTCTAAAGTCCGTATGTTTTCAGGGGAAAATAAAATCCAACATTTGGATATTTTTTTGTGATGCTATTCCTTGATCTTAGATTTTCGCTTGATCCGAATATTGAATTGTTATTATGTGACTATTGTAGTCGAATAACAATCTTCTATGTCAAAATAATATCATCTTCGATGCTGAATATCTTTGCTTAAATGTCCAGAAACCACTCTGAAGATGGGTCACGTGAACCAAAAGCTTAGGCCAGAAAACATATATATATATATATATATATATTAGAAAAAGCGTTTTTCTTTCCATAGGTCTATCTAATTATGTTCATATCTATCTATCTATGCTCTTTCTCTGATGTTGAGCACTTTTAATCCACACACACACACACACACTCCCTCTCTCTCCCTCTCTCTCTCTATATATATAGCATGAAAACTATATTTTCATCCTATATATTAGGTTGTTGAAAAAATAATGGCGGTTTTTGACGTTAAAAAATACGTCAAAAACCGACATTATTTTTGCATCAACTATATATATATATATATATATATATATATATATATATATAGAGAGAGAGAGAGAGAGAGAGAGAAGATAAAAATAAAATAGACGACAGTGCTTCGAAAGTGTATGTATATTCTGGTCTCTCCCGTCGAATTCAACGTACGAGGGTCAAGCAGATCAGTTCCTAGGAAACTGACAGCTGGACAACAGCACATGAGATTTGATTACAGCGATGAAGGTTTCATGCAGGACCGTCCAAACTTTTTGAAGGGCCGAATACAGAGACCTGGTGCACTACGTGCCACAAGGTCCCCAAACGACCCTCCGCAGGTTTTGAATTCAGAGTTGTCCTTCTCTTAGACCAGTTGCCATCCAAGGCTATAGAACCCAGTCTGTACTGCTATTTACCCATAGCTGGAGGGAGAAGAAAAGAATTAATACCTTTTGCAATTCGAACTCGCCTCTCCGATTCCTCAATCTGAGCCGCTATCCACTACTCCGCCATGCACCCTCAGATGTACGTGTGAATATAATGAATTCGACTGGAATTCGAACTCGGCCTGCCAATTCGTAAAATGAACATAGAACTTTACAAAGCAGCAATCTATTTGTTTAAACCCTTTCTCTTGCAATATTCTTTTAGGATATCTTTCCACGGATCCATTTGCTTTATTATATGTGAATAGCTTGGGAAATATTGTCAAATAGTGGCCTGTTTCATTCTCAAAGCTCCCAGAGTTTTTTTTTTAATTGTTTTAATTTATGATGCTTAATAGTTCAATTTACCCGGCTATTTAACCCGTATCATAAGGGGGATGTGACAGATTCAGGCATTACGGCGGAAGTGATTGCCACGCATTCGCCGGGAATTTCTCGATCCGCGTCAATGTGTGTCATAATAGTGGCATAACCTTTGAATAATACTCACCACTTAAATAGAAGGAATGGTACGTTTAAAAACATTTCTTTAGAAAAATACTGCCATATTCGTGAACATAGGGAACACATTCAGATAAGGACTTTTGATGGCTGAACCTTTCCAGATATGGATATTGGAAGAGATATAATAAGTGGCAAATGCAAATGAAATAATATTTTCTTACTTGCAAAATGTGTATACAAGGCATCTATCTATCTATGTTCATAATCTCTATCTCTCTATCTATGCATCTATCTATCTATCAAAGTCTGTTCACTATCTATCTATCTATATATCTATCTCTGTTATCTATCTATCTATCTCACTCTGTTTATTATCTATCTCACACTGTCTATTATCTATCTATCTATCTCACACTGTCTATTATCTATCTATCTATCTATCTATCTCACACGATTATCTATCTATCTATCTATCTCACACTGTCTATTATCTATCTATCTATCTATCTCACACTGTCTATTATCTATCTATCTATCTCACACTGTCTATTATCTATCTATCTATCTCACACTGTCTATTATCTATCTATCTCACACTGTCTATTATCTATCTCACACTGTCTATTATCTATCTATCTATCTCACACTATTATCTATCTATCTCACACTATTATCTATCTATCTATCTCACACTATTATCTATCTATCTATCTCACACTATTATCTATCTATCTATCTCACACTATTATCTATCTATCTCACACTGTCTATTATCTATCTATCTATCTATCTCACACTGTCTATTATCTATCTATCTATCTATCTATCTCACACTGTCTATTATCTATCTATCTATCTATCTATCTCACACTGTCTATTATCTATCTATCTATCTATCTATCTATCTATCTCAGCCTGTTCATTATCTATCTATCTATCTCAGCCTGTTCATTATCTATCTATCTATTTCAGCCTGTTCATTATCTATCTATCTATTTCAGCCTGTTCATTATCTATCTATTTCAGCCTGTTCATTATCTATCTATCTATTTCAGCCTGTTCATTATCTATCTATCTATCTATTTCAGCCTGTTCATTATCTATCTATTTTCCTATCCAATCTAACTTTTGATGAACCCTGCCAATTGAATGTCCATTCCTTTCTTTATTTACATCTTACTAAAGGACACATTCTACAATTTAAGAGTCACTGATACCAAACCACATCGTGTCTCTATTTTCCTAGTTCTCTTTCTCGATCCCCCTAATTCTCTCCCTCTCCTTCTTTCTCTCTCTCTTTGTTCCTCTTTCTCTCTGTCTCTCTCTCTCTATCTACCTACCTTCCGCACTATGTATCTCTCTCTCTCTACTCTTCTCCATCTCTCTCTCCTCTGGCGTTCCAGAGTTTCAACTTACCACCCACGCTAGGCATGAATTAACTGTTTTACACACGCACATTCATGAGCACATGCGTGTACGCATAGACCAACAAGTACTCGCACATACACGAATGTGCACACCAGTGGAATATATAGGAATTTCGTTGAACACCGCCATTTTGAATAAGGCATTCTGGGAAGAGTAAGTATAATGTCATGTTAGCGTTTTATATATATATATATATATATATATATATATATATATATATATATATATATATATCGGAAGGAAAGATTTTTCACATTCTTGAAAGGAGCCGGAATATCGGGCAAATTCCTGAATGTGTCTGAAGTGAAATATACCAAAGGTGTTCTGGGTATTGCGGGTGGATTCAGTCAAGAGCAGGGGAGTGGGTGGGGGTCTTAGTTACTATCACGGAATTAACAAAACGGAGATCGAATTTCGGGGAAGAATGCCTCTGTTTACTTCGGGGTGTATTTCATTTGAAAAGGCATGAATCCACGTTGCCTGGCGCTCTGCCATTCCGCGACGGACGATTACGAAGAACATTTGAGTGTGCGAAATCGTATAGGAGACGCTGTCCCATGACTACCTCACCTTCTTGAGCAGAAATATCCCATTGTACCGCATCCTCAGTCATGTCACATTCCCGAAGTATCATATTCCGGGTATGTCATATCAATCTTTAAGATTCTCTAAACAAAGATGCATTTCGAAATCGCAAGCAGATTCTTATCTACAAAGTATCCCCAACGCTTCGCCCACACATAGATCCCCTATATATATATATATATATATATATATATATATATATAATTAAGATATTACACCGAAAACATTTAAAAATCACTACACAATTGCAGTCGTATTTCGATGCATATCAATGCATTAAAGCGATTGTAAATTACTCGCCATTAATTTGACATTTTTTTAATCTAATATCCTAAAAAAAAAATAATATTGTTCTACTTTGTATTGAGCCCTCTTTTATATTAAATGTTACGAACGTTGGAATTGTACTCTATTCATTTTCATCGTACCCGGATATATATATATATATATATATATATATATATATATATATATACCCAGTAAAATCCCAAATCACCTCATATGGGGAATAAGCTTATTTCAACCGACGTAATAATATATATATTCAACGCTGGTATAGACTGTGAAAGATACATATATATATATTAGTTTGGTGCAAAAATAATGACGTAATAATGTCATTTTTTGACGTATTTTTCTAACGTCAAAAACGACATTATTACGTCATTATTTTTGCACCAACCTAATATATATATATATATATATATATATATGATGGACCATCCCTCCGTCGGTTTCGATGTATGAGGATCTGACAGCTTAATTGAATCAGTTATAAAAGTTTGTGCGATAATCTTAAGTGGCATTTAAGACCCGCTAGTGATTTACAAAGGAGGCCACATATGGAGCAAGTGTGAGGATTGTGAGATGAGATCACTGTTAGATTGGCTGACCTTTTAGATCTTGTTCTCGCTTCTTGAAGATGATTCAGACAAGCAGATAATTTTAGATCCCAAACAGAAAATAAGACTGATGTATTTTATTTTTTCGTTGGTTGAAAAGAAGCTTATTCCCCATATGAGGTGATTTTGAATTTTATTGTATATTAATTTCTGTTCTGTAATAATAAATGCATTGGGCATCTCAATGGATATCTAAATACACTATATATATATATATATATATATATATATATATATATATATATTGTCATGGATCTTTAAGGCAAAAGCAATTAAAACCAACAGACATTTTATGTCGATTAATTTTATTGATCAACTTTTACCAAATTACGAATAATCCCTCCAATAATTGCCCGAATTTCAAAATGTCGAAATCCTGGGCCGTATTTTCGATATTTTATTTTCAAAATGAATTTTTTGAACGACGCCCTCTAGGAGCTGACTTCAATGTTCACTTTTATATTTACATACGCTCTATCTCTGATATTGAGCCCTTTCACCCCTATATCTATATATATATATATATATATATATATATATATATATATATATATATATATATATATATATATATATATAAGTGTGATTGCTGGTCCAGCTATGTGAAAATAAGGATATCGAATTAACTCCTTCACCTGCGTGGGCATGTATATTTTTTTTTCAAAAATGCGTGTTTTTTTTCAGACATGGGCGAATAAACCAGCTATGGACGTGTTTATATGTCGTCCTTGATTCTTTTTATGCCCTTCTGAAGTTGAAATGAGTCCAATTGTCAACTCATATCTGGGAGAGGTGTTATCCACCGATCGGTTACTTCAAGGTGCCTCTGTTCATAGTCGATCTTGATTCTTTTTATGCCCTTCTGAGCTCGAAACGAGCCCAATTGTCCACTCATACGTCTGGGGGAGGTGTTAGATACCGCTCGGGTAATTCAAAGTGCCTCAGTTTCTTAAAAATTAAAAAAAAATGTTTGAAAATGATACTTTTTTCCCAAAAAAAGGCCCAAATCCTGAACTGATTTCAAACTGATGAACTACACGTAAAAAAAAAATACATATATATATATATATATATACGGCCCTGACAAACTATTATATATTTCATCAAAATGTCCTTGTGAATATTCTGTGAGCCATGTCCTTTCAGGACGTGACCGATCATTGCGCAACTTCTTGTCCATTCATCTTCTTAACCGATTGTCCATTTGATAATGCGTGACGTCATTTGTTTACATTTGGATACGCTTTGAGTAGATATGAATGTACGTGAGAGAATCATGGAAGATTGTAGTTTAAAGACGACCTTGCTAACCGAATGCTCCTCTGTGGTCCAATTGGTTAAGGCACATGAGGCTATATGACGGTTCCATATAGGATACAGTTTCAATTCCTGTCGGAGGACGAATATTTTCTATGAAAATTTCTCGGACATTCAGACCGGCAATTGTTGTTAATATTGTTTATTATAAACAGAGGATTTACTTAAATATTTGTATCTATAAAAAGAATGTATAAACATAAAAATTACCTTTTTTTTATTATATATATATATATATATATATATATATATATATATATATATATATATATGGCGTATTATATATAGATATTATTATTATTATTATTATTATTGAATATGGGATGAAAACCTTCAGGAAGAGAAAGTCCCTCTGGCTTGACGTGAGCCATGAAAATTAATTTCGAAAACTTGTAGCTGTAAATCCAGAATGTGGCCCAAACAGCCAGTTTTCTCAAACGTTTAGACATGGAACAAACAGCTTTTTGAAGGACGTCGTCTGGGATGTCATTGAGAACCTCCCGAATCCGTTTCTCTAAGTCTTCCCGTGTGTGAGGTTTTGTCTTGCCCACATCCTCTTTTGTGTAACCCCACAGGTAAAAATCACATGGAGTGAATTCTTCACTTCTTGGAGGCCATTCATCAGCTCCGCGTCGTCCCATCCAATGTCCCGGAAAATGTTGGTCTAACCACTCACGCACAGTAACAGCAAAATTGGATGGTACCCCCACCCTGAATGAATGTTAGAGCACTCATGTTATCTCATCCAGACACCGTGGGCTACACGTAATTTTCAAGCATCTGAGGATAGCAGGTCCAAATTAATGTCTAGTTGCTTTCCACCCACCCTGTATATATAAAGATTTTGAGCAGTTTTGATCATTTCTTTTCATGATTAGCCACAAGGAATTGTAAATGTAGGACTACCTTACACTTAAGTAAAATAATAATAACAATAATATTAATATATGACGTGTTCAGCAGAGGAGGGATGTATTAAACATTTGATAATTTTGTAGCAATATGTGCTTAAAGGCTTTAAGCAGTTCTTTTTATGGTTACCTATAAGGAATTGTAAATGTAAGACTACCTTACACTTAAGTAAAATAATAATATTTATTAAGAATTTATTACAGGAAATATCAAGTCTTATGGAAACCTTGTTGACAATTATGTATTTAGTTACATAACAAATAAATAAAGATAATATCAATTCTAATGCTATATTTGATTTGTTATTTTTCCTTTGTTATTGGCAGCATTTTAGAATACTTTGGCTCAGATGCTAAGTTTCCTAAGTTGAACAAACTGGAGCTATTTCATTTACGCTTTGTGACTTCTCTTTTCCATTTTTGTTTTTAGATTGTTTTCTTCCAATCATTTTGATGGGCAATAGCGAAATTCTGAAATTTAGAATGATCTTATTCTATTTAAAACCTTAATGATTTCCCTATATGTAACAATAACGTAATGATATTCCGCAGACAAATCTACGGTTTATTTTACCTCATCTCATTGCATGGTTATGAACTATAAACCTAAATTGAGCTTGAAATATTGCGCAATCGGCTCTAATTTTTTTTTGTAAAATACTTGGATATGATATAATGAATAATTTGTAGAGAAAAAAGCTATTTTCGATTCTTTGTTGAATACGCCCCTCCCCATTGCCGAACAAGTATAGATCATTATACGTTGTTATCATAAACTACTTAACAGTCTATTGCCATTAGCCACGCTTACTGAACCATCTCACTATCAATTTTTGACAACAATCTTTTATGATCATCAAGTTTTAGCGCCAAAATTACCATGCCTGATCATGTGAACCTAATTGAACAAGCGGATTGCATTTTAAACAGATAGTAATCGGAGACATTTTTTTTGGTTTCTTTTGTTTTACGGTATATCAACCTCAATGGGTTATTTAATGCCGACAAAATATTTAGGATAGGCTCGTATGAATGGAAAAATCTGGTATCATATTTCCTTATTTTTTTTAAAAAATCCGGCCTCATATCCTCTCTTGGTTTGAAAATGGAAAACCTTTCAAGTTATTTCTTTTCATTCTCCTGCAGGTTAAAATCATCACAAAAAACGTCTATTTATTTTTTCTTAGAACAGGTATAAAGTAAATTTATTTTTTTAGACCAGGTAAAAAGTAAATTTATTTTCTTAGAACAGGTATAAAGTAAATTTTTTATGCAATTTGTAAATGTAATATTCTTTTTTTTTTTTTTCACTTTCTGTAGGAGCGCATCAAAATTGTGAGATTGACTTTGACGGCACTGGGGGAGACGTTGCACATTCATGGTACACGGGCAACATGCACTTCGATGACGATGAGAACTTTAA
This sequence comes from Acanthosepion lycidas, assembly GCA_963932145.1. NCBI lineage: Eukaryota > Metazoa > Mollusca > Cephalopoda > Sepiida > Sepiidae > Acanthosepion > Acanthosepion lycidas. The sequence goes on along the minus strand of OZ010575.1, from coordinate 4,829,717 downwards.
AGCGATTTATTCACCAGTAACGAGTGGCATCTACCTTCTACGGGTGGCCGTGCACGAGATCGGACACGTGCTCGGATTAAATCACACGGAGAAGGTGTACTCTATCATGTACGCAATTTACCACAGCCGGAGACTACAGCGTGATGAGTTCGAAC